>JADRCH010008295.1:0-11731 GCA_019843965.1 Rhynchomys soricoides
TATTGGTATTGGTATTGGTATTGGTATTGGTATTGGTATTGGTATTGATATTGATATTGGTATTGGTAAGGATTTGGGATTGATGGGAAATCTTCATTATCATGAAAATGTTTCAAAGATTCTCTTAAGCAAGTTTCCACTATCTTGCAAAGCTCAAAATGTACAATGTATATATGTACATATTCATCATTCCCACCTCTAGTAATTCTTATTTATAAGAAAGTTCTTAGCATCATTTCTGAGAAATGGAAAAACTGTAAACAAGGCAAATAATCATGAAAAGGAAAAGTAGATGGACAGATTATTTTGATATAGTCCCATGCTATACTAAACAGGAGTAAAAAATAACAAACTAGTATCTTATACATAATTGAAATTATCTCTGAAAATACATGGTTGCTTAAGTAGGCAAGATGCAGAAAGACTGAATAGTATGATACCATTTATCTGAACTCTAGAAATAAAAGATTATGATGAAATGTTTTCCTTCTAGATATATGTGTGTTTCTTTGTATCCAGGAAGTCCAGGACATGATGGAAATCAAATCATGTCCATACTTGACAAGAACAGTGGGCAGAGGTACTGGATCATCACTGAAAAGGTGAGTTGAATGGTTTAGTTTCTTTTTGAAAACTTGGTTGGGAATCCTACACAGATGTTTGGTTTAACAGTCTTTTATGTATGCAATAGTGTTTTATAAATTAAATAATTCAATGTACAGCAAAGACAGAGAGGTAATAGGATTTTTTAAGGTATAATCATTTATTTATTACTCTTTAAGATATATTTTTGACTGGATTCAGAATTAGAAGATCTACATCTCTTGGCAAACTGTTCCTGGTAGTTTTCTTTTGCTTCCTTCATTATCTTGGCCAAAATGTTAGCATACTCTTCAGCCTCCTCCTTGCTTTACTTAGTGTGTTATTTCTTCAGAGCAATATTTGGCATTAATATTGAGAATATGTGGCATTCTGATGCTGAACCAAGATGCTGAACCTTGAGTGCTTCGGTCCTGGGATTTTAACCTTCTTTGTTTAAGGGTTTTCTGACAATATATTGTCAGGTATCATCTTTTTAGAGAGATTGAAAAGCTTTGAGGTTCTGGTATCTCTTTTGGATGCCAGCCATCACAGCACCATAGTATCTGTCAGCCCAAGAATATCCTTCTCTCCTTTTCTTACAATAACCAACTTAGGAAAACTAAGATTGGCTTCTACAATGCATCTTCAGAAACTGGCCCTTTCACTCTCCAGTTCTCCTTGCAGGGGTGCCCCTTTGGCAACACTCTGTAGTGGATCAAGACACTCTGCTGTGGGAAAACCTAGTTAGTCATTCCCACCAAACCTTAGGATCGTACAGTCCTTTAACTCTTCATCCAGATCAGCAGCAGCTACTTCCGTGACTACTTCTCATAGAAAGTATGAAGCTTTCATCCATTACTCACCTCAGTGAGTTTCTGACAGCGGGGAAGGAGATATTCAACCTCATCTTGACATACTTTCTTAGAAGATTCCATGAGAAGGAGTAAGATAATTATTTAAAACAGAATAAACATAATAAAAAGATGGATGGCATTTTAAATGTATGAATTAAAAGGTAGACATAGGGAAATTTATGTGTAAAAAAAGAACTGTTGGTAGAAAATTATATGCATTACTGTATAAAATATAATAGCTAACACATTAATTGTAGCTAAGAATCCTGAGGTATAGGCTAAAATTAAAAATTGGTTTTCTTGTACAGCCAGTTGTTTTGCTGAATTCTATGATCCAATAAATGAAGCATTTTGTCATCCTGCCCTCTAGGTTTCAGTATTGAGTTCAGATATAATCTGATTTAGTTCTTTAAAATTCAGGTCACACCACACAAGGCAGCCATTCTTTCATTTGTTTTGGTTGAAGTTACTTGTCTTGAGCACATTTTTCCACTCTGTATCCCTAGGTCTTTAAATCATATTTTATATTTCTAATTAGGTTTTATATGCTTAGGTACAAATTTAATATAACAGGCAGTGAAGAGCACAGCCTCAACTCTAACTCCAGTTCTCAACATTTGCTGTCATTGGTTTCCTTCTGCCTTTGTTCCATTTGCCATGAAATGAAGGGAATAGAGAGTCCATTCATACAGGTTATCATGATAATTAAGAGAGTTTACAGATGTGGAGTGCTTAGAATAATGTCCAACAAATAGTGATTCAGAAGGTTTTGCCTGGGTCATGTAGTAGTTTTCCAAAGAAAGCATTCCACCCAGGAGGGGAGAGGGAGCTCTTGAGACTCAGGACATAGACTAAAGGTCACAGGTATGGGAAAGTGGGAATTTGGAAGATTCTTGAAGGTCCCTCTCCTACACTGCTGGAGGTGGAGACTAATCAGAGAATGGCAGAGGAGAGATTCTTTGACTATTGAACTGCCTGAAAGTTGTGCAGAGAGCTACTGAGTTAGGAGGGCTTTGCAGGGATGCAGCTGTCTTTGAGCTAACTGTGTTCCTGTAAGTGAACACTTCACCCATATTCCAGCTAGTAACCCCAATAAAAACTCCCTGCAACCAAGTTGGACTTCAGCGCAATTACTATTTTGGTCTGTCCTGGGTTTATTTTCTGGGGTGAGTAGATGAGAGGGAGAGAAAGAGAGAGAAAGACACAGAGAGAGAGACAGAGGGAGACAGAGAGAGAGGTGTATGTATGTATGTATGTATGTATGTATGTATTTGTTATGTCTCCTCAAGAAAGGTCTTTTACACAACATATTGCTATCATTATTGTTGTTATTATTATTGTTAATGTTACTGTTACTACTGTTTCTTTTATTGTCAATAATAATGAAAGCTTTAGTGATGAGGAAGAGAAGAAAGAAGGAATGCCGATGGTGGTAGCAGAACACTGGTCCCCACCTTATCTTTGGTTTCACTTTCCAAAGTCAACCACAAACTAAGTATATGAAATAGGAAACTCCAGAAATAAACAATCCACAATTTTCACATTCGTTTCCCACTATTTTGATCCATTCCTCTGGAATAGAAATTATCCTTGTCAGTCCTTTTATTCACACTCATCATCTCTCAGTGCCCATCTCAGGGTTCAATTTGTGTGTAGGTGTCACACAGCTCACTGTCCAACTAACCCTTATTCTACTTAAAAATGACTTTGAGAGCCATGATGAAAGATGTTGGCAATTTGGATAGATCTAAGAGAAGCATGAGGTGGTCCTTTTAAATATTTCATACCATCCAAGAAAAGCATGAGAATACTTTAACGTAAGACTTATAGAGAATATCTTCCTATTATTTTTCAGAATATTAGTTAAATTGTTCTATTACAGTATAATCCATTGTTGTTTGTATCTGGCTTATCACTTTTATCATAAATATGTATGTATAGAAAAATATAGCTGTGTATGATTTGACTATCTGGGATTTCTAGGACCCACTGATGTGTAGTGATTTTTCCATACATAATGGGGACAACTGTAGAGTGCTAATGGGGAACACGTAATAAGCAGCAAAGAAATATGAGTAGACAATACATATTAGCCAACTTTTTATGGTTATGCTGAAATTTTTAGCTTCTCATATAATATTGTTTGAAGCACAAAATCTGCATTATCAATAATATTTTAATTATTGATAATATTTTCCCATTGATTTCTATTATCTAATTTCTATGAGATAAAAATTCAAAGGGGGCATGGGAAGACTGCTCACCTGTTAAGAGTGATGACTGTTTCAGTATCCAGCACCCCTATCTGGTAGCTCACAACCACCTGTATCTTTAACTTTAAAGGACCCAACACACATGAGTTCCACAAAAATTTAATATACACACAACTAAAAATAAAATAAATCTAAACAAAAATATTCTTAAAATAATCTAAAGGGGGAGGAAAGGAGTAGAAAGAAGATTCACATATAATATAATGAACTAAATATTTGAAAACATGTGTATATAAGAAACTAAAATTTCTTACCTTAATATGAAGGATCCTGTCAACATAATCTGGAAATATTTATAATCTAAAGTTAGTAATTATCATAGCAATAGTATTTGATATTAAATAATTAGAACTTTTCAAACAAATAATACACTGTTCTTATCTCAATTTAGACTTCAAAATGTTAGGCCCAGAAACTGAATGGTTGATAAGATTATGGTGTACAGTCTTAAAGTGTAGAAGAGGAATTGCTCTTCTGAAGATAAGAGTATATTATCTAACAAGTGTTCTCTGGAATGAATTTTTCTTCACATGTGGAAAAATATACATGTGTAATTTTTGGTTTCCAGTGCACCATGTTACCTGAGTGATAGGCAAGCTCAGCTTCTCAGATGTTTGACAAATGTGCCCAGCTACTGCTATGTGTGACTTTGAATGGCTTTGCATGGTTTTGAATGGCTTTTCACAGCTTTGCATGGTTCTGCATAAATTTCTGCATGGTTGTACATAGTTCTGCATAGCTTTCACGATCTTTTAGAAATGGTTTGATCCAGAACAAGGCTGATTTAGATTTAATATGGCTTAGAAGATTAGGATTCTAGTTGTTGCACCCAGCGATTGAGTTACCATTGATTCTGAACTAAGTTTGTGTGGTGTTTTCCTTCATGCAGCAGCTCAACTGTGTTCCAGTGAGAAAGAAGATCACTGTTTCTGCACCTCTTCTCTGGGACAAGTCATGGTGTGTGATCAGTGTTGATTCCTGCTTTCTACTCTTCAGTTTTACAAGGGACAGGGAGAATCTGCTCCCTCTAAATACAGAGTGACTTCTGGAATGTGGTATGTCAAGTTTGTGAGATATTCCCATATGAAGAAGAAAGGAAAGATGGCTTCTTCTCAGGGACTATTGAATTTTATGGATGTGGCTATAGAGTTCTCTAAGGAGGAATGGGAATGTCTGCATTCTGCTCAGAGGGCTTTGTACAGAGATGTAATGTTAGAGAATTACAACAACCTGGTTTCTGTGGGTGTTGCTGTTTCAAAACCAGAGGAAATTACCTGTCTTGAAGAAAACAAAGAACCTTGGATTGTTGATACAAATGAGACAGAAGGAAGAGCACCTGGTAATCTGAAGTGAAATGACATGTTATGTGATGATTCTAAATGAGGGAGAAATTTAGTCCTGAATGTGGTTAGAAAAGCCCTTCAGTCAAAATTATTTCTCAGAAGTTCTTTTTGAATAATGCAGAAAAGGAATAGTACACCAAAAAAAAAAAAAAAGAAAAAAGAAAAGAAAAGCAAGAGAGCATAGAAATGATTTCAATAACTACATGGACCTAGGCAAATGTCAGTGATATTTTTGCATCATGTACTAGTTATGCTTCTCTATAGTCATAGAACTTATAAAATGAATATGTGAGTATATATACATATGTAGGTATGAATATATGTATAAATATGCATAAAGGGAACTTACTGGAATGACTTAAAGGCTGCAATGCAACTAATCCAACAACAACCAGCCATGAATAGAAAGTCCAAGAATCTAGTAGTTGCTCAGTCCCACAAGGCTGGGCATTTCAGCTGTTCTGTATAAGCTGGAATCCCAAAGAAGTAGACTCCAATGGATGTGCTGACAAAGTGAACTCAAGTGATAAAGAATGAATAACCCCTTCCTTTTTCCATTGTTCTTATAAAGATCTCTAGCAAAAGTTATGGCCCAGATTAAAGGTGTGCCTCAAGATCTGGACGGAAGTTGTATGCTGATATGGATCAAAAGCCTGTGTCATCCCAATTCAAGATCTAAATCAAAAACCTGTCTTCCAGCCTCATGGTCCAGATCAAAGACATGTTGTCTTCCTGTCTGAAGATGCAGATCACAAGTGAGACCTCAACTTTTGAATTGTACTTTATTATAAATACAGTCAGGTAGACAAGTGAGAATATCTATCACCTATTGCATGATCCAAAGAAACACAATAATGTTAATAAATAAATAAATAAATACATTGGTGCAATAGTCTTGACTATATCTCTCTCTCATAATTCCAGGGTGTTTCCCAAATGATAACACAAAATAGAAGCAAATAATGTAAAAGAAAGGCTACAGTTAATAAAATAATAAAGGAAAATATGTCTGAGCTTTGTTCTTTAGGAGAGAAATAACTTTTTCTGAACATAGGTCATAAATATTGATAGAAAGTTCACAGTTAGCAGTACCCTAGAGAAAATTATAAATGACAACAGCAAAACATTCCATAAGCTTTATAAAGAAAAATAAAGATGGGAGTGTGTGGGTGGGTGGGTGGGGAATGCCCTCATAGAGGCAGGGGAGGGGGATGGGATAGGGGTTTCCAAAGAGGAGACCTGGAAAGGGGAAAACATTTGAAATGCAAATAAAATATCAAAAATAAAAAATAAATCAAATAGTTATCTACAAAATAAAAATAATTAGGTTGCCTTTACTTTTTTACTCATACTTTATTTACATATTTATTTACCCACCCACCCATCCACTCTCATCATCCCTCCTTGGCATTCTCCTATACTGGGGATCTAACACACTCAGGCCCAAGGGCCTCTGCTCCCCCTGATGTCTAACAAGACCCTCCTCTGCCACATATGTGACCAGCACGATGGATCCCTCCATGTGTATTCTTTGGTGGGTGATTCAGTCTCTGGGAGTATTGAGGGGTCTGGCCAGTTGCCACTGTTGCTCCCTCCCTGGGGCTGCAAACTCCCTCAGCTCCTTCAGTCCCTTCCTCAAGTCCTCCATCTGGGACATCACACTCAGTCCTACTGTTGCTGTGAAGTAACTCTTGGGCATTTCGAACTTTTGGGCTAATAACCACTTATCAGTGAGTACATACCATGTTCATTTTTTTGTGACTGCATTACCTCGCTCAGGATGATATTTTCAAGTTCCATCCATTTGCCTGCGAATTTCATGAAGTCATTGTTTTTAATAGCTGAGTAGTATTCCATTGTGTAAATGTACCACATTTTCTGTAACCATTCCTCTGTTGAGGGACATCTGGGTTGTTTCCAGTTTCTGGCTATTATAAATATGGCTGCTATAGCATTGACCCAGAATTGTTCCTGTCCAAAAGACCTGCAGGGACAAAAATGGAGAAGAGACTGAGGGAAAGGAGGTCAGGTGACAGGCCCAACTTGAGACCCATCTCAGGGAATGCCCCAAGGCCTGACACTCTTACTGATGCTATGGTGTGCATACAGACAGGAGCCTAGCATGGCTGCCCTTCAAGAGGCCCAACAAGCAGCTGAGTCAGATGTATACACTCAACCAATGGATTGAAGTTAGGGAACACTGTGGTTGAACTAGAAAAGGTCTAGAAGAAGCTGAGGAGGAGGGTGACCCCATAGGAAGACCAGCAGTCTCAACAGACCTGGACCCCTGAGATCTCTCAGACACTGAGCCACCAACCAGGCAGCATACACTAGCTGGTCTGAGACCCTGACCCATATACAGCAAAGGATTGCCTGGTCTGGCCTCAGTGAGAGAAGACAAATGCCTAAGCCTAACTTGAAGTTCCAGGGAGTGAGGAGGCCTGGTGGGGGAGGACATGCTCTTGGAGAAATGGGGGAGGAAGAATGGGATATGGAACTGTAGAAAACAGACCAGGAGGGGGTAATGACTGGACTGTAAAAATGTAAAAGTAATAAAAATTAATTAATTAATTAGCTAATTTTTAAAAGATCTATATAAATTATTTAAGAGATACTAAGAGATTAAAGCCACAGTGGTTCATTTTGTGAAAGAGAGAGAGAGACACAGAGAGAGAGAGAGAGAGAGAGAGAGACAGAGAGAGAGAGATACAGAGAGAGAGAAGAAACTATCAGAATTCTGAAGACATATAATTAATACTTCTATTTCTTAAAGATAGATATTTACAATAGAGAAAGGTGTCTTCTCCATTGGTAGATACCTACTTTCTTTTCTATTCATGCATGGTTTAAGTACAAATAAACAGGCATCATAACCGAGGCTCCAAGATTTGTTATGCATTTTTAGTTAGGGAAGACTCTCATTGGGCCATCCAAAATGGTAAAAACAGTGATTTTTTCAGTTCAGACAGGAATGTCCCGCAGCATGGTGTCTTTCTTCACATCTTTGTTCGTCTGGTTCAGTACTTCAGGGACCTTGTGAGAAGACTAATTGTAACTGAATATAGCACTCAGGTATCACAATGATCCTTCCTAAACCCTGTGAAAATGTCACCTCTTACTAACATTAAGTTAGGACCAAAATACAACATACCTCCCAATAGAACCTGGTAGGAAACATTTCCATTGTTTTTATCTAGAGTTATTTTCAAACCAGAAAATAATGGTGATAGAATAGTCAGAGTTTAAGATACAAGCAAATGCATCTACACAGACTTCTCATCTTTGTAGGTTTTGACACATGCAAGGCCAAATTTTGGGAGCTAAATGCCACCTTCGTAGAGCCAGAAAGATCTCGGGTCACAGCCTCACTGAGTTTTACAGGTGCTGTGTGGTGTAGAGTAGAGAGAGTGAGGGCCTATTAGCGACTTACTTTGATTTGAAGTGGGCCTGCCAGGCTAGCACACACACACAAGCTACAGCTGAGAAGCACATTCTCCGCTCTCTTACAGTGACTTTCACAATCCTGGCACAGTACTACTGCATGAAAATTTACTCTTACTTTTGCATATATATCCCAAAGCAATAACCTAAAAATAAAAATCTATGAATATGAAGATACTCATTGCAGTGTTCTTTATAATAGTGAAAGCTACAAACAGCTTTAATGCCTGAAAATATAAAAAGAGCTATGTGAATTATGACATTTAATTCTCTCTGTGGATTATTATGCAACCATTAAAATTATAATTATAAGAATATATCACAGTCTAGAAATATTTTGACATAATGGAATAGAAATAGAACAGAAATAGAGACCCAAATTTATACTAATACTAACCATTTCAACTTTACAAAATAATTAAAAAAAAATAAAAATAATCAATAACCACGGGATAAGTTATATATATAGGAATTTCAGTTTTGGAGAGGATAGAATTTTTGAAACTATAATTTCTGTTTGGTTTCCTTGTGATCATTGAGATTGAACACAGGACGGAGGACATGTGCCAGGCAACTACACTGCCACTGAACCACACACCAGGCCTACAATTTTTATCATTTCCAATTTGTTTTCAAATTTTCACTCACATATCTAATACAGGCATTTTAGATTAAAATGTAACATCTGCTATACATAAGCCATTTTACTGGATACATGTGACAATGCACAGGTGACATTTTGGGGCTGGAGATGTAACTCAGTGGTAAAACATCTAGAGTACCTCTGCAGATACTCAAATTTCTAATGCAGAAAACAAGGTATGTTGGCAGAGGTGAGAGTCTCAGGACTAAGGAATATATAAAATTCACTTGAAACAGAAGATCAAGTCTTTAAAAACTAACCTCAAAACAACATCCAAAGCCTGATGCAAAATGACTAGGACTGAACAGCAATTGAATACAATGTCTTGATATTAATTCTTCAAAGCAGCTAAAGGTAGAAGAAATAAATTCAGCTATTCATTTCAAATAGAACATAGCACAATGAGGTAAGCACAGTAGAGTTTGGTGACAGTGTCTTAGTTACAGTTTCTATTGCTGTAAATAGACACCATGACCACAGAAACTCTTACAAAGGAAAACATTTAATTGGAGCTGGCTTACAGTTTCAGAGGTTCAGTCCAATATTGTCATTGTAGGAAGCATGACAAACATGAAACTGCAGGAGCTGAGAGTCCTACATGGCAGCAGGAAATAAACTAGCTTGAGCTTCTGAGACCTCAAAGCACACACCCTTGGTTAGGCTCCTCCTTCAACAAAGCACACCTACTCCAAGGCCACACTTCCTAATAGTGCCACTCTCTATAGACCTACAGGGGCAATATTTATTCAAACCACCATACCCAGCAAGGAGAAGAAAAGAGTTCTGAGGCATACAGGCCCAAGGGTGTACCTGGGAAATTCAGTTATCACGATCCAGTACTACTTTCTACAGAGCTTGCTAAATCATGCCAACACTCTACTTGACATAGTGACACTGTCCTTTATATTTCAAGATAAGTAGAAAAGTGCCCTTAAGATTGCTCAGAATATTTGTGAGCATGAAAAGACAGCTTAAAGAATGGAAGAAAGTCTTTTCTAACTGTTAATCTGATAGGGGATTAATATCCAGAATAAACATGATATATTGCACCAAGGGAACTAATAATTTAACCAAAAATGGAAAATTTGACCGAATCTCAACTTTTAAGATGAAGTCATACAAATAACCAATAAACACCTGACAAATGAAACACATCCAACATCTAATTACCAGGGAAATCCAATTCAAAACTCAACTGAAATTCATTTCACACCAATCCTAACACTGTCCAACAATGCGATAAAAAAAATACAAATCTTGTAGAGGGTGTCAGGGAAAAGGAACTCTTATACACTGCTGCCAAATGGAAAATTAGTGTAGCCACTACGGAAAATAAGCATGGATGGCCGTAAAGCAATAGAATTAGACTCACCTATGCTCCAGCTACACCACTCCTGGGTATATACTCAATGACATCAAAGGCACCATACAATAGAGCTAGCTGCATACTCGTAAATTATGGTACTATTCACAATCAGCATGTTGTTTAAATCAGCCTAGGTACCATCAGCAACTGAATGGATAAAGAAAATGTGGTATATAAACACAATGGAGTGCTGTTCAGCCGTTAACAAGAGGAAAACCTTGGGTCTCTTTCTGTGTGTGCTGCTGGGCTCCTGTTCAAACATTCTTGCCTATGTGTATATTTTAAAATGTATTCCCTGTGTTTTCCTCCAGCAGCATCAGCATTAAGGTCTTCGGTGCAATTTGGGTTCATTTTGTGCAGAGTAAGAGAAAAGAATCTAATTTTACTCTTTTTCAGGCGGGCATCCAGCTTGACTAACACTGTTTGTTAGATAGATTTTCTCTTTTCCCTCCCAGCCCATGTACGTTTTTTATACCCCTACCAAATACCCAAATACTAGGTGGCATGGCTGTGTGGGTTTATTTCTGGGTTCTCTACTGTCATACATGGTCAGCATGTCTGTTTTTTGCTAGTGCCATTCTGTATGTCACTGTGGCTCTGTGCCACAGTTTGAGATGGTGAATTGTAATATCTTCAGCACTGTTCTATCTGCTTAGGCCTATTTGGGATTTTTGTGATCTTTTCATATTCACACAATTTTTTTATTATTTGGTCTAGTTTTATGAAAGACATCATTGGAATTTTTATGGGGATTGCACTGAATGGAACCTTGGGTCCCTTTCTGTAGACTGCTTTTGGTAATATAGAGATTTTCACAGTATTAATTCTGCTAACCTAGGACTGTGAAAGGACTTTCTAGCATCTAATAATTTTCTTTATTTTCTTTTTGCAGCATCTTAAATCTTTTATTATAGAGGTTATTTTTTTTACTTCTTTAGTTAGGTTTATTCTTGGGTACTTTACTTGCAAATCGTCTCAAAATTTAAAAATAGAACTACATAAAATTAAAGTATCTGCGTGGCACCAGAACAAACAGACAGCCTGCACAATGGGAGAAATATTTTCCAGCCATACTTCAGACAAGGAGTTAATATATAGAATACATAGTGAAATTTTCAAATTAAACACACAAACAATAAAAACTGATGTTGGCAGATAGGGTAATGAAGAACAGAGAATTCTGAAAGAAAGAAAGAAAGAAAGAAAGAAAGAAAGAAAGAAAGAAAGAA
>JADRCH010008296.1:0-18813 GCA_019843965.1 Rhynchomys soricoides
AAAGGAAGGAAGGGAAAAGAAAAAACAACAATACAAAAACAATATCACAAATGGCCAATGGATATTTTTCTAAAGTATTTAACATCCTTATGCATCTGAGAAATGTAAATGAAAACTACTTTGATGTAGTGCGTAACATGATAAAAAATATCTTTTACATTCTAACAGACTACAGCTTTTGCTGGACCTCACAGTCAGAGTTCATAATACATCTTGAGATCACATACTACTTAAGATTACTATGCTACTATATACTCAACTTGTTGGTTTAGCCTGCCTTCAAGAGAACAATGTAAAAACCTTAGTTGCCTAGGGTTTCCTTGAAATCAGCATTTACAAACTAAGATATTTCATAGCTACAATCTTAAATTTTGTACTCTTCATGTCTCTGACCCAAGATTATGAGTGCAATGAAAATCATTTGCTGAAAACAGAAAACACAGGTTGAAAGCAATGTTACAAAATGAATATCCATCATAAATATTAAGCACAACCTATGGATATTGTCTGATAAACAATAATGTTAGTTATCTTGGTCAGCTAGAGTCACCTGGAGTCAGTGACTTAATCCTTTCCAAAACTGTGTTAAAGATTTCTGTCAATCGTCCCTCATTCCTTCCTCATGTGATACTCTCTGTGATTCTTTAATTAAAGAGAAAACAAAGCCCTTTGTTAGAGACAGACATGCTCAAAAGACACAGACACAGGGACTGGGACTGGAGTATATTCACAAGGCACCCTTCAGTCAGACACAGATAGAGACTCTTCCTGAAGACAGACACAGATGAAAACAGATATAGGAAGAGCAAAGTAAAGAAGTCAAATTTGGGCTCCCTCTTGGTTAAATGACACCAAGGAGAATTGCTTTGAATTTCTTTCCTTAATGTGACACTGATGCATTATTGGTGACTCTGAGCTTATTATTAATACATTAGAACAGATCCACTTTGAGATTCATCCCAGTCAGAATAGCTGTCACCAAGAATATTTCCAACCACTTGCAAAGGGAAAACTAGGATTTATCCAATGGAGTTTCATTGGATATACAAAGCACACTCAAGGACAGGCAGCATGCCTAGCAGTAGAGGCTCAACACAAAATGAGCTCAATGGAAATTTTTAGAGTGTATGTGTTTTGTTGTTGTTGTTGTTGATGATGATGATGATGATGATGATGATGATGATGATGTCTCAATGCTTTAAGGAGCATTTTTTCCTTGCTTACATATCATTTTTCTGATTTTGTGGTGTGTGTGTGTGTGTGTGTGTGTGTGTGTATCTGTTTTCCACAGAGTGAGATAAAGACGGTATGCATTTGGCTGGTTGGAGATCTGGGAGACGATGAGGGAGAGGAGACAACAATCAGAATACATTGCATGAAAAAATATTTTTGATTAAAAAAAAAAACAATAAATGCTGGTGAGAACGTAGGAAGAAGGAGCCTTCATTCACCATGGCAGGGATGAGAGGAGTATAGTCAAAAGGCCGTCAGTATGGAGAGCTCTCAAAAATTAAAGATAGAACGGCCACCCAACTCCGTTCCACCATTCCTGAGCGTATACCCAACGAACGAGCGAGTATTTACCACAGAAACAGCAGCACACCCATACTTGTTGCTGCAGGATTCACAATAGCAAGCAAATGGAACCAGCCTTGAAAATGTGGCATATATACACGATAGAATTCATCTATGAAATAAATTGTGGAAGTATTCAGGAAAATGAATGGCTATGGAAAGTGTTATAAATGTCACCACTTAGACTCCGAATGACAAAATTGTATGTACTTTTTCATATCCAGACCCCTGCTTATATGTGTGCATGAAAACAAGAATGTGGGGTTTGAAATCAGAAAGACACAAGAGCAGGGAAAGATGGCGTTGGTGCAAGAGGATAGATGCATAGATGCGACACAGCAGGGAAACATAAAAGAGACTGTGAGTGGAAGGGACAGGGGGGCCTGACGGTGGCAAGAGGGGGAGGAGGGAAATAAACAAAAGCAACACTTGTTGGAAAACCTATAATGAAACCTAATTCTGTGTGTGCAGGTTCATTTTTTTAATATAAAAAAAAAATCATGTAATTTTCAGAAAAGGATGGAACATCCTCATTTTAAGGCAGATAGTGTATATTTTCTCTCTCGTATGTGAAAGCAGAAAGAGAGAGGGAGAAAGAGAGAGAGAGGCAGAGACAGAGACAGAGACAGAGACAGACAGAGACAGAGACAGACAGAGACAGAGACAGACAGAGACAGAGACAGACAGAGACAGAGAGAAGCTGAAGGGGGATCATTGGACAGAGGCAGGTTCAGAAGGGGTGAGTGTGGGTAGTGAAGATGGGAAACACAGTCAGTGGGTCTCATCTACCTGTATGAGATGCTCATAATCTCCAGCTCCTCCACGCTGATCAAACAGAAAAGCTACAGACTAGAAGGACAGACAGACAGAAGGGAGCCAGTGTGAGGATGGAGATGAGACCGAAAACGACGAAACCGGAAGTCCAGGACACCTCGACTTCGGACTTCCGGACTACAGAACAGTAAAAAGCACAATCCTATTGCGAGAGGCCAGGCAGATTGTGGTGGTTTGTAATAATTTCTTTGCAAAGAATGGCTGTTTGGGATTCTGTAAACCCCTCAGGACCTCGATCACCTGCCCCAGAGCGTATCCTGAAAAGCAATGATGTCGGTTTATATCAGTTGCTTCCACCTATCCGAGTGGAAGACGATCATTTCTGCTTCATATCATATTCTATTCCACACATGAAGAAACTCTCGTCTTACATGAAGTGCAAGGAAAATAAATCAAAACTAGTATGTATAACAAGCCCAACTCTTAAAATGACACAAATTTAACTGTATTTATATGGAGAGAGCATACTGTAACATCAGGGTTAACATAACCACAATAATTTTGGTTTTTTTATTAGACTCATGTTTTTCAAAACTTAGTCATTAATCCTAACCAAATTTTAAAATCTTTCTCCATTGTTACTAATGCTTCAATGTAAAACATTAAAGCTTTTATTTAAGGGATAGATTTAAATACCACTGATAATTCCTATGTACCAACAAGATAGTTCCAAAACTCTAACAAGTTAACTAGAAGATAGTGTAAACTTATAGAATAACCATTTACAATGCCCTCTATCTCAAAGCTGAACTATGCGAACTAAATAATAAGGGTGAACATTGAAATGACTTCAAAAGTTGAGTAAGTAATTTTTAAATTACTCATCTGTCGATAAGAGAAAATAAGTAAACCTCATATGTTTTGAATAATAAAATACTTATGTTGTTTTCCTCATCATTAAACAAAACATGGATATCTATACTTATATAGAGACATAAAAATATACACATACAGTGTATCAAAGCCAAAACTTTCAATTTATAGACTAAGTTCATAACTGTTTTCCAATGTTTTACCTTCTCAGTAGCTGAATACTCAATCAACCAACTGAATGCACATTTATTAATGCTACCATTATACTTACTTAAATAACGCTCCAATATATGAAACTTGAGTTCTCTCCACATCACTAACTATGATCTGGGGATCTAACTGCAACCAGAAGGAAGATTTTACTGTCTCAGTGTGAAATACATCTGAGCCCATTTTTCTTCTATTTAATCTATGCCAAGAAGATTTACAGACCCATCTTGGTGCCACAGCTGAGCATGCTAACATAAGTTTCAGTTCTTTTTTTTAAATGCAGTTATTTTAATTATTTTCATACATGCATACGTATACACATGTATATATTTACTTCTCATTAGATATGCTTCATTTGGATATCACTTAATACAAATTTATGGGCAAGTACACAAAACAATGGGAACATAAAGACAGTGCTTACTCAAGTGAGAACAGGTTTAAAAGAACTTAGAAGCCAGTGTGGCATCATGTGGTAAAGAGGAACACACATGTGCCTTGTTATCCAGAAATTCCATCCCCAGCTAAGAGAACTATAGACTCCAGAAAGGTTTTACTTGCATACTTCTGAGATGAATGTAGGAATGTGCATAGATATCATATTCTTGTAAAAAAAATATGTCAAGCCATAAACAGTTCAAATACTCAGCAATGACAAAAGAAACTATAACAAATCCACACAATGAAAGGTGCATAACATGACCTGAGCAGTTTACATGACAGACATTTTAGATTCAGGCTGTGGGTTGCTGGAAAAAGAACTAAGTCAAGCTACACACACCAGTAAGAATAAATCACTTATAGCAATGAGTGAAGGAAATCAAACACTGAATATACATTACATCTCTATATTTAAAAGTTCAAATTATGGGACATAAGCAATAGGTTGCCAAGGGCTGCCTATTTTTCTGGTGAACAGACAAAAGGGAAAGAAACTGAATGGGTACTAGAAACCTAGGCAATGTCTACTCTAAAGTGTAGAAGATCGGAGAAGATGATTGGACATTTAAAAGTAAGTTACTGGCGTTAACTATTGCAGAATTGAGTGTGTGTGTACTTTGCAGTGAAGATTTCAAAGGTTAGACATTGGTCTATCCAGTGCTGCTTTGAGTATTTTAAGAAAGATTAAGAGTATAGGTTTATGACAATTGCTAAAATTGAAGGTTTACATAGGGAACAAGAAATTATTTTTTAAAAATCCCTTGTGAATCTGACAGTCTAAGCATACCTCGCTCTTAAAGGTTATACTTCTATGCTGTGTTTCCATCACTTGGCGAGTCCCTTAAACTTTTCCTGGCCTTCACGGGTCCTGAATCCTAAAAGCAACTGCTTGAATTGTTACCTACATCCGGTAATAGTGATGTGTACTTTCATTTTGAACTATGTTTCCTTTTGTCTAAAATAATACGTCGACTAAATGTGATTGAGCAAGCATATTTGGGTTTGGGTTTTTTAAAATTTTTTATTGGATATTTTCTTTATTTACATTTCAAATGTTATCCCCTTTCCTGGTATCCTCCTCTGCAAACTCCCTATCCCATCCCCCTTCCCAGTGCTTCTATGAAGGTGCTCCCCCATACACCCACTCACCCACGACCTCCCTCTCACCTCCCTGCCCTGTCATTCACATATATTGGGGTATCAAGTCTTCACAAGACCAAGGACTTCTCCCATTGATGCCCAACAAGGTCATCCTCTGATAAATATGCGGCTGGAGCCATGGGTCCCTCCATGTGTGTACTCTTTGGTTATGGTTTAGTCCCTGAGAGCTCTGGGGGACCTGGTTGGTTGATATTGTTGTTCTTCCTATGGGGTTGCAAAACCCTTCAGCTCCTTCAGTCTTTTCTCTAACTCCTCTATTGGAGACCCCAAGTTCATTCCAATGGTTGGCTGCAAATATCCCCCTCAGTACTTGTCAGGCTCTGGCAGAGCCTCTCAGGAGACAGCTATATCAGCACTTCTTGGCATCCACAATAGTGTCTGGGTTTGGTGTCAGTATATGTGATGGATCCCCAGGTGGGGCAGTCTCTGGATGGACTTTCCTTGAGTCTCTATTCCACATTATGTCTCTGTATTCCCTCCCTGAAGTATTTTTGTTCCCCCTCCTAACAAGGACTGAAGCATCCACACTTTGGTCTTCCTTCTTCTTGAGCTTCATGTGGTCTGGGAATTGTATCTTGGGTATTCTGAACTTTTGGGCTAATATCCACTAATTGGTGAATGCTTACCATGTGTGTTCTTTTGTGATTGGGTTACTTCACTCAGAATATTTCCTAGTTCTATCCATTTGCCTAAGAATTTCATGAAGTCTTTATTTTTAATATCCAAGTAGTACTCCACTGTGTAAATGTACCACATTTTCTGTATCTATTCCCCTGTTGAGGGACATCTGGGTTGTTTCCAGTTTCTGGCTATTATAAATATGGCTGCTATGAACATAGTGGAACATGTGTCTTTATTACATGTTGGAGCGTCTTCTGGGTATATGCCCAGGAGTGGAATAGCTGAGTCTTCAGGTAGTATTATGTTCATTTTTCTGAGGATCCACCAAACTGATTTTCAGAGAGGTTATATCAGCTTGCATTCCCACCAGCAATGGAAGAATGTTCCTCTTTCACCACATCCTCGCCAACATCTGCTGTCACCTGAGTTTTTGATCTTAGCCATTCTGACTGGTGTGAGGTGGAATCTCAGGGTTGTTTTGATTTGCATTTTCCTGATGATTAAGGATGTTATACATTTCTTTAGGTGCTTCTCAGCCATTCGAGTTTCCTCAGTTGAGAATTCTCTGTTTAACTCTATTCCCCAATTTTGATAAGGTTATTTGGTTTTCTGGCTTCTAACTTCTTGAGTTCTTTTTATATATTGGATATTAGCCCTCTATGGGATATGAAGTTAGTAAAGATAAACCATTCTGTTGGTTGCTGCTTTGTCCTACTGACAGTATCCTTTGCCTTACAGAAGCTTTGCAATTTTATGAGGTCCCATTTGTCCATTGTTGATCATAACTTATTGGAGCATAAGCCATTGGTGTTCTGTTCAGAAACTTTTCCCCTGTGCCCATGTGTTCGAGGCTCTTCCCCACTTTCTCTTCTATTAGTTACAGTGTATCTGGTTTATGTGGAGATCTTTGATCCACTTGGACTTGAGCTTTGTACAAGGAGACAAGAATGGATCTATTTGCATTCTTCTACATGCTGACCTCAAGTTGAACCAGCACCATTTGTTGAAAATGCTGGGTTTTTTTCCACTGGATGGTTTTAGCTCCTTTGTCAAAGATCAAGTGACCATAGGTGTGTGGCTTCATTTTTGGGTCTTCAATTTTATTCCATTGATCTGCCTGCCTGTCTATGTACCAATATTATGCAGGTTTTATCACTATTGCTCAGTAATACAGCTTGAGGTCAGGGATGGTGATTCCCCCAGAAGTTCTGTTAATGTTGAGAATAGCCAAGAGTAAACATATTTGTAATCACAGTACTCAGTAGTCTAAGGCAGGAGCATTCAAAGTTGGAAGCTAACCAGCACTACCAAACCAAGTTCAAGACCTGCTTGGCTTCAATAGCTAATCTCTGTCTCAAAAATACAAAACTAATAATAAAATCAACAAAAATAAAACTAGAGTGGAAATTAGTTCCTAATTATGTGAGTAAGTACAGCATGACATTACATTGATTACAAATTTATTAAATAATAAATTCCTTGTTTTATATGCCCTGTGGCTGTGTCTAGCAAAACTCTTTTGTCATTTGAAAAATGACTTCCACAGAGATGAGATGACACTCTGCTTTTATTTCTTCTTCTATTGAAACCTGAGAACATACGTGCTTTTCCATAAGTCATGACCTTGGCTGAGTTCATATACAGCCTTGATGTGACCGGGTTGTGAACTTATAAATAATTTATAGATTTGAATGTTAGATTTTTCAAGTTCTGATTTATCTAGAGTCACATTAGGAGTTCTAAAAGCCATAAATTGGAAAACTTTTATAAGTCAAGATCAATCTTTCTGTCACATTGAAAAGCTATGGTAAATAAAGACCAAAAATACAGAATAGCTTTTCTCCTCCCCTGGTTTATATTAAAAGACATTACTGCTTTCCCTCAGGATTATTTTAGTGTCTTAATTACAGTAAATTAGAATAATTAGAGAGAAATTATATGAATCCTACAATTCCCCAAAGCCTTTATACTGCCTTTTAGTCAGATAATGAATGTTAATATAAATAATTGATGCATTCTGAGTACCTCCATGTCTTCACACCTTACATTTTTCTTTTTTAATTTGGCTCCAGATAGAAGGTGAATCATGTCAGGAATTACTTTTTTCCTCTAAAAGAGTGTTAATTAAGCTTGGGTGAACATTATTGAAAATAAAACAAAGTAACTCCACAGTAACATAGAGACACATGAATTTCTTTTTACTTTACTTCAGTAGATTCCAATCAAGAATAGTCTCTCCAAAAACGTTGCATAAGATTTTTGTATCTGTTTGTTTTTATGAGCATATGGTTAAATGCTGAACATTTTTACAAAGTGTGCTTGGCTACTCTTTATACAGTAAGGTACAGTCAGACAAAAATCATTGAAGACCATGTTCAAATGGGTGAAATATTAATGAAGGCTGAATATTCAATATTTTATGTGAACTAACATAGGAAAGTAAATACTGTGCACAGGATCTATGCCAGAAACTCGCATTCCAGTGGAGTTGTGTGCATGTGCTAGCTTTCCTGTTACAAATCTTAGATTAGAATATTACAGGTAGAGTGCAACTTAATGAAAGATGCTACACAACCATGGGACATGGGACAACACTTATCCAAGAAGTCAGAGATGTCACTATGGATGCAATGATTCAGTCATGGGCCAGCAGACACATGGGCCTAGGTGACAGTAAAGACTCTGATCAAGGGATCAGTTTTTGGAGCAGTCACATTTCACCCTGAGGATGGAGTACAAAGATAAAGGTACATACATGAAATAATATTCCATTAAAATACCCCTGGAGAAATACAAATGAAACTGAACTTAGGGCCTACCACCATTTTGGGCATAGTGTTTGGAGGCAACTACCCTTCTATGTGTCCACTTCTGCACCAAAAGCACCTTCATCTCATCTCTACAGGCAGACCCCATAGTAATGAATTCCGTATTCTAATGCCATTTTATTTATGTGCATGGTCATGGCTCATGGCAAAGTTGTCTAAACTGAATGAAGCTCTAAGATAAAATAAAGGCCAACACACACACACACACACACACACACACGGTGTGGGGGGAATGTCACATGTCTGTGACAAGACAGTTGACAGAAAATTGAATGAGCCAGTGATGCAAAGGACCCACCTCAGCTAGTATGAATTCAGGAAGTATGGCCTTAAAAGATGATCCATCTGGGGAGACCTCTGCCTGGGCCACCAGGGCTCCAGAGCCAAAGAGCACTGGTAGAAAGCTAGCCTCCCAGGAGTGTGGAAAAGCCCATGAGAGGAAGTAAGAGGACTAACACTGCTCAGCGGGTCTCTCCAAGAATCCTTAGGAGATAGGGACCGAGGAACAGCCAGGAGGAAGGAGCCTTCTGGTTCCCATCTGTGGCAGGAGACCTCTGCCTGGGCCACCAGGGATACATAGACAAATAGCACTGGGAGAAAAATAGCCTCCCAGGAGTGTTGGCAAGCCTGTCTGATCAGAGGGACCAACCTGGAATACCAAAGACACAGGGACAGAAGATTGGGATTCTGGTTTCTTTTGGTGGCCAGCAAGCAGATCCTGTGACACAGGGCTCCATACTAAAATAGTGCCAGGAGAGAGCTGGTATACCAGGAGTGCAGACACACCTTCAGGCACAGGCAAGACCATCACTTCTTTTCAAATTCACTAGACCAAGAGGGACCCTAGCAGAGCCATCGGGACACAGGAAACGAGGGACTGATGGGGACAGGATCATTCTGGTTTCTGTGTGCACCCCAGAGCTGACCGTGTGCCACAGCTCTCCAAACCCAAATTCCTCTCAGAGATAACTGGTCTTTAAGGAGTATTGACACTTAGGCTTGCAGGAAAGACAAGCCACAGTCAGAGAGAGTAAGACCAGCTAACACCAGAGATAACCAGATGGTGAAAGGCAAGGGCAAGAACATAAAGAACAGAAACCAAGGCTACTTGGAATCATCAGAACCCAGCTTTCCCACCACAGCAAGCCCTGGATACACCAGCACACCAGAAAAGCAAGACTCAGACTTAAAATCACATCTCATGAGGATGATACAAGATGTTAAGAAGGAACTAAATAACTCCCTTAAAGAAATACAAAAGAACACAGGTAAACAACAAGAAGCCCTTGAAGAGGAAACACAAAAATCCCTTAAAGAATTACAGGAAAACACAATCAAACGGGCAGAATTACAGGAAAACACAATCAAATAGATGAAGGAAATAAACAAAATCATCCAGGAACAAAAAGTAGAAATAGAAACAATAAAGAAATCACAAAGAGAGACAACCCTGGAGTTAAAAAACCTAGAAAAGAAATCAGGAGTCATAGATGCAAGCATCACCAACAGAATACAAGAGACAGAAAAGAGAATCTCGGGTGCAGAAGATACCATAGAAAACATTGACACAATAGTCAAAGAAGATGCAAAAAGCTCCTAACCCAAAACATCTAGGATATCCAGGATATAATGAGAAGACAAAACCTGAAGATAATAGGTACAGAAGAGAGTGAAGATTCCCAACTTAAAGGACCAGTAAATATCTTCAACAAAATTATAGAAGAAAGCTTCCCTTACCTAAAGAAAGAGATGAACATAAATATACAAGAAGTCTACAGAATGTCAAATAGATTGGACCTTTCCAGTCACATTATACTCAAAACACCAAATACACAAAATAAGGAAAGAATATTCAAAGCAGTAAGGGAAAAAGGGCAAGTAGCATATAAAGGCAGACCTATCAGAATTACACCAGACTTCTCACCAGAGACTATGAAAGCTAGAAGATCCTGGGCAGATCTCATACAGACTCTAAGAGAACACAAAGTCCAGCCCAGGCTGCTATACACAGCAAAACTCTCAATAATAATAGATGGTGAAACCAAAATCCAAATTTGCAAAGTATGTTTCCACAAACCCAGCCCTATGAAGAATAATGGGTAGAAAATGCCAACTCAAGGAAGGAAACTACACCCTAGAAAAAGCAAAAAAGTAATCTTTCAACAAACTCAAAAGAAGATAGTTACACAAACATAAAAACAACATCGAAAAAAACAGGAAGCAACAATCACTATTCCTTAATATCTCTTAACATCAATGGACTCAATTCTACAATAAAAAAACATAGACTGACAGACTGGATCCATACACAGGAACCAGCATTTTGCTGCACCCAGGAAACGCACCTCTCTGTTAACACAAACACTACCTCAGAGTAAAGGGCTAGAAAACAATTTTCCAGGTAAATGACCCCAAGAAACAGACTGGAGTAGCCATTTTAATATCGGATAAAATTGATTTTCAACCAAAAGTCATCAAAAAAGATAAGGAAGGATACTTCATACTCATCAAATGAAAAATCTACCAAGAAGAACTCTCAATTCTGAACATCTATGCCTCGAATGTAAGGGCACCTAGGTTCATAAAATAAACTTTACTAAAGCTCAAAGCACACATTGCACCTCACAAAATAATAGTGGGAGACTTCAACAACCCACTCGTATCAATGGAGAGATCTTGAAACACAAACTAAACAGAGGCACAGTGGAACTAACAGATGTTATGAACCAAATGGATTTAACAGATATCTATAGAACGTTTCATCCTACATCAAAAGACTATACCTTCTTCTCAGCACCTCATGGTACCTTCTCCAAAATTGATCATATAATTGGTCACAAAACAAACTTCAACAGATATAAGAAGATTGAAATAATCCCATGCCTCCTATCAGATCACTACGGAATAAGGTTGGTCTTCAATGGCAACAACAACAACAGAAAGCCCACATACACATGGAAGATGAACAACGCTATACTTAGTGATAACTTGGTCAAGGAAGAAATAAAGAAAGAAATTAAAGACTTCCTAGAATTTAATGAAAATGAAAGTACAACTTACCCAAACCTATAGGACACAATGAAAGCAGTGTTAAGAGGAAAGCTCATAACTCTGAGTGCCTCCAAAAAGAAACTGGAGAGAGCCTACACTAACAGCTTAACAGCACACCTGAAAGCTCTAGAATAAAGAGAAGCTAATACACCCAAGAGGAGTAGAAGGCAGGAAATAATCAAATTAAGAGCTGAAATCCACCAAGTAGAAACTAAAAGAACTATACAAAGAATCAACAAAATCAGGAGCTGGTTCTTTGAGAAAATAAACAAGATAGATAAATCCTAAGCCAGACTAAGCAGAGGGCACAGAGACAGTATGCAAATTAACAAAATTAGAAATGAAAAGGGAGATATAACAACAGATTCTGAGGAAATTCAAAAGCTCATCAGATCCTACTACAAAAGTTTATATGCAACAAAATTGGAAAATCTGGATGAAATGGACAAGTCTCTAGATAGATTCCAAATACCAAAGTTAAATCAGGATCAGATAAACCATCTAAACAGACCTATAACCCCTAAAGAAATAGAAGCAGTCATTAAAATCTCCCAACCAAAAGAATCCCAGGACCAGCTGGGTTCAGTGCAGAATTCTATCAGACCTTCAAAGAAGACCTAATCCCAATACTCTTCAAGCTATTCCACAAAATAGAAACGGAAGGAACACTACCCAATTCATTCTATGAGGCCACAGTTACATTGATACCAAAACCGCACAAAGACACAACAATAAAACTTCAGTATTTTTCCCCTTATGAAAAATACTTAATAAAATTCTTGCAAACCGAATCCAAGAACACATCAAAACAATCATTTACCATGATCAAGTAGGCTTCATCTCAGGGATTCAGGGATGGTTGAATACCCAGAAATCCATCAATGTAATCCACTACATAAACAAACTCAAAGAAAAAAAACACATGGTCATTTCGTTAGATGCTGAAAAAGCATTTCACAAAATTCAACATCCCTTCATGATAAAAGTCTTGGAAAGATCAGGAATTCAAGGAGCATACCTAAACATAGTAAAAGCAATACACAGCAAACCAGTGGCCAACATCAAACAAAATGGAGGGAAACTTGAAGCAATCCCTCTAAAATCAGGGACTAGACAAGGCTGCCCTCTCTCTCCCTAACTATTCAATATAGTACTTGAAGTTCTAGCTAGAGCAATTAAACAACAAAAGGAAGCCAAAGGGATACAAATTGGAAAGGAAGAAATCAAAATATCACTATTTGCAGATGATATGATGGTATACTTACGTGACCCAAAAAACTCCACCAGAGATCTGCTACAGCTGATGAACACCTTCAGCGAAGTGGCTGGATACAAAATTAACTAAAGCAAATCAGTAGTCTTCCTATACTCAAAAGATAAACAGGCTGAGAAAGAAATTAGGAAAATGACACCCTTTACAATTGTCACAAACAATATAAAATATCTTGGTGTGACTCTAACCAAACAAGTGAAAGATCTGTATGACAAGAATTTCAAGTCTCTGAAGAAAGAAATCAAAGAAAACATCAGAAGATGGAAAGATCTCCCATGATCATGGATTGGCAGGGTTAATATAGTTAAAATGGCCATCCTGCCGAAAGCAAATACAGATTCAATGCAATCCCCATCAAAATCCCAACTCAATTCTTCATAGACTTAGAAAGAGCAATTCTCAAATTCATATGGAATAACAAAAAACCCAGGATAGCAAAAAATATTCTCAACAATATAGGGACTTCTGGGGGAATCAGCATCTCTGACCTCAAGCTGAACTACAGAGCAGTAGTGATAAAAACTGCATGGTATTGGTACAGTGACAGGCAGGTAGATCAATGGAATAGAATTGAAGACCCAGAAATGAACCCACACACTTACAGTCACTTGATCTTTGACAAAGGAGCCAAAACCATGCAGTGGAAAAAAGACAGCATCTTCAATAAATGGTGCTGTTTCAACTGTCGGTCTACATAATCCACTCCTATCTCCCTGTACAAAGCTCAAGTCCAAGTAGATCAAGGACCTCCACATAAAACCAGATACACTGAATCTAATAGAAGAGAGAGTGGGGAAAAGTCTCGAACACATGGGCACAGGGGAAAAGTTCCTGAACAGAACATCAATGGCTTGCGCTCTAAGATCAAGAATTGACAAATGGGACCTCATAAAATTACAAAGCTTCTGTAAGGCAAAGGACACTGTAAATAGGACAAAACAGCAACCTACAGATTGGGAAAAGATCTTTACCAGTCCTACGTCCGATAGAGGGCTATTATTCAAGGTATGCAAAGAACTCAAGAAGCTAAACTCTAGAGATCCAAATAACCCTATCAAAAAATGGGGAACAGAGCTTAACAGAGAATTCTCAACTGAGGAAATGCGAATGGCTGAGAAGCACCTAAAGAAATGTTCAACATCCTTAGTCATCAGGAAAATGCAAATCAAAACAACCCTGAAATTCCACCTCACACCAGTCAGAATGGCTAAGATCAAAAGCTCAGGTGACAGCAGATGTTGGTGAGGATGTGAAGAAAGGGGAACACTCCTCCATTGCTAGTGGGATTGCAAGCTGATACAACCTCTCTGGAAATCAGTTTGGAGGACCCTCAGAAAAATCAACATAGTACTACCTTTGGACCCAGCTATACCACTCTTGGGCATATACCCAGAAGATGCTCCAACATGTAATAAAGACACATGTTCCACTATGTTCATTACAGCCATATTTATAATAGCCAGAAACTAGAAACAACCCAGATGTCCCTCCACAGAGGAATGGATACAGAAGATGTGGTACATTTACACAATGGAATACTACTCAGCTATTAAAAACAATGACTTCATGAAACTCGCAGGCAAATGGATGGAACTTGAAAATATCATCCTGAGAGAGGTAACTCAGTCACAAAAGAATGAACATGGTATGTACTCACTGATAAGTGGTTATTAGCCCAAAAGTTCGAAATACCCAAGAGTCACTTTGCAGCAACCATAGGGCTGAGTGTGATGTCCCAGATGGAGGACTTGAAGAAGGGACTGAAGGAGCTGAGGGAGTTTGCAACCCCAGAGAGGGAGCAACAGTGGCAACTGGCCTGACCCCTCGATACTCCCAGAGACTGAATCATCCACCAAAGAATACACATGGTGCTGGCCACATATGCGGCAGAGGAGGGTCTTCTTAGACATCAGGGGAAGCAGAGGCCCTTGGGCCTGAGAGTGTTGGATCCCCCCAGTATAGAAGAATGCCAAGAAGCAAAGATGAGAGTGGATGGGTGGGTGGGTGGGGGAATATCCCCATAGAGGCAAGGGAGGGGGAAGGAATAGGGATGTTCCAAAGGGGAGATCTGGAAAGGAGGAAACATTTGAAATGTAAATAAAGTATGCAAAAAAACCAAAGTAACATCTCCACTGACAAACAGAACAAAACTCCTGACTGCCTGTGACTGCAGTAGCTAATAAAATGTATAGGACAGTTCTTAAACTAGAAGGAAAACCCACTTTAGTTATGACCAGTAACTTAGAAAATCCCTGAGGTTAAATAAGAACCCCCTTCCCATCCACATGTCAGAAGATTTGGACTATTTCTACTAAATTCACAAGGCTGTTAAGATTATGATCAATCAACAGTTGATGGGCAATGAGAATTTTTTACAAGCCCATTTATGGGCCAGTGAGATGACTCAGAGGGACACCTGTCACCCTGATGGCCTGAGTGTAGTCCCAGGAACCCACATGAGCATTGTGGTGTATAAACCATGCCCAAATGCATGCCCACATACAAACATAAAGTAAAACATAATAAATTTTAGAGAAAGCAGAATGGTTTGAGCACTATGAGGCAAGACAAGAAGGTGGAGAGGAACAGTCTGATGTGGGTAGCCTTCCCTGTCACCTGAAGCCATTGTCAAGTCCTGGTTTATGCTGTTGTGTGTCTAGGCCCTTGGCCATGCAGCAGTAGGGGTCTGTGTCAATATCTGTGGCCACCAAAGGCCATGAATACATCCCTTCCACCAGGGAGGATGCTGATGTCTAAGGGCTTCAGAGCTGGCCCCACCCCCCACCAGCTGCAGCATTTGGGAGTGGGCCCAGCACCTTGCTTGGGCAGCATAGAGCTGGCCCTGGTGGTGGTGGTGGTGAGCTGGCCCTGTAGACATGAGAACATAAGAGCTTGCTTTGCCCCTTGCCAGCTGCAGCACTGGATGAGCTAGCTGGGGCAGTGCTGGATCGCTTGCCCTGGTGGTGTGGGTGCAGAGCTGGCAGGCAGACCAACTCAGCTACCACCCAGGCCCAGATTCAGGGAATTAAGTTGGCCCACTCCAACATCTACCCCATCTATGAACTGCTGGAGCACACAAAGGGGCTGGTTCTACAGATCCCAAAGTTGCAGGATCTTCATGACACAGGCCAATAGGATAGCTGAGAAGAGTCCCAGTGAGGATGTAGGATTGATAGTGTAGCAGAAGCCAGAGGCCTTGAGCCATACCAATGACTCATTGCAATGAGCATTTGTAAATAAAGATGTATGGACAAAAAATATATATATAATTTTTAGTTGGTATTAATGTCAAATATAATCTTGTAATTCATTAGGCTCACAAAAGACATTAGTGAGTACTGTTACAACTTTTGCCTTTGTAAAAGTACTTTTTAAAAGAATGCTCATGGCTTGTCTATAACAAATTTCCTTCCATAATATGGAGAATTATTTTTTATTTCCATATTAATAATTAGGGGGTTAAATGATAATTTCCTCATCTAACAAATATTAAATGGATAACAGCCAATATCCAGCTTTTTGAGATATACAGAATAATGGCTGGTAGTGCAATATTCTTTGATGGGGACAGTGATAGATACAGTATGAAAACTCTGGAAATGTATCTGTGGAATGTGTAACCCACCCTCATAGCATTCATGAGTCAGATTTAGCTGTAGAAAATGGAGTAGATGGAAATGGCCAATAGAACTGAAGGGAAAGCATGACTCCATTCATGACAGCTATGAATGCTGTGGAACCCTTGGTGGGGAGAAAGCCACAGATGATCAGGTGGTGCACCATGTGAAAGAAAAGGAAGAGCAGCATCCCGACCCCAAATCTGTGTCCAGATACCTCAGTGGAAGTCACCTAAAGTTCGGTAAGACAATCATATTATTTAAATAATATCTCTTAAATTTTATTTTGAAGATGATGCATTTATAGGAAATCCACAAACACTCTCTAAGCATTAAGAAATTTGAAGTAGGTATAATTAAGGCATCAATCAAAAGCAAATTAAAGAGCACCTGGAATGGAACTGACTGACTTAATTGGTAATGTTCAGCATGCACGAATGAAAACAGAGATTATGTCTAAAATTCTGGTTATATATGATCCGGGAAAGTGTTTACATTCTAAAAAGTGTGTTTTACATAAAACATCATTTTTTTTAAGATACACTGTTTTTCATGTGTTAATATAGAAATCTTAATTTGTTCCCTATGTACGTTGTATTTATAGATCACAGTTTAATTACTTTTGCCTTACACAGACATTCATGGAGGATTTCCAGGGATAAAAAACAATGACTAAATGTCACAAAAACACTTAGCACAGAACAGACCCAAATAGACCAGCATCAACCAACCTCTTGCGAATCTCAATTTTCTTCTCTGAAACAGGAGAAATTTAAATATCTACCTTTCTTTTCCTTCAGAGGTAAAATAGTCAAAAACGACAGGAGGGAATATTGTGTGAATAAATTGAAATTGAAACCTGAAATGAATTGATAAGATAAAACTAATAATTTTACTTTCTGGTTGACATTTTGTATCAAATTCATTAGCTTATTTTGCAAACATCTATTGAACACTTGCTGCACGTGAAGTCTATCTCAGAGACTGTAAATATAATCAGCCTCAAAATAATTCTACTCCGTTGCCTCAGGGAGCTCATAGTGCAGAAGAATATACAGATTTGAAAATCCTGGATACAGGACGGTTGTTGGCTATAGTCAGAGAAGGAAGTGCTTGGAGGGAGAGATGTGACTTACGCTAGGAACTGAGAGGAGAATGAGAGGCAGAGTCTAAAGGAGCTCCCAGTGGCAAGGAAGAGGAGCGAGGGGGAAACTGAGGGCAGGCCACATGGCAAGAGTACTGTGAGAGAAGACTACAGTAGCTGGAAGAGCTGAGGGAGCACGCAGCCTGAGCTGTCTCTCTCCTCCTGCAGGACTGAGCAAGCATGAGAGACTGTAAGATAAGTGTTCACATAAAGTGACCTATAGTGTTCGTACTGTAAGAAAGATAACCATGCGTGCACTGTAGCTCATCATAATTATAAATCATTAAAAGACAATGTGTGTGTGTGTGTGTGTGTGTGTGTGTGTGAGTGAGTGTGAAGCCAGAGGACAATGGATGGAATAAATCCTTTCATTTCACTCTGGGGGGTTCCCCAGCATCAGACACAGGTTATCAAACTTGGCAGCAAGAGCTTTTACTAACTGAGCCATCTTACCAGCCCACTGAAAGATGAATCACAAAACGTCTTCAGAGACAAATATTTTAAATTATTTACAGTATTTTAAACTTTGTATTTACTTTGTATTAAACTATAGTATTTAAACTATTGTTGGTAAAATATCTAACATCATGCAGTTTTTATTTTACTAGCACTGAAGACTTATCACTGCTGCCATGGAAACGTCTTTAGGTGTTAGGGGGAACCAAGAACCCTCACCCAGAAATGAGGTTGTCCACCACACAGACCTGTGAAGACAGAGCTCAGACCAGCATCTTACACTCCTGGGAGATGGTTTTGGCATACCATTCATTTTCCACAATAGGTGAAGGGGAACTACTTTGCTAGATTCATATTCAAAAAACGTTTTAAACATGAATACATGCATCTTATCTTTCAAGTATGATTTAACAAAATATATTTAAAATCAAGGAAGAAGCACAAGAAGTTCTGCCTTCATTTCACAGCAAGCACGTCTCATTGTACATATTTTTGCAGATACCTGAATCTATAATACATCCGTAATCACTTCTGACCTTTACTGTTTCAAAGGTCACAATGTGATGATTGTTTCCTGAAGGTAATCAAGCACTCTCTACTGATTGAAACCGTGCATGAGTGCTTAATCTTCAGATTGGCAATTGGTGAAAATATCTTAATCTAATTTATTGTACACTTTCAAAATGATTTCATATATTTTATTAAAGGTAAACATGAAGGCATATAATCTTTCATTATGAATCTTCAGTTTACACTTGACATTTCCTCAGAGATTATTAAAGATAAATT
>JADRCH010008297.1:0-11743 GCA_019843965.1 Rhynchomys soricoides
TATTGGTATTGGTATTGGTATTGGTATTGGTATTGGTATTGGTATTGATATTGATATTGGTATTGGTAAGGATTTGGGATTGATGGGAAATCTTCATTATCATGAAAATGTTTCAAAGATTCTCTTAAGCAAGTTTCCACTATCTTGCAAAGCTCAAAATGTACAATGTATATATGTACATATTCATCATTCCCACCTCTAGTAATTCTTATTTATAAGAAAGTTCTTAGCATCATTTCTGAGAAATGGAAAAACTGTAAACAAGGCAAATAATCATGAAAAGGAAAAGTAGATGGACAGATTATTTTGATATAGTCCCATGCTATACTAAACAGGAGTAAAAAATAACAAACTAGTATCTTATACATAATTGAAATTATCTCTGAAAATACATGGTTGCTTAAGTAGGCAAGATGCAGAAAGACTGAATAGTATGATACCATTTATCTGAACTCTAGAAATAAAAGATTATGATGAAATGTTTTCCTTCTAGATATATGTGTGTTTCTTTGTATCCAGGAAGTCCAGGACATGATGGAAATCAAATCATGTCCATACTTGACAAGAACAGTGGGCAGAGGTACTGGATCATCACTGAAAAGGTGAGTTGAATGGTTTAGTTTCTTTTTGAAAACTTGGTTGGGAATCCTACACAGATGTTTGGTTTAACAGTCTTTTATGTATGCAATAGTGTTTTATAAATTAAATAATTCAATGTACAGCAAAGACAGAGAGGTAATAGGATTTTTTAAGGTATAATCATTTATTTATTACTCTTTAAAATATATTTTTGACTGGATTCAGAATTAGAAGATCTACATCTCTTGGCAAACTGTTCCTGGTAGTTTTCTTTTGCTTCCTTCATTATCTTGGCCAAAATGTTAGCATACTCTTCAGCCTCCTCCTTGCTTTACTTAGTGTGTTATTTCTTCAGAGCAATATTTGGCATTAATATTGAGAATATGTGGCATTCTGATGCTAAACCAAGATGCTGAACCTTGAGTGCTTCGGTCCTGGGATTTTAACCTTCTTTGTTTAAGGGTTTTCTGACAATATATTGTCAGGTATCATCTTTTTAGAAAGATTGAAAAGCTTTGAGGTTCTGGTATCTCTTTTGGATGCCAGCCATCACAGCACCATAGTATCTGTCAGCCCAAGAATATCCTTCTCTCCTTTTCTTACAATAACCAACTTAGGAAAACTAAGATTGGCTTCTACAATGCATCTTCAGAAACTGGCCCTTTCACTCTCCAGTTCTCCTTGCAGGGGTGCCCCTTTGGCAACACTCTGTAGTGGATCAAGATACTCTGCTGTGGGAAAACCTAGTTAGTCATTCCCACCAAACCTTAGGATCGTACAGTCCTTTAACTCTTCATCCAGATCAGCAGCAGCTACTTCCGTGACTACTTCTCATAGAAAGTATGAAGCTTTCATCCATTACTCACCTCAGTGAGTTTCTGACAGCGGGGAAGGAGATATTCAACCTCATCTTGACATACTTTCTTAGAAGATTCCATGAGAAGGAGTAAGATAATTATTTAAAACAGAATAAACATAATAAAAAGATGGATGGCATTTTAAATGTATGAATTAAAAGGTAGACATAGGGAAATTTATGTGTAAAAAAAGAACTGTTGGTAGAAAATTATATGCATTACTGTATAAAATATAATAGCTAACACATTAATTGTAGCTAAGAATCCTGAGGTATAGGCTAAAATTAAAAATTGGTTTTCTTGTACAGCCAGTTGTTTTGCTGAATTCTATGATCCAATAAATGAAGCATTTTGTCATCCTGCCCTCTAGGTTTCAGTATTGAGTTCAGCTATAATCTGATTTAGTTCTTTAAAATTCAGGTCACACCACACAAGGCAGCCATTCTTTCATTTGTTTTGGTTGAAGTTACTTGTCTTGAGCACATTTTTCCACTCTGTATCCCTAGGTCTTTAAATCATATTTTATATTTCTTATTAGGTTTTATATGCTTAGGTACAAATTTAATATAACAGGCAGTGAAGAGCACAGCCTCAACTCTAACTCCAGTTCTCAACATTTGCTGTCATTGGTTTCCTTCTGCCTTTGTTCCATTTGCCATGAAATGAAGGGAATAGAGAGTCCATTCATACAGGTTATCATGATAATTAAGAGAGTTTACAGATGTGGAGTGCTTAGAATAATGTCCAACAAATAGTGATTCAGAAGGTTTTGCCTGGGTCATGTAGTAGTTTTCCAAAGAAAGCATTCCACCCAGGAGGGGAGAGGGAGCTCTTGAGACTCAGGACATAGACTAAAGGTCACAGGTATGGGAAAGTGGGAATTTGGAAGATTCTTGAAGGTCCCTCTCCTACACTGCTGGAGGTGGAGACTAATCAGAGAATGGCAGAGGAGAGATTCTTTGACTATTGAACTGCCTGAAAGTTGTGCAGAGAGCTACTGAGTTAGGAGGGCTTTGCAGGGATGCAGCTGTCTTTGAGCTAACTGTGTTCCTGTAAGTGAACACTTCACCCATATTCCAGCTAGTAACCCCAATAAAAACTCCCTGCAACCAAGTTGGACTTCAGCGCAATTACTATTTTGGTCTGTCCTGGGTTTATTTTCTGGGGTGAGTAGATGAGAGGGAGAGAAAGAGAGAGAAAGACACAGAGAGAGAGACAGAGGGAGACAGAGAGAGAGGTGTATGTATGTATGTATGTATGTATTTGTTATGTCTCCTCAAGAAAGGTCTTTTACACAACATATTGCTATCATTATTGTTGTTATTATTATTGTTAATGTTACTGTTACTACTGTTTCTTTTATTGTCAATAATAATGAAAGCTTTAGTGATGAGGAAGAGAAGAAAGAAGGAATGCCGATGGTGGTAGCAGAACACTGGTCCCCACCTTATCTTTGGTTTCACTTTCCAAAGTCAACCACAAACTAAGTATATGAAATAGGAAACTCCAGAAATAAACAATCCACAATTTTCACATTCGTTTCCCACTATTTTGATCCATTCCTCTGGAATAGAAATTATCCTTGTCAGTCCTTTTATTCACACTCATCATCTCTCAGTGCCCATCTCAGGGTTCAATTTGTGTGTAGGTGTCACACAGCTCACTGTCCAACTAACCCTTATTCTACTTAAAAATGACTTTGAGAGCCATGATGAAAGATGTTGGCAATTTGGATAGATCTAAGAGAAGCATGAGGTGGTCCTTTTAAATATTTCATACCATCCAAGAAAAGCATGAGAATACTTTAACGTAAGACTTATAGAGAATATCTTCCTATTATTTTTCAGAATATTAGTTAAATTGTTCTATTACAGTATAATCCATTGTTGTTTGTATCTGGCTTATCACTTTTATCATAAATATGTATGTATAGAAAAATATAGCTGTGTATGATTTGACTATCTGGGATTTCTAGGACCCACTGATGTGTAGTGATTTTTCCATACATAATGGGGACAACTGTAGAGTGCTAATGGGGAACACGTAATAAGCAGCAAAGAAATATGAGTAGACAATACATATTAGCCAACTTTTTATGGTTATGCTGAAATTTTTAGCTTCTCATATAATATTGTTTGAAGCACAAAATCTGCATTATCAATAATATTTTAATTATTGATAATATTTTCCCATTGATTTCTATTATCTAATTTCTATGAGATAAAAATTCAAAGGGGGCATGGGAAGACTGCTCACCTGTTAAGAGTGATGACTGTTTCAGTATCCAGCACCCCTATCTGGTAGCTCACAACCACCTGTATCTTTAACTTTAAAGGACCCAACACACATGAGTTCCACAAAAATTTAATATACACACAACTAAAAATAAAATAAATCTAAACAAAAATATTCTTAAAATAATCTAAAGGGGGAGGAAAGGAGTAGAAAGAAGATTCACATATAATATAATGAACTAAATATTTGAAAACATGTGTATATAAGAAACTAAAATTTCTTACCTTAATATGAAGGATCCTGTCAACATAATCTGGAAATATTTATAATCTAAAGTTAGTAATTATCATAGCAATAGTATTTGATATTAAATAATTAGAACTTTTCAAACAAATAATACACTGTTCTTATCTCAATTTAGACTTCAAAATGTTAGGCCCAGAAACTGAATGGTTGATAAGATTATGGTGTACAGTCTTAAAGTGTAGAAGAGGAATTGCTCTTCTGAAGATAAGAGTATATTATCTAACAAGTGTTCTCTGGAATGAATTTTTCTTCACATGTGGAAAAATATACATGTGTAATTTTTGGTTTCCAGTGCACCTTGTTACCTGAGTGATAGGCAAGCTCAGCTTCTCAGATGTTTGACAAATGTGCCCAGCTACTGCTATGTGTGACTTTGAATGGCTTTGCATGGTTTTGAATGGCTTTTCACAGCTTTGCATGGTTCTGCATAAATTTCTGCATGGTTGTACATAGTTCTGCATAGCTTTCACGATCTTTTAGAAATGGTTTGATCCAGAACAAGGCTGATTTAGATTTAATATGGCTTAGAAGATTAGGATTCTAGTTGTTGCACCCAGCGATTGAGTTACCATTGATTCTGAACTAAGTTTGTGTGGTGTTTTCCTTCATGCAGCAGCTCAACTGTGTTCCAGTGAGAAAGAAGATCACTGTTTCTGCACCTCTTCTCTGGGACAAGTCATGGTGTGTGATCAGTGTTGATTCCTGCTTTCTACTCTTCAGTTTTACAAGGGACAGGGAGAATCTGCTCCCTCTAAATACAGAGTGACTTCTGGAATGTGGTATGTCAAGTTTGTGAGATATTCCCATATGAAGAAGAAAGGAAAGATGGCTTCTTCTCAGGGACTATTGAATTTTATGGATGTGGCTATAGAGTTCTCTAAGGAGGAATGGGAATGTCTGCATTCTGCTCAGAGGGCTTTGTACAGAGATGTAATGTTAGAGAATTACAACAACCTGGTTTCTGTGGGTGTTGCTGTTTCAAAACCAGAGGAAATTACCTGTCTTGAAGAAAACAAAGAACCTTGGATTGTTGATACAAATGAGACAGAAGGAAGAGCACCTGGTAATCTGAAGTGAAATGACATGTTATGTGATGATTCTAAATGAGGGAGAAATTTAGTCCTGAATGTGGTTAGAAAAGCCCTTCAGTCAAAATTATTTCTCAGAAGTTCTTTTTGAATAATGCAGAAAAGGAATAGTACACCAAAAAAAAAAAAAAAAGAAAAAAGAAAAGAAAAGCAAGAGAGCATAGAAATGATTTCAATAACTACATGGACCTAGGCAAATGTCAGTGATATTTTTGCATCATGTACTAGTTATGCTTCTCTATAGTCATAGAACTTATAAAATGAATATGTGAGTATATATACATATGTAGGTATGAATATATGTATAAATATGCATAAAGGGAACTTATTGGAATGACTTAAAGGCTGCAATGCAACTAATCCAACAACAACCAGCCATGAATAGAAAGTCCAAGAATCTAGTAGTTGCTCAGTCCCACAAGGCTGGGCATTTCAGCTGTTCTGTATAAGCTGGAATCCCAAAGAAGTAGACTCCAATGGATGTGCTGACAAAGTGAACTCAAGTGATAAAGAATGAATAACCCCTTCCTTTTTCCATTGTTCTTATAAAGATCTCTAGCAAAAGTTATGGCCCAGATTAAAGGTGTGCCTCAAGATCTGGACGGAAGTTGTATGCTGATATGGATCAAAAGCCTGTGTCATCCCAATTCAAGATCTAAATCAAAAACCTGTCTTCCAGCCTCATGGTCCAGATCAAAGACATGTTGTCTTCCTGTCTGAAGATGCAGATCACAAGTGAGACCTCAACTTTTGAATTGTACTTTATTATAAATACAGTCAGGTAGACAAGTGAGAATATCTATCACCTATTGCATGATCCAAAGAAACACAATAATGTTAATAAATAAATAAATAAATAAATAAATACATTGGTGCAATAGTCTTGACTATATCTCTCTCTCATAATTCCAGGGTGTTTCCCAAATGATAACACAAAATAGAAGCAAATAATGTAAAAGAAAGGCTACAGTTAATAAAATAATAAAGGAAAATATGTCTGAGCTTTGTTCTTTAGGAGAGAAATAACTTTTTCTGAACATAGGTCATAAATATTGATAGAAAGTTCACAGTTAGCAGTACCCTAGAGAAAATTATAAATGACAACAGCAAAACATTCCATAAGCTTTATAAAGAAAAATAAAGATGGGAGTGTGTGGGTGGGTGGGTGGGGAATGCCCTCATAGAGGCAGGGGAGGGGGATGGGATAGGGGTTTCCAAAGAGGAGACCTGGAAAGGGGAAAACATTTGAAATGCAAATAAAATATCAAAAATAAAAAATAAATCAAATAGTTATCTACAAAATAAAAATAATTAGGTTGCCTTTACTTTTTTACTCATACTTTATTTACATATTTATTTACCCACCCACCCATCCACTCTCATCATCCCTCCTTGGCATTCTCCTATACTGGGGATCTAACACACTCAGGCCCAAGGGCCTCTGCTCCCCCTGATGTCTAACAAGACCCTCCTCTGCCACATATGTGACCAGCACGATGGATCCCTCCATGTGTATTCTTTGGTGGGTGATTCAGTCTCTGGGAGTATTGAGGGGTCTGGCCAGTTACCACTGTTGCTCCCTCCCTGGGGCTGCAAACTCCCTCAGCTCCTTCAGTCCCTTCCTCAAGTCCTCCATCTGGGACATCACACTCAGTCCTACTGTTGCTGTGAAGTAACTCTTGGGCATTTCGAACTTTTGGGCTAATAACCACTTATCAGTGAGTACATACCATGTTCATTTTTTTGTGACTGCATTACCTCGCTCAGGATGATATTTTCAAGTTCCATCCATTTGCCTGCGAATTTCATGAAGTCATTGTTTTTAATAGCTGAGTAGTATTCCATTGTGTAAATGTACCACATTTTCTGTAACCATTCCTCTGTTGAGGGACATCTGGGTTGTTTCCAGTTTCTGGCTATTATAAATATGGCTGCTATAGCATTGACCCAGAATTGTTCCTGTCCAAAAGACCTGCAGGGACAAAAATGGAGAAGAGACTGAGGGAAAGGAGGTCAGGTGACAGGCCCAACTTGAGACCCATCTCAGGGAATGCCCCAAGGCCTGACACTCTTACTGATGCTATGGTGTGCATACAGACAGGAGCCTAGCATGGCTGCCCTTCAAGAGGCCCAACAAGCAGCTGAGTCAGATGTATACACTCAACCAATGGATTGAAGTTAGGGAACACTGTGGTTGAACTAGAAAAGGTCTAGAAGAAGCTGAGGAGGAGGGTGACCCCATAGGAAGACCAGCAGTCTCAACAGACCTGGACCCCTGAGATCTCTCAGACACTGAGCCACCAACCAGGCAGCATACACTAGCTGGTCTGAGACCCTGACCCATATACAGCAAAGGATTGCCTGGTCTGGCCTCAGTGAGAGAAGACAAATGCCTAAGCCTAACTTGAAGTTCCAGGGAGTGAGGAGGCCTGGTGGGGGAGGACATGCTCTTGGAGAAATGGGGGAGGAAGAATGGGATATGGAACTGTAGAAAACAGACCAGGAGGGGGTAATGACTGGACTGTAAAAATGTAAAAGTAATAAAAATTAATTAATTAATTAGCTAATTTTTAAAAGATCTATATAAATTATTTAAGAGATACTAAGAGATTAAAGCCACAGTGGTTCATTTTGTGAAAGAGAGAGAGAGACACAGAGAGAGAGAGAGAGAGAGAGAGAGAGAGAGAGAGAGACAGAGAGAGAGAGATACAGAGAGAGAGAAGAAACTATCAGAATTCTGAAGACATATAATTAATACTTCTATTTCTTAAAGATAGATATTTACAATAGAGAAAGGTGTCTTCTCCATTGGTAGATACCTACTTTCTTTTCTATTCATGCATGGTTTAAGTACAAATAAACAGGCATCATAACCGAGGCTCCAAGATTTGTTATGCATTTTTAGTTAGGGAAGACTCTCATTGGGCCATCCAAAATGGTAAAAACAGTGATTTTTTCAGTTCAGACAGGAATGTCCCGCAGCATGGTGTCTTTCTTCACATCTTTGTTCGTCTGGTTCAGTACTTCAGGGACCTTGTGAGAAGACTAATTGTAACTGAATATAGCACTCAGGTATCACAATGATCCTTCCTAAACCCTGTGAAAATGTCACCTCTTACTAACATTAAGTTAGGACCAAAATACAACATACCTCCCAATAGAACCTGGTAGGAAACATTTCCATTGTTTTTATCTAGAGTTATTTTCAAACCAGAAAATAATGGTGATAGAATAGTCAGAGTTTAAGATACAAGCAAATGCATCTACACAGACTTCTCATCTTTGTAGGTTTTGACACATGCAAGGCCAAATTTTGGGAGCTAAATGCCACCTTCGTAGAGCCAGAAAGATCTCGGGTCACAGCCTCACTGAGTTTTACAGGTGCTGTGTGGTGTAGAGTAGAGAGAGTGAGGGCCTATTAGCGACTTACTTTGATTTGAAGTGGGCCTGCCAGGCTAGCACACACACACAAGCTACAGCTGAGAAGCACATTCTCCGCTCTCTTACAGTGACTTTCACAATCCTGGCACAGTTCTACTGCATGAAAATTTACTCTTACTTTTGCATATATATCCCAAAGCAATAACCTAAAAATAAAAATCTATGAATATGAAGATACTCATTGCAGTGTTCTTTATAATAGTGAAAGCTACAAACAGCTTTAATGCCTGAAAATATAAAAAGAGCTATGTGAATTATGACATTTAATTCTCTCTGTGGATTATTATGCAACCATTAAAATTATAATTATAAGAATATATCACAGTCTAGAAATATTTTGACATAATGGAATAGAAATAGAACAGAAATAGAGACCCAAATTTATACTAATACTAACCATTTCAACTTTACAAAATAATTAAAAAAAATAAAAATAATCAATAACCACGGGATAAGTTATATATATAGGAATTTCAGTTTTGGAGAGGATAGAATTTTTGAAACTATAATTTCTGTTTGGTTTCCTTGTGATCATTGAGATTGAACACAGGACGGAGGACATGTGCCAGGCAACTACACTGCCACTGAACCACACACCAGGCCTACAATTTTTATCATTTCCAATTTGTTTTCAAATTTTCACTCACATATCTAATACAGGCATTTTAGATTAAAATGTAACATCTGCTATACATAAGCCATTTTACTGGATACATGTGACAATGCACAGGTGACATTTTGGGGCTGGAGATGTAACTCAGTGGTAAAACATCTAGAGTACCTCTGCAGATACTCAAATTTCTAATGCAGAAAACAAGGTATGTTGGCAGAGGTGAGAGTCTCAGGACTAAGGAATATATAAAATTCACTTGAAACAGAAGATCAAGTCTTTAAAAACTAACCTCAAAACAACATCCAAAGCCTGATGCAAAATGACTAGGACTGAACAGCAATTGAATACAATGTCTTGATATTAATTCTTCAAAGCAGCTAAAGGTAGAAGAAATAAATTCAGCTATTCATTTCAAATAGAACATAGCATAATGAGGTAAGCACAGTAGAGTTTGGTGACAGTGTCTTAGTTACAGTTTCTATTGCTGTAAATAGACACCATGACCACAGAAACTCTTACAAAGGAAAACATTTAATTGGAGCTGGCTTACAGTTTCAGAGGTTCAGTCCAATATTGTCATTGTAGGAAGCATGACAAACATGAAACTGCAGGAGCTGAGAGTCCTACATGGCAGCAGGAAATAAACTAGCTTGAGCTTCTGAGACCTCAAAGCACACACCCTTGGTTAGGCTCCTCCTTCAACAAAGCACACCTACTCCAAGGCCACACTTCCTAATAGTGCCACTCTCTATAGACCTACAGGGGCAATATTTATTCAAACCACCATACCCAGCAAGGAGAAGAAAAGAGTTCTGAGGCATACAGGCCCAAGGGTGTACCTGGGAAATTCAGTTATCACGATCCAGTACTACTTTCTACAGAGCTTGCTAAATCATGCCAACACTCTACTTGACATAGTGACACTGTCCTTTATATTTCAAGATAAGTAGAAAAGTGCCCTTAAGATTGCTCAGAATATTTGTGAGCATGAAAAGACAGCTTAAAGAATGGAAGAAAGTCTTTTCTAACTGTTAATCTGATAGGGGATTAATATCCAGAATAAACATGATATATTGCACCAAGGGAACTAATAATTTAACCAAAAATGGAAAATTTGACCGAATCTCAACTTTTAAGATGAAGTCATACAAATAACCAATAAACACCTGACAAATGAAACACATCCAACATCTAATTACCAGGGAAATCCAATTCAAAACTCAACTGAAATTCATTTCACACCAATCCTAACACTGTCCAACAATGCGATAAAAAAAATACAAATCTTGTAGAGGGTGTCAGGGAAAAGGAACTCTTATACACTGCTGCCAAATGGAAAATTAGTGTAGCCACTACGGAAAATAAGCATGGATGGCCGTAAAGCAATAGAATTAGACTCACCTATGCTCCAGCTACACCACTCCTGGGTATATACTCAATGACATCAAAGGCACCATACAATAGAGCTAGCTGCATACTCGTAAATTATGGTACTATTCACAATCAGCATGTTGTTTAAATCAGCCTAGGTACCATCAGCAACTGAATGGATAAAGAAAATGTGGTATATAAACACAATGGAGTGCTGTTCAGCCGTTAACAAGAGGAAAACCTTGGGTCTCTTTCTGTGTGTGCTGCTGGGCTCCTGTTCAAACATTCTTGCCTATGTGTATATTTTAAAATGTATTCCCTGTGTTTTCCTCCAGCAGCATCAGCATTAAGGTCTTCGGTGCAATTTGGGTTCATTTTGTGCAGAGTAAGAGAAAAGAATCTAATTTTACTCTTTTTCAGGCGGGCATCCAGCTTGACTAACACTGTTTGTTAGATAGATTTTCTCTTTTCCCTCCCAGCCCATGTACGTTTTTTATACCCCTACCAAATACCCAAATACTAGGTGGCATGGCTGTGTGGGTTTATTTCTGGGTTCTCTACTGTCATACATGGTCAGCATGTCTGTTTTTTGCTAGTGCCATTCTGTATGTCACTGTGGCTCTGTGCCACAGTTTGAGATGGTGAATTGTAATATCTTCAGCACTGTTCTATCTGCTTAGGCCTATTTGGGATTTTTGTGATCTTTTCATATTCACACAATTTTTTTATTATTTGGTCTAGTTTTATGAAAGACATCATTGGAATTTTTATGGGGATTGCACTGAATGGAACCTTGGGTCCCTTTCTGTAGACTGCTTTTGGTAATATAGAGATTTTCACAGTATTAATTCTGCTAACCTAGGACTGTGAAAGGACTTTCTAGCATCTAATAATTTTCTTTATTTTCTTTTTGCAGCATCTTAAATCTTTTATTATAGAGGTTATTTTTTTTACTTCTTTAGTTAGGTTTATTCTTGGGTACTTTACTTGCAAATCGTCTCAAAATTTAAAAATAGAACTACATAAAATTAAAGTATCTGCGTGGCACCAGAACAAACAGACAGCCTGCACAATGGGAGAAATATTTTCCAGCCATACTTCAGACAAGGAGTTAATTTATAGAATACATAGTGAAATTTTCAAATTAAACACACAAACAATAAAAACTGATGTTGGCAGATAGGGTAATGAAGAACAGAGAATTCTGAAAGAAAGAAAGAAAGAAAGAAAGAAAGAAAGAAAGAAAGAAAGAA
>JADRCH010008300.1:0-11921 GCA_019843965.1 Rhynchomys soricoides
AGGAGGAGAAGGAGGAGAAGGAGGAGAAGGAGGAGAAGGAGGAGAAGGAGGAGAAGGAGAAGGAGAAGGAGAAGGAGAAGGAGAAGGAGAAGGAGAAGGAGAAGGAGAAGGAGAAGGAGAAGAACAAGAAGAACATGAAGAACAAGAAGAACAAGAAGAAGAAGAAGAACAAGAAGAAGAAGAACAAGAAGAACAAGAAGAACAAGAAGAGGCTACCTTCAATAGCCCACCTTCTTTCCATTATCCCCCACCTCCCAGTGGTACCACGAGCCTGTACGATTTTAACATGTGAGCGAGTCTTTGGGGAACACTTCAGATCCCAAATATAAAAACACCCCCCAGTTCATTCACTAACACATACAGGCTAAGTCCTTACACTGGATCCACTTGTTGTTCAACTGTTTGTCACAAAGTCTCACTGTGTATCCCTGGCTGCCTTGCGATTAGCTATGTCAACCAAGCTGACTTGAAACTTGCAACAATTCTACTGCCTCTGTCTCCACCATCCTGGAATTACAAGGCTGTGCCACCATGCTCTGCATCTTCGCCCATTTTTAATACGGAAAATTACAAAGAATAACATAGACATCCTTGGACTCACCACATGCAGTTATGAAGACAGCCGAATATGTCTACTTTAGCTCTGTTGATGCAGCTTTATGTTTATTGCTTATTTTCTCATTGTTGGGAAATAACATATTACTGAAGAAGCCTACATTTTTAACCCTACATGGTAATATTCTGCTGCGTCTATCACTACAGAAAGCCTGTTATGTTGGTAGAAGTTGTTTTTTAATATTTTTAAATTTAATACATTTGTACTGTACTTACATCCTTTTCTTCCTCCAGCACCTCCCAGGTCCACTATTTCTCTCTTACATGCACGAACCCACCTCCGTCGGGAATTTTCTGCATCTTGGGCAGCTGCTTTTCAGTTCTTCATAGTCTTGCTAACCATTTTGTATGGAGTTATGCTTGTTATCATTTCGGATGTAATGTGTTCATTGCTAAACTTCCGAAGGTGACAGCATGGCTTCTCTCTTCTGAATTTCATCCTCATGTCCTTTGTTCATTATCATGCGATCAAAACACCAGGCTGAGAGACTATGAACCAAGAGGACAGTAGGAGGGGTCAATTACTGAAAACAAGTTAAATATGCTCACATGTGTGTGTTAAATTTTAACAAATGTGATCAAATGCTCTTGTAACTTTCTTTAGTCTCTTCTGTGTTTGATATGCCCAGAATCTAAATATCTCAAGAGGATCAAACCTCCAGAAGAATAGCTCTCATATTCTTATGTCCTTGAAAGTCAATGGGAGACTTCCCTGGCTTCTCTAAAAATAGATTTGAGGCTTCTGAAATAAGAAAAGGCTGTTTTCAGACACATTATTCCCATGTCCACTAAGCCACACTCCTAGAGAGTAAATCATTTATGTATTGAGCATAATATGTGACCTTGACAGTTCAATTTCTTGTTCCTAAGCTTCCCTTCTTATAGTTTGAATATCAAGAGTATAAAATTATACAAGCTCTGAGAACTGGTTTAAGTAACTCTCTTCCTCTATCCTTTCGAAAGTGCAATGTCACAATTATCTGTGGCTTAAAGTTTTTCTGTAACTGGGAACCTTGAGTGAGTAAGAAGTTAAGTCTATCTCAGTACTCTAGGAAGAAGTACTCTGATGTCAAGGTATTCATCCTTGATCCTCAACCTTGAAATTCTTAATCACAATTCGGAGAACAGGACAAAGACCTCCCATTGGTCTCCTACTGCCACTAGTTTGAATTACAGTGAACATAACACAACCCCGCTCCTCCCTCAGTGCCACTGCAAGTGAAGACCTTTGTGCCTTCTCTCCCACTACTCAGAGAAATTAGAAAAAAATAGCCATGATTGGATTCACCTGTGAGCTTTGAAATGTGATATACTAGTTGATTCATTTTTACTTTAAATAAGCCTTTCATAAAAGAAGATGAGGACTCATAACTTTCAAACCAAGGATAGCCATAATCCTCTATGATTACCTTCAGAAACAGGGATTCTACAGGCTGTGAAGGGCCAACAGTTCAAAGGCTCACAGAGAGTGGGAGGTGGTATGCTAACTCCACAGGATTTCTACTTAATCTCCTTGCTTGACCTCCACAAAAAAACAGTGGCGATCTGACACCTTGGTGATATTGAAGAGATTTAGTTTAAATTGTGCTTATCAGTTAATACCAGGATAGTATTTCTTCAAAAGGTTAAAACAACAAGAAAAATCTTTTAATGCACATAAGTTGACTCAGGAACACGATGCTTTCATTTGGAAATATGAATAAATCTAAGCTAATAAAGTCCTTCAAGTATAATGAAATTTTGTTTCTTTATCCTTTATAATCTCAGTAGTTTTCAGTCAATGGTCTTGTTGCTGCACACTGCTGTGTTTGACTTTTGGAATGGTAGCTTCTAATATGTGTGATGAGGGAGCCCTGGACCAGAATATGGATGCCACCAGAGGTCCAAGTACACAGGATGAAAAAAGCACTCCAGCTGATGAACTCTCCAGAGCTCCAGCCTCCCTTCCTCTCCTGGCCCAGAGCTCCACTGCTTTCATCTGTGGTAAACCCTGGGCTGAGAAAGGAGATTGCCTCAGGCATGTTCAGAATCCACAGTTCAAGATGACTTACTTACTCAGGGAATAAGTCTGCTTATCTACGGATATAGGTTTATTGTAAACCTCTATTGCTCTGTCCGGTTTAAAAGCAATAGATTACAATCCAAAGTCACATGTAAAAGGTCTGCTTCTTGGAGAGAAAAACATTTCTCAAAGAGTAAAAATCATGCTGTGCTACATTTATTTATTTGATGACTTACATAGAGTTTATTGCCTTGAGAGCTAAGCTAGGAACATCCTCTGAACATACCCCAGGGTGCTCTAAAAAACCTGTGTAATTCATTCTCAGCTTTAAGCTATTTCTGACATCTTCAATTTCCTTGGCTTTGGTCCTGATACTTAATACTTGGTTCCTTTTCTATCTGACACAAATAATACATAAACACTCACAAACACACACAAGTTATTTGAAATCCACATTAGACCTGTGAATCGGCTCAACAAAAGCCATGTTTCTTGGCAACTTGCCTTTATGCTTTTGCTGTGCCATGGATTAAATCACTAAGCATTTAGCATTAACGAGATATGTGTTCAGATTCAAACCTCCTTCTGGTAATGATGCCAAGGTTAGAATTGAACAAGAGTTATGGCTGTGAGCTCTGGAGTCTGAACTTTTGCTCTTTTGCTTGCTGGCTGTGAGACCCAGAAAAGGCAATTTAAATTCTCTGTAACTCAGAGGCAATAATGATACCTACTTCACTGGACTGTTATGGAGATCAAAAGCAGAATATGTGCAGAAATGCATGGAGGATTATACCCATACCCTGCACACAGTACAGACTTAGTCAGCATCAACTAATGGTACATGGATCAGGTCATAAACTGTATTATATAAGACTTTTGATGTCTAGAGCTCAAAGAATAAAGCATAATTTCACACAAAATAAAATTGACTGATCTTATCGACCTAAATTAGCTAGTTCAGCATGCACATATTTCAGAAATGTCAGGAGGCAGTTTTTAATTTTTTTTTAAGATTTATTTATTTTTTATTTGTTTACATCTCAAATGCGGCTCCCCCTCGAGGTCCCTCCCCCACCCAGTCCCTTCTCCCATCCCACTTCCCTTCTCCTCTGAGAGGTTGGGAGCCTCCTTGGGTTACCCCACACACACACACACACACACCCTAGCACATCAAGTTTTTGCCAGATTAGGCATATTCTCTCTCACTGAGGCCAGACAGGGCAGTCATGAAAACTGAGCTGCCTGTCCGTTACATATGTGCCGGGGCCTGGTACCAGCACATGTATGTTCTTCGGTTGGTGGCTCAGATTCTCAGAGCTCCCAGGAGTCCAGGTTTGTTGACTCTGTTGGTCTTCCTGTGGAGTTCCTGTCTTCGATCCTTCCCGCAACTCTTCCGTTGGTGTTCCGGACCTCCATCTAATATTTGGCTGTGGGTGTCTGCTTATGTTTCTGCCCGCTGCTGGTTGGAGCCACTCAGAGGACAGTTCTGCTAGGCTTCTGTCTGCAAGCATAACAGAGTATCATTCATGACGTCAGGGATTGGTGTTTACCCATGGGATGGGTTACAACTTGGGCTGGTTATTGGTTAGCCATTCCTTCAGTCTCTGCTCCGTCCCTGCATTCGTTTAGAAAGGACAGATTTAGGGTCCAAAGTTAAGTGGGTGGGTTGGTGCCCCTATCCTTCCACTGGGGTCTTGCCTGGCTACAAGAGGTGGCCTCTTCAGGTTCCATGTCCCTACTGTTAGGCACCTAGGCGAAGGCCACCCGCATTGACTCCTGGCAGCCTCCCCTATCCCAGGTCTCTGAGACTGTCTAAGAGATTCTCCGCTCCCTACCACCCCAGGCAGCTGCAGATCTCCATTCAATCTCCTGACCTACTGGGCTTCTCTCCTGTCTCTACATTCCCTTCTTCCTTCCCTCTTGCTCCCAGTTCCCTTCTTCTCTCTGCCTTCTATGACTACTTTATTTCCCCTTCTAAGTATGATTCAAGCATCCTTGCTTGGGCCTTCCTTATTATTTAACTTCTTTGGGTCTGTGGGGTGTGTTATGGGTATTCTGTACTTTTTGGCTAATATTCACTTATCAATGAGTACATACCATGCATACCTTTTTGGTCTGGGTTACCTCACTCAGGGAGATATTTTCTAGTTCCATCCATTTGCCTGAAAAGTTCATGATGGCTTTGTTTTTAAGGGCTGTATAGTATTCCACAGTGTAAATGAACAACATTTTCTATTTCCATTTGTAGGTTGAGGAACATCTGGGATGTTTCCAGTTTCGGTCTATTACAAATAAAGTTGCTATGGACATAGTGGAGCACATGTTTTTGTGGCATGATGGAGCATGTTTTGGGTACATGCCCAGAAGTGGTACAGCTGGTCTTTAGGTAGAACTATTTCCAATTTTCTGAGAACCTGCCAGATTGATTTCCAGAGTGGTTGTACAAGTTTGCACTGCTACCAGCAATGGAGGAGTGTTCTTCTTTCTCTACATTCTTGCCAGCATGTGCCATCCCTTAAGATTTGATCTTAGCCATTATGATTGGTGTAATGTAGAATCTCAGGGTAGTTTTGATTTGCATTTCTCTGATGACAAAGGACTTTGAATATTTCTTTAAGTGCTTCTCAACCATTTGAGATTCCTCTGTTTAAAATTCTTTTTACTTCTGTGCCACATTTTTTAATTGAGTAATTTGGTTTGCTGGAATTTAACTCCTTGAGATCTTTATGTATTTTGGATATTAGTCCTATGTCAGATGTAGGGTTAGTGAAGATCTTTTTCCCAATCTGTAGGCTGCCATTTTGTCCTGTTGACAATGTCCTTTGCCTTATAGAAGCTTTTCAGTTTCATGTGACGGTCCCATTTATCAATTGTTAATCTTAGGATCTAAGCTATTGGTGTTCTGTTCAGGAAATTGTCTCCTGTACCAATGCATTCAATGGTATTACTCACTTAGTCTTTTAGGTTTAGTATATCTGGGTTTATTTTGAGGTCCTTGATCAACTCAAACTTGAGTTTTGTGCAGGGTGATAAACATGGATCTACTTTCATTCTTCTACCATTTGTTTAAGATGCTTTCTTTTTCCCATTGCATGGTTTTGGATTTTGTCGAAAATCAAGTGTCCATAGGTTTGTTGTTTTATTTCTTGGTTTTGATGTCTGTATATTGAACAATCTCACCACGTCTGGGATGAAGCCTACTTGATTGTGGTGAATGATGTTTTTGATGTGTTCTTGGATTCGGTTTGCAACAATTTCATTGAGTATTTTTGCATCTATGTTCATAAGTGCAATTGGTCTGAAGTCCTCTTTCATTGTTGAATCTTGGTGTGGCTTAGGTATCAGGGTGACTGTGGCCTTTTAAAATGAATTAGGTAGTATTTCTTCTGTTTCTATTTTGTAGAATAGTTTGGGAAGTATTGGTATTAGCTCTTTTTTGACTGTCTGGTAGAATTCTGTACGAAAACCATCTGACCCTGAGCTTTTTCTACTTGGGATATTTTTAATGACTATTTCTATTTCCTTAGGGGTTATGAGACTGTTTAGATAGTTTCCTGCGCTCCATTTAACTTTGGTATGTGGCATCTGTCTAGAAATTCATCCATTTCATTTAGATTTTCCAGTTTTGTGGAATACAGGCTTTTGAAGAAAGACCTAATGATTTTTTTAATTTCCTCAGTTTCTATGTTACGTCTCCCTTTTCATTTCTGATTTTCTTAATTTGTATACTGTCTCTGTGCTTTTTCATAAGTTAGCTATGTGTTTGTCTATGCCGTTGATTTTCTCAAAGAACTAGCTCTTGGCTTTGTTGCTTCTTTTATTGTTCTCTTTGTTTCTATTTGATTGATTTCAGCCCTGAGATTGACTATTTCCTGCCATCTACTTCTCTTGGGTGTATTTTCTTCTTTTCGTTCTGGAGCTTTTAGGTTTGCTATTAAGTCCTTAGTATGAGATCTCTCCAATTTCTTTATGAAGGCTTTTAGTACTGTGGCTTGGGGAGTGGTGCACTGCTCCATGACCACCACTATTGTGGGAATGGACCACCAGGTTTTTTTAATTTTTAACTAGGAACTTTGTTAATATATAGTACTTAAAATTTTATAAAGTTGCAATTTTCTATCACTTTCTTGGACTTACCTCTAAACACACACATTTGATACTCATACATCTTTGGTCATTAGCAACATTTAGACCATCTATCATCTTTTTAACTCTATAGTTTTTCTCTCTTCAAAGTAAATTTTTCAGAAGAAACTCCAGAAGCCTATGTAGGTTGTACTCAACCAGACTTGCTTTGGCAGAGGGCCTGTGCAAGTTTTGAACAAGGGTCTTTGGTATACTTTGGTTTTTCTTATATTTTTGGTTGTGAGCTTAGCCTTTAAGGGCTGATCCATCTCTCCAGCCCTACTTTGGGTTTTTTTTTAGGTTCAGCCTGTGCATTTCCTTCCTGTTTCCATGTCTCTATCATTCTGTTTCTGAAAGTGAATTCATTAAGAAGAGCCTTGCCACCTAAGAAACGTTAGTCTCCCCTCCTGTCCCATGCCAAGAGAGGACCATAAACTAGGTAGGAGAGCTAGAATTAAAGAAGAAAAACAGTGTTGTCCCTGTTAAATAATAATCAGAAAGAAGACATAGAAATAACATATGGGGTTAGCCTACTCCAAAGGAAACACTATTTACTAAGTGAGATCGTGTGAGTTACCACAAAACACTTGATCATTTTGCTTATAGATCTGAAGTGTCCCTAGAGGCCTTTGTGTTAAAGATTTGGTCCCCAGCCTGTGGCACTGATGAGAGAGGTAGGTGAAACCACATCATAGGCCTTCATGCTGCCATGGAAGGTGTGACTAGAGGATAGAATGGGACCCAAACTCCTTCATCTTTCTCTTTTTTGCTTCCTGTGAGATTTTTATCCCTTACAGGGATCCTGACTGTAAGAGTTCTTCTTTGATGCTTGCTTCTATCATAGCTTGCTGCCTTGTCACAGTCCAAGAGCAACAAAAATCATAGAAACTTGAACACTTTCTCCCTCCACGTTGATTGTCTTCACATTTTTTTTTAAGAAATGGAATTCTAACTATCACAGTTTTAAAGTAATTTCGGAAAATAAATAAACACCTACCACAAAAATCAGCCAGGCTTACACTTGTCAAATTGAGCTGCCTTGAGCCTGCTTTAATATCATTTAGCAGCTCTGAAAACTGGCTCACCAATGTGGAACCAATGTAACTTAACTTCAGTTAAAGTTGTCTGGGTCCCCACTCCTTATGCTTTAGAACAGGTGACTACCCTCGTGTGTAAAAAGGTCCTACTGTCCTCAATAAGCTCTGTGTCCCTGACCTTGTACAAAGATGACAGCTCCCTGCTGCTCAGCAGAACTCAGTTTCACAAAGGTCTATCATGGGGTGGAGTTCATCTTTTCACCAATATCCTGACCTCCAGAAACATTCAGGGAAGTTTATAGTGGTAAGTTTATCATCTGTAGAGAAGCTGGCTTCCTCAAAATGTAAGTTTTCTTTCAAAGAAAACTTTAGCCAAGATGCCTTAATACTGGAGATATGAACCTGAATAGGCTACCTCCTATAGCCTGGAAGATCCCCAATGGAGAGATAAGGACACCAACTCACCCACTAAACTTTTGACCTGAAATTTGTCCTTTCTATTGAAATGCAGGAACAACAATGGAGCAGAGACTGAAGGAATGGCCAACCAATAACAGGCCCAACTTGAGATCCATCCCTTGAGAAAGCACCAATCCCTGACATTATTAGTGATGCTCTGTTATGCTTACAGATAAGAGACTAGCATAACTGTCCTCTGAGAGGCTCTATCTAGCATCTGGCTGAAACAGACACAGATGCCCACAGCCAAACATTGGAACAGAGGTCAGTGGCTCTTATGGAAGAGTTAGTTGCAAGAAAGATTGAAGGCCCTGAAGGGGAAGGGGAACCCTGCTGGATGACCAATAGAGCCAACTAACCTGAACCTCTGGGAGTTCTCAGAGACTGAGCCACCACCAAAATCCACACGTGGGCTGGAATGAGGTCCCCAGTACATATGCAACAGATGTGTAGCTCAATCTCCATGTTGCCCCCCCCCAACAACTGGAGTGGAGGATCTCCCTAAAGCTGTAGCCTGGCTGTGGTATCTGTTCCCCAACAGGGCTGCCTTGTCCGGCCTCAGTGGGAGAAAATGTCTGTAATCTGGCAGAGACTTGATAATCCAGGGTGCTGGATACCCAAGAGGGTTCCTACTCTGTCAGAGGAGAAGGGGAGGAGGAGGGAGGGAGGGTCTCAGTGAGGGGAATCAGGGAGAGGGAGTGCTTGGAATGTAAATAAATAAATTGATTGATTCATTAATAAAAAAGAAAATAATAATTATGAACACTGGCAATTAGTACCGCTGATGTTCTAGTATAATTCTTGATGATGCCTTTATCTTCAAATGTGGCTTAGTTTGGATATGAATTAGTTACCATAGTTACATAGCACTTGTTCACTCTTCTGAGCCATTTGCATGTAGTCACTCAATCAGTTTTTCCATCAGTAAGTTAGTTGCTGTTGTTATTCCAGCATACCAGTGAAGAAACCAAGGCTCGGAGTGATTAATTGCCTATGACCACACATAAATACATTGAAAGGATATTAGTAGAAGGAAAATGTCTTTTTCTATACATCTAGAATCTTAACCCTGTACTGTTTACAACCTGTGGAACTTGGCCTTATTTTCTCCACCTTGGTATCTTTCTATCAGACTCTTAAGTAAGGAGAAAAGTCTTTGGGCATTAGCTAGTAGCCTGAACTCCAGACCATACTTGTTCTGATGCAATGGATACTCCCGTGTAAACCTTTCAGTACTGGTCAACTGGATAGAGAACGGCAGACCGTTGACAAGGAGAAGATAAAAGGACTGTTTCGGCATTCTCATCAAGCACCGAAATAGTAAATCAGCCTCTGTGGAAAATGGCTGGCAAAATGAGAGTTAAAATTTGGAGATGGCAGAACTTTACTACCAAGGAAAATGACAGACTTCCGTGTTTGCGTAAAGATTATAATGTTTGAGCAAGGAGACCATCACTGCAAGAAGATACTTTGTAAAAGCTCCCACTCAGAGGAGTGCTAGAAGCCAAAGCCATATTTCACAGTTGCTGCCAAGATCCACCCAAATGTTTCAGGCCTAAGATCCTCAGTCACTTACGCCTGCCATAGAAAGATAGATTCGCATCCAGGGACCTGGTAAGAAGACATTTCAGTTGCTTTAAACTGGGTCCAAGGAAGCATGAGGGATATTTTGTTCTACTGCAAGTCTTATCTTAACCACCCCAGCTCACATTTCCAGACTATGCTTGAAGAAGTTTCCAATGGATGCAAATGGCATGGAGTCCTCTGGTTGTTTTTTTCTGCACAACATCATATCATCTCTCTAACCCCAGGACACCATTGAAATTCACAGTGTTCTTAGTTAAAAATAAGAAAAGGCCCACAATTACACTTCAAATAGTCTAATACTAATAAATTTAGGAACATATTGTTTTATGTTGACTTTAAAAACATAGTTTTACAGAATATTTTTAAAAATCTGTGTAATATTTTTTTCCTTTCCAGAATCACTACAGTTACTGTAACAGTTTGCAAGCATATATGGCTGTGTTTGGATTGCAACATACTCTCAAGGTTTAGACTTCACAATTCCCTTTCAACACTGCTATGTGATATGTTGAGGGTCCTCAAGACCAGATACAGGTTTGGTGATTTGCTGGAAGGGATCACAGGATTTGGTCACATTGTCACAACCATGGCTTATGATTTATTATTGAAAAGCGATGCAAACAAAATCAGCAAAAGGAAAGGCATGTTGGGGTGAGGCTGGAGCAAAAGCAGTCGTGAGCTTCCAAGGGCCTGTCCCAGTGGGTACACACAGGAAATACTTCATTCCCTCAGCAATAGGTTGTGATAAATGTCAAATGTCTCCCAGGCAAGCCTATTTAGAAACCTGGAGCTAAGGCTTCTGTGAGGACTAATTACACAGGTACCTTCTGCCTGGCATGGACACAAATCTCAGACTCCCAGGGGCACAGCAGGTGTTCTGCATAAGCCATAGCGAAGCTATACTGTCAGTTATACAGGCATTTCTGGTAAGTAAGCCGCTGCATGGGAAAATTATGGGAAGTCTCCAAAAGACTAATCTTACAGATGCCAGCGGAGGGCCAGCTTCATGAACAGACTTTTCTAAGAACAGTTGCCAGGCTCATTATGCAAACTCTGTTCAGCAGATGTCTCATAGTTTTAACTTAACAGGTCAAGATAAAGACATTAAAGGATTGTCTCATAATCATGAGTAAATCTTTAGGACAAGCTCCAGTCATCCTAGCTCCCAACCCAATACTCTTCCCAGTAGACTATACAGCTACTTAGCAACACATTTTATATCTCAGTAAGACTGATTTCAATGAAGTGGCTAATAATCAGCAATGCCATTTTTGTCTTTCTTGTGTGAATCAGAAAAAACAATGTCTGTTGGATTTTCCCTTTCCATCATAACGGTCAGCAAAGATGAAGTGTTCTATAGTCTATCTGTTGCAGAAGCCTCTCACAACCTTTGGCTAACAAACACTTGAAATATAGCCAGAAAAACGGCTTGTTTTGCTCAATTTTAATTTGCACAGTTACATGTGGCTTATAAGACACTTGTTAGAAACATAGTCATAGAAGGTTTAAGATTTATTTGGTTAAAGCGAACTTCACTAAGTGCCTTAGGTTTAATAACTTCTGAAGCACCAGATTTACTTTCTGATTTCCTGGGGACCAAACAAACACCACAGTGTGTCCCACAAATATTTCAGTTTCTAGTAGTCTTAATCCAAATGCATGAAGTTTAATCCATAATAAAAATAAATGCCTCATCACTGGGAACTATGCTGATGTATACGTGTAGGGATGGGAAGGGGATGTGTGTGTGTGTATCTGGTGTGGAGTGTGTGTGTGTGTGTGTGTGTGTGAAAGAGAGAGAGAGAGAGTGTGTGTGTGTGTGTGTGAAAGAGAGAGAGAGTGTGTGTGTGTGTGTGAAAGAGAGAGAGTGTGTGTGTGTGTGAAAGAGAGAGTGTGTGTGTGTATGTGTATGTGTGAAAGAGAGAGAGAGTGTGTGTGTGTGAAAGAGAGAGAGTTTGTGTGTGTGTGTGAAAGAGAGAGAGAGAGTGTGTGTGTGTGAAAGAGAGAGTGTGTGTGTGTATGTGTGTGTGTGTGAAAGAGAGAGAGAGTGTGTGTGTGTGAAAGAGAGAGAGTTTGTGTGTGTGTGTGAAAGAGAG
>JADRCH010008302.1:0-11919 GCA_019843965.1 Rhynchomys soricoides
AGGAGGAGAAGGAGGAGAAGGAGGAGAAGGAGGAGAAGGAGGAGAAGGAGGAGAAGGAGAAGGAGAAGGAGAAGGAGAAGGAGAAGGAGAAGGAGAAGGAGAAGGAGAAGGAGAAGAACAAGAACAAGAAGAAGAAGAAGAACAAGAAGAACAAGAAGAACAAGAAGAAGAAGAAGAACAAGAAGAACAAGAAGAAGAAGAAGAGGCTACCTTCAATAGCCCACCTTCTTTCCATTATCCCCCACCTCCCAGTGGTACCACGAGCCTGTACGATTTTAACATGTGAGCGAGTCTTTGGGGAACACTTCAGATCCCAAATATAAAAACACCCCCCAGTTCATTCACTAACACATACAGGCTAAGTCCTTACACTGGATCCACTTGTTGTTCAACTGTTTGTCACAAAGTCTCACTGTGTATCTCTGGCTGCCTTGCGATTAGCTATGTCAACCAAGCTGACTTGAAACTTGCAACAATTCTACTGCCTCTGTCTCCACCATCCTGGAATTACAAGGCTGTGCCACCATGCTCTGCATCTTCGCCCATTTTTAATATGGAAAATTACAAAGAATAACATAGACATCCTTGGACTCACCACATGCAGTTATGAAGACAGCCGAATATGTCTACTTTAGCTCTGTTGATGCGGCTTTATGTTTATTGCTTATTTTCTCATTGTTGGGAAATAACATATTACTGAAGAAGCCTACATTTTTATCCCTACATGGTAATATTCTGCTGCGTCTATCACTACAGAAAGCCTGTTATGTTGGTAGAAGTTGTTTTTTAATATTTTTAAATTTAATACATTTGTACTGTACTTACATCCTTTTCTTCCTCCAGCACCTCCCAGGTCCACTATTTCTCTCTCACATGCACGAACCCACCTCTGTCGGGAATTTTCTGCATCTTGGGCAGCTGCTTTTCAGTTCTTCATAGTCTTGCTAACCATTTTGTATGGAGTTATGCTTGTTATCATTTCGGTTGTAATGTGTTCATTGCTAAACTTCCAAAGGTGACAGTATGACTTCTCTCTTCTGAATTTCATCCTCATGTCCTTTGTTCATTATCATGCGATCAAAACACCAGGCTGAGAGACTATAAACCAAGAGGACAGTAGGAGGGGTCAATTACTGAAAACAAGTTAAATATGCTCACATGTGTGTGTTAAATTTTAACAAATGTGATCAAATGCTCTTGTAACTTTCTTTAGTCTCTTCTGTGTTTGATATGCCCAGAATCTAAATATCTCAAGAGGATCAAACCTCCAGAAGAATAGCTCTCATATTCTTATGTCCTTGAAAGTCAATGGGAGACTTCCCTGGCTTCTCTAAAAATAGATTTGAGGCTTCTGAAATAAGAAGAAAAGGCTGTTTTCAGACACATTATTCCCATGTCCACTAAGCCACACTCCTAGAGAGTAAATCATTTATGTATTGAGCATAATATGTGACCTTGACAATTCAATTTCTTGTTCCTAAGCTTCCCTTCTTATAGTTTGAATATCAAGAGTATAAAATTATACAAGCTCTGAGAACTGGTTTAAGTAACTCTCTTCCTCTATCCTTTCGAAAGTGCAATGTCACAATTATCTGTGGCTTAAAGTTTTTCTGTAACTGGGAACCTTGAGTGAGTAAGAAGTTAAGTCTATCTCAGTACTCTAAGAAGAAGTACTCTGATGTCAAGGTATTCATCCTTGATCCTCAACCTTGAAATTCTTAATCACAATTCGGAGAACAGGACAAAGACCTCCCATTGGTCTCCTACTGCCACTAGTTTGAATTACAGTGAACATAACACAACCCCGCTCCTCCCTCAGTGCCACTGCAAGTGAAGACCTTTGTGCCTTCTCTCCCACTACTCAGAGAAATTAGAAAAAAATAGCCATGATTGGATTCACCTGTGAGCTTTGAAATGTGATATACTAGTTGATTCATTTTTACTTTAAATAAGCCTTTCATAAAAGAAGATGAGGACTCATAACTTTCAAACCAAGGATAGCCATAATCCTCTATGATTACCTTCAGAAACAGGGATTCTACAGGCTGTGAAGGGCCAACAGTTCAAAGGCTCACAGAGAGTGGGAGGTGGTATGCTAACTCCACAGGATTTCTACTTAATCTCCTTGCTTGACCTCCACAAAAAAACAGTGGCGATCTGACACCTTGGTGATATTGAAGAGATTTAGTTTAAATTGTGCTTATCAGTTAATACCAGGATAGTATTTCTTCAAAAGGTTAAAACAACAAGAAAAATCTTTTAATGCACATAAGTTGACTCAGGAACACGATGCTTTCATTTGGAAATATGAATAAATCTAAGCTAATAAAGTCCTTCAAGTATAATGAAATTTTGTTTCTTTATCCTTTATAATCTCAGTAGTTTTCAGTCAATGGTCTTGTTGCTGCACACTGCTGTGTTTGACTTTTGGAATGGTAGCTTCTAATATGTGTGATGAGGGAGCCCTGGACCAGAACATGGATGCCACCAGAGGTCCAAGTACACAGGATGAAAAAAGCACTCCAGCTGATGAACTCTCCAGAGCTCCAGCCTCCCTTCCTCTCCTGGCCCAGAGCTCCACTGCTTTCATCTGTGGTAAACCCTGGGCTGAGAGAGGAGATTGCCTCAGGCATGTTCAGAATCCACAGTTCAAGATGACTTACTTACTCAGGGAATAAGTCTGCTTATCTACGGATATAGGTTTATTGTAAACCTCTATTGCTCTGTCCGGTTTAAAAGCAATAGATTACAATCCAAAGTCACATGTAAAAGGTCTGCTTCTTGGAGAGAAAACCATTTCTCAAAGAGTAAAAATCATGCTGTGCTACATTTATTTATTTGATGACTTACATAGAGTTTATTGCCTTGAGAGCTAAGCTAGGAACATCCTCTGAACATACCCCAGGGTGCTCTAAAAAACCTGTGTAATTCATTCTCAGCTTTAAGCTATTTCTGACATCTTCAATTTCCTTGGCTTTGGTCCTGATACTTAATACTTGGTTCCTTTTCTATCTGACACAAATAATACATAAACACTCACAAACACACACAAGTTATTTGAAATCCACATTAGACCTGTGAATCGGCTCAACAAAAGCCATGTTTCTTGGCAACTTGCCTTTATGCTTTTGCTGTGCCATGGATTAAATCACTAAGCATTTAGCATTAACGAGATATGTGTTCAGATTCAAACCTCCTTCTGGTAATGATGCCAAGGTTAGAATTGAACAAGAGTTATGGCTGTGAGCTCTGGAGTCTGAACTTTTGCTCTTTTGCTTGCTGGCTGTGAGACCCAGAAAAGGCAATTTAAATTCTCTGTAACTCAGAGGCAATAATGATACCTACTTCACTGGACTGTTATGGAGATCAAAAGCAGAATATGTGCAGAAATGCATGGAGGATTATACCCATACCCTGCACACAGTACAGACTTAGTCAGCATCAACTAATGGTACATGGATCAGGTCATAAACTGTATTATATAAGACTTTTGATGTCTAGAGCTCAAAGAATAAAGCATAATTTCACATAAAATAAAATTGACTGATCTTATCGACCTAAATTAGCTAGTTCAGCATGCACATATTTCAGAAATGTCAGGAGGCAGTTTTTAATTTTTTTTTAAGATTTATTTATTTTTTATTTGTTTACATCTCAAATGCGGCTCCCCCTCGAGGTCCCTCCCCCACCCAGTCCCTTCTCCCATCCCACTTCCCTTCTCCTCTGAGAGGTTGGGAGCCTCCCTGGGTTACCCACACACACACACACACACACCCTAGCACATCAAGTTTTTGCCAGATTAGGCATATTCTCTCTCACTGAGGCCAGACAGGGCAGTCATGAAAACTGAGCTGCCTGTCCGTTACATATGTGCCGGGGCCTGGTACCAGCACATGTATGTTCTTCGGTTGGTGGCTCAGATTCTCAGAGCTCCCAGGAGTCCAGGTTTGTTGACTCTGTTGGTCTTCCTGTGGAGTTCCTGTCTTCGATCCTTCCCGCAACTCTTCCGTTGGTGTTCCGGACCTCCATCTAATATTTGGCTGTGGGTGTCTGCTTATGTTTCTGCCCGCTGCTGGTTGGAGCCACTCAGAGGACAGTTCTGCTAGGCTTCTGTCTGCAAGCATAACAGAGTATCATTCATGACGTCAGGGATTGGTGTTTACCTATGGGATGGGTTACAACTTGGGCTGGTTATTGGTTAGCCATTCCTTCAGTCTCTGCTCCGTCCCTGCATTCGTTTAGAAAGGACAGATTTAGGGTCCAAAGTTAAGTGGGTGGGTTGGTGCTCCTATCCTTCCACTGGGGTCTTGCCTGGCTACAGGAGGTGGCCTCTTCAGGTTCCATGTCCCTACTGTTAGGCACCTAGGCGAAGGCCACCCGCATTGACTCCTGGCAGCCTCCCCTATCCCAGGTCTCTGAGACTGTCTAAGAGATTCTCCGCTCCCTACCACCCCAGGCAGCTGCAGATCTCCATTCAATCTCCTGACCTACTGGGCTTCTCTCCTGTCTCTACATTCCCTTCTTCCTTCCCTCTTGCTCCCAGTTCCCTTCTTCTCTCTGCCTTCTATGACTACTTTATTTCCCCTTCTAAGTATGATTCAAGCATCCTTGCTTGGGCCTTCCTTATTATTTAACTTCTTTGGGTCTGTGGGGTGTGTTATGGGTATTCTGTACTTTTTGGCTAATATTCACTTATCAGTGAGTACATACCATGCATACCTTTTTGGTCTGGGTTACCTCACTCAGGGAGATATTTTCTAGTTCCATCCATTTGCCTGAAAAGTTCATGATGGCTTTGTTTTTAAGGGCTGTATAGTATTCCACAGTGTAAATGAACAACATTTTCTATTTCCATTTGTAGGTTGAGGAACATCTGGGATGTTTCCAGTTTCGGTCTATTACAAATAAAGTTGCTATGGACATAGTGGAGCACATGTTTTTGTGGCATGATGGAGCATGTTTTGGGTACATGCCCAGAAGTGGTACAGCTGGTCTTTAGGTAGAACTATTTCCAATTTTCTGAGAACCTGCCAGATTGATTTCCAGAGTGGTTGTACAAGTTTGCACTGCTACCAGCAATGGAGGAGTGTTCTTCTTTCTCTACATTCTTGCCAGCATGTGCCATCCCTTAAGATTTGATCTTAGCCATTATGATTGGTGTAATGTAGAATCTCAGGGTAGTTTTGATTTGCATTTCTCTGATGACAAAGGACTTTGAATATTTCTTTAAGTGCTTCTCAACCATTTGAGATTCCTCTGTTTAAAATTCTTTTTTACTTCTGTGCCACATTTTTTAATTGAGTAATTTGGTTTGCTGGAATTTAACTCCTTGAGATCTTTATGTGTTTTGGATATTAGTCCTATGTCAGATGTAGGGTTAGTGAAGATCTTTTTCCCAATCTGTAGGCTGCCATTTTGTCCTGTTGACAATGTCCTTTGCCTTATAGAAGCTTTTCAGTTTCATGTGAAGGTCCCATTTATCAATTGTTAATCTTAGGATCTAAGCTATTGGTGTTCTGTTCAGGAAATTGTCTCTGTACCAATGCATTCAATGGTATTACTCACTTAGTCTTTTAGGTTTAGTATATCTGGGTTTATTTTGAGGTCCTTGATCAACTCAAACTTGAGTTTTGTGCAGGGTGATAAACATGGATCTACTTTCATTCTTCTACCATTTGTTTAAGATGCTTTCTTTTTCCCATTGCATGGTTTTGGATTTTGTCGAAAATCAAGTGTCCATAGGTTTGTTGTTTTATTTCTTGGTTTTGATGTCTGTATATTGAACAATCTTGCCACGTCTGGGATGAAGCCTACTTGATTGTGGTGAATGATGTTTTTGATGTGTTCTTGGATTCGGTTTGCAACAATTTCATTGAGTATTTTTGCATCTATGTTCATAAGTGCAATTGGTCTGAAGTCCTCTTTCATTGTTGAATCTTGGTGTGGCTTAGGTATCAGGGTGACTGTGGCCTTTTAAAATGAATTAGGTAGTATTTCTTCTGTTTCTATTTTGTAGAATAGTTTGGGAAGTATTGGTATTAGCTCTTTTTTGACTGTCTGGTAGAATTCTGTACAAAAACCATCTGACCCTGAGCTTTTTCTACTTGGGATATTTTTAATGACTATTTCTATTTCCTTAGGGGTTATGAGACTGTTTAGATAGTTTCTTGCGCTCCATTTAACTTTGGTATGTGGCATCTGTCTAGAAATTCATCCATTTCATTTAGATTTTCCAGTTTTGTGGAATACAGGCTTTTGAAGAAAGACCTAATGATTTTTTTAATTTCCTCAGTTTCTATGTTACGTCTCCCTTTTCATTTCTGATTTTCTTAATTTGTATACTGTCTCTGTGCTTTTTCATAAGTTAGCTATGTGTTTGTCTATGCCGTTGATTTTCTCAAAGAACTAGCTCTTGGCTTTGTTGCTTCTTTTATTGTTCTCTTTGTTTCTATTTGATTGATTTCAGCCCTGAGATTGACTATTTCCTGCCATCTACTTCTCTTGGGTGTATTTTCTTCTTTTCGTTCTGGAGCTTTTAGGTTTGCTATTAAGTCCTTAGTATGAGATCTCTCCAATTTCTTTATGAAGGCTTTTAGTACTGTGGCTTGGGGAGTGGTGCACTGCTCCATGACCACCACTATTGTGGGAATGGACCACCAGGTTTTTTTAATTTTTAACTAGGAACTTTGTTAATATATAGTACTTAAAATTTTATAAAGTTGCAATTTTCTATCACTTTCTTGGACTTACCTCTAAACACACACATTTGATACTCATACATCTTTGGTCATTAGCAACATTTAGACCATCTATCATCTTTTTAACTCTATAGTTTTTCTCTCTTCAAAGTAAATTTTTCAGAAGAAACTCCAGAAGCCTATGTAGGTTGTACTCAACCAGACTTGCTTTGGCAGAGGGCCTGTGCAAGTTTTGAACAAGGGTCTTTGGTATACTTTGGTTTTTCTTATATTTTTGGTTGTGAGCTTAGCCTTTAAGGGCTGATCCATCTCTCCAGCCCTACTTTGGTTTTTTTTTTAGGTTCAGCCTGTGCATTTCCTTCCTGTTTCCATGTCTCTATCATTCTGTTTCTGAAAGTGAATTCATTAAGAAGAGCCTTGCCACCTAAGAAACGTTAGTCTCCCCTCCTGTCCCATGCCAAGAGAGGACCATAAACTAGGTAGGAGAGCTAGAATTAAAGAAGAAAAACAGTGTTGTCCCTGTTAAATAATAATCAGAAAGAAGACATAGAAATAACATATGGGGTTAGCCTACTCCAAAGGAAACACTATTTACTAAGTGAGATCGTGTGAGTTACCACAAAACACTTGATCATTTTGCTTATAGATCTGAAGTGTCCCTAGAGGTCTTTGTGTTAAAGATTTGGTCCCCAGCCTGTGGCACTGATGAGAGAGGTAGGTGAAACCACATCATAGGCCTTCATGCTGCCATGGAAGGTGTGACTAGAGGATAGAATGGGACCCAAACTCCTTCATCTTTCTCTTTTTTGCTTCCTGTGAGATTTTTATCCCTTACAGGGATCCTGACTGTAAGAGTTCTTCTTTGATGCTTGCTTCTATCATAGCTTGCTGCCTTGTCACAGTCCAAGAGCAACAAAAATCATAGAAACTTGAACACTTTCTCCCTCCACATTGATTGTCTTCACATTTTTTTTTAAGAAATGGAATTCTAACTATCACAGTTTTAAAGTAATTTCGGAAAATAAATAAACACCTACCACAAAAATCAGCCAGGCTTACACTTGTCAAATTGAGCTGCCTTAAGCCTGCTTTAATATCATTTAGCAGCTCTGAAAACTGGCTCACCAATGTGGAACCAATGTAACTTAACTTCAGTTAAAGTTGTCTGGGTCCCCACTCCTTATGCTTTAGAACAGGTGACTACCCTCGTGTGTAAAAAGGTCCTACTGTCCTCAATAAGCTCTGTGTCCCTGACCTTGTACAAAGATGACAGCTCCCTGCTGCTCAGCAGAACTCAGTTTCACAAAGGTCTATCATGGGGTGGAGTTCATCTTTTCACCAATATCCTGACCTCCAGAAACATTCAGGGAAGTTTATAGTGGTAAGTTTATCATCTGTAGAGAAGCTGGCTTCCTCAAAATGTAAGTTTTCTTTCAAAGAAAACTTTAGCCAAGATGCCTTAATACTGGAGATATGAACCTGAATAGGCTACCTCCTATAGCCTGGAAGATCCCCAATGGAGAGATAAGGACACCAACTCACCCACTAAACTTTTGACCTGAAATTTGTCCTTTCTATTGAAATGCAGGAACAACAATGGAGCAGAGACTGAAGGAATGGCCAACCAATAACAGGCCCAACTTGAGATCCATCCCTTGAGAAAGCACCAATCCCTGACATTATTAGTGATGCTCTGTTATGCTTACAGATAAGAGACTAGCATAACTGTCCTCTGAGAGGCTCTATCTAGCATCTGGCTGAAACAGACACAGATGCCCACAGCCAAACATTGGAACAGAGGTCAGTGGCTCTTATGGAAGAGTTAGTTGCAAGAAAGATTGAAGGCCCTGAAGGGGAAGGGGAACCCTGCTGGATGACCAATAGAGCCAACTAACCTGAACCTCTGGGAGTTCTCAGAGACTGAGCCACCACCAAAATCCACACGTGGGCTGGAATGAGGTCCCCAGTACATATGCAACAGATGTGTAGCTCAATCTCCATGTTGCCCCCCCCCCCAACAACTGGAGTGGAGGATCTCCCTAAAGCTGTAGCCTGGCTGTGGTATCTGTTCCCCAACAGGGCTGCCTTGTCCGGCCTCAGTGGGAGAAAATGTCTGTAATCTGGCAGAGACTTGATAATCCAGGGTGCTGGATACCCAAGAGGGTTCCTACTCTGTCAGAGGAGAAGGGGAGGAGGAGGGAGGGAGGGTCTCAGTGAGGGGAATCAGGGAGAGGGAGTGCTTGGAATGTAAATAAATAAATTGATTGATTCATTAATAAAAAAGAAAATAATAATTATGAACACTGGCAATTAGTACCGCTGATGTTCTAGTATAATTCTTGATGATGCCTTTATCTTCAAATGTGGCTTAGTTTGGATATGAATTAGTTACCATAGTTACATAGCACTTGTTCACTCTTCTGAGCCATTTGCATGTAGTCACTCATTCAGTTTTTCCATCAGTAAGTTAGTTGCTGTTGTTATTCCAGCATACCAGTGAAGAAACCAAGGCTCGGAGTGATTAATTGCCTATGACCACACATAAATACATTGAAAGGATATTAGTAGAAGGAAAATGTCTTTTTCTATACATCTAGAATCTTAACCCTGTACTGTTTACAACCTGTGGAACTTGGCCTTATTTTCTCCACCTTGGTATCTTTCTATCAGACTCTTAAGTAAGGAGAAAAGTCTTTGGGCATTAGCTAGTAGCCTGAACTCCAGACCATACTTGTTCTGATGCAATGGATACTCCCGTGTAAACCTTTCAGTACTGGTCAACTGGATAGAGAACGGCAGACCGTTGACAAGGAGAAGATAAAAGGACTGTTTCGGCATTCTCATCAAGCACCGAAATAGTAAATCAGCCTCTGTGGAAAATGGCTGGCAAAATGAGAGTTAAAATTTGGAGATGGCAGAACTTTACTACCAAGGAAAATGACAGACTTCCGTGTTTGCGTAAAGATTATAATGTTTGAGCAAGGAGACCATCACTGCAAGAAGATACTTTGTAAAAGCTCCCACTCAGAGGAGTGCTAGAAGCCAAAGCCATATTTCACAGTTGCTGCCAAGATCCACCCAAATGTTTCAGGCCTAAGATCCTCAGTCACTTACGCCTGCCATAAAAAGATAGATTCGCATCCAGGGACCTGGTAAGAAGACATTTCAGTTGCTTTAAACTGGGTCCAAGGAAGCATGAGGGATATTTTGTTCTACTGCAAGTCTTATCTTAACCACCCCAGCTCACATTTCCAGACTATGCTTGAAGAAGTTTCCAATGGATGCAAATGGCATGGAGTCCTCTGGTTGTTTTTTTCTGCACAACATCATATCATCTCTCTAACCCCAGGACACCATTGAAATTCACAGTGTTCTTAGTTAAAAATAAGAAAAGGCCCACAATTACACTTCAAATAGTCTAATACTAATAAATTTAGGAACATATTGTTTTATGTTGACTTTAAAAACATAGTTTTACAGAATATTTTTAAAAATCTGTGTAATATTTTTTTCCTTTCCAGAATCACTACAGTTACTGTAACAGTTTGCAAGCATATATGGCTGTGTTTGGATTGCAACATACTCTCAAGGTTTAGACTTCACAATTCCCTTTCAACACTGCTATGTGATATGTTGAGGGTCCTCAAGACCAGATACAGGTTTGGTGATTTGCTGGAAGGGATCACAGGATTTGGTCACATTGTCACAACCATGGCTTATGATTTATTATTGAAAAGCGATGCAAACAAAATCAGCAAAAGGAAAGGCATGTTGGGGTGAGGCTGGAGCAAAAGCAGTCGTGAGCTTCCAAGGGCCTGTCCCAGTGGGTACACACAGGAAATACTTCATTCCCTCAGCAATAGGTTGTGATAAATGTCAAATGTCTCCCAGGCAAGCCTATTTAGAAACCTGGAGCTAAGGCTTCTGTGAGGACTAATTACACAGGTACCTTCTGCCTGGCATGGACACAAATCTCAGACTCCCAGGGGCACAGCAGGTGTTCTGCATAAGCCATAGCGAAGCTATACTGTCAGTTATACAGGCATTTCTGGTAAGTAAGCCGCTGCATGGGAAAATTATGGGAAGTCTCCAAAAGACTAATCTTACAGATGCCAGCGGAGGGCCAGCTTCATGAACAGACTTTTCTAAGAACAGTTGCCAGGCTCATTATGCAAACTCTGTTCAGCAGATGTCTCATAGTTTTAACTTAACAGGTCAAGATAAAGACATTAAAGGATTGTCTCATAATCATGAGTAAATCTTTAGGACAAGCTCCAGTCATCCTAGCTCCCAACCCAATACTCTTCCCAGTAGACTATACAGCTACTTAGCAACACATTTTATATCTCAGTAAGACTGATTTCAATGAAGTGGCTAATAATCAGCAATGCCATTTTTGTCTTTCTTGTGTGAATCAGAAAAAACAATGTCTGTTGGATTTTCCCTTTCCATCATAACGGTCAGCAAAGATGAAGTGTTCTATAGTCTATCTGTTGCAGAAGCCTCTCACAACCTTTGGCTAACAAACACTTGAAATATAGCCAGAAAAACGGCTTGTTTTGCTCAATTTTAATTTGCACAGTTACATGTGGCTTATAAGACACTTGTTAGAAACATAGTCATAGAAGGTTTAAGATTTATTTGGTTAAAGCGAACTTCACTAAGTGCCTTAGGTTTAATAACTTCTGAAGCACCAGATTTACTTTCTGATTTCCTGGGGACCAAACAAACACCACAGTGTGTCCCACAAATATTTCAGTTTCTAGTAGTCTTAATCCAAATGCATGAAGTTTAATCCATAATAAAAATAAATGCCTCATCACTGGGAACTATGCTGATGTATACGTGTAGGGATGGGAAGGGGATGTGTGTGTGTGTATCTGGTGTGGAGTGTGTGTGTGTGTGTGTGTGTGTGAAAGAGAGAGAGAGAGAGTGTGTGTGTGTGTGTGTGAAAGAGAGAGAGAGTGTGTGTGTGTGTGTGAAAGAGAGAGAGTGTGTGTGTGTGTGAAAGAGAGAGTGTGTGTGTGTATGTGTATGTGTGAAAGAGAGAGAGAGTGTGTGTGTGTGAAAGAGAGAGAGTTTGTGTGTGTGTGTGAAAGAGAGAGAGAGAGTGTGTGTGTGTGAAAGAGAGAGTGTGTGTGTGTATGTGTGTGTGTGTGAAAGAGAGAGAGAGTGTGTGTGTGTGAAAGAGAGAGAGTTTGTGTGTGTGTGTGAAAGAGAG
>JADRCH010008304.1:0-10126 GCA_019843965.1 Rhynchomys soricoides
AAGTATATCACTAGGGGCAGGCTTTAAGAAATTAAGTATATCACTAAGTATATCACTAGGGGCAGGCTTTAAGAAATTAATGTCTCTCTACTCTCAGTTCTCTCTCTGCTTAGTTTTGGGTTCAACATGTGAGCCCTCAGCAACTTGTTCCAGCCTGCTGCTTGCTGCTGTTTCCTCACCAAGACAGACTCTTAACTTTGGGCAACCATAAGCCCAAATAAATCCTTTCTATTATAATCTGTCTTGGCCATTTTATCATAGCAATAGAAAATTAACTAATGTATGATCTTTCTTCTCCTAGTCACTGAGAAGTTCATTCCTGTACCCCGGCCTTTGAACATGGACCCCTTTGCCATAGCATGACCTTCACCCAGAACTGCATCCCTAAGAGTCTTGGTTCAAAGAGTTGTTTTCGGGCAATAGTAACAACGCTGTGACTGCCATGTTTCTGCTCCATTCCATTCCCCAGCCACTCTAACCCTTTCTCATACCGGTATCTGAAATATTATTGATCATATTTTCTGTCTTCCTTCAATAAATGTAGACTCCACAAATAAAGGATTTTGACTTCTAGCGCTAATACAGCATCTTGGGGACTGAAAATGCTTGCCACTGATTTTTATCCCCAGGACCTTCACTGGAGAAGTGACTCCCACAAGTTGTCCTCTGACTTCAAGACATCTCCTGGGCACACGCCTGCCCCTCTGCCACATAGACACATATAAATGAAATGTAATTTTTAAAAAAATATTTCTCCTCAAGTATAATATTCCTAGCAGTTAGAGAAGCTCCTTCCCAAGTAAGTGCTAAATAATTATTTGGGAATTCGGTACATACATATTTATGTGTAAGAAAGACTGAGTACTGCTTGTGGTAAGATCAGAAATTACTGACAGTTACTAGCAGGTGTAATCTCCACTCTGCTGCTCTGAGGAAATAACACCTCCCTATACTGGAAACTTCTGCCTTGTAATTAACTTGCTGCCCTTCTATTCCTGTGCAAGAAAGCTTGTCCCTAGTGGAGCCATGGAAGAAACCTACCTCCCTTCATTTACATGAGAGCTTTCTTAATGCTTCTTAGTCATCTGCAGTACCCTCCCAGAAAGGACTTCAGATGTAAATGTTCTCCTTACTGGTGCATTTCCATTGCTGTCTTAACAGCCACAAAGACTGCCCTGCTGACCGGTTTTCCATCTGATTTGGAAAACCCTCCATAAATCATAGGAGGACACAGTAACTTGATCTTCTTCCTACAATCTGGAGGATGCTCATTTGCTCATTCATCCTACATGTACACTCAGAGCAAAAGGCACTATGTCACAGGCGCTGTTCTAGATAACGGTAACAAACATTCCAAATATTGATTAAAATACTCTGTTCCCACATGAATCCCATGCTAGGAGAAGCAGAGACAGGTGGAATCATTTGAAGAGATTCTTATATTCTCCGTCTGATAAATGCTACTGAGTGAACTGTAATGAGATATGGAGACAAGCAATGCCTCCAAGGAGATTACAGTTGTAACAGGATCCTCACAGAAACTCTCCCTGTATCAATAAAATTTGTTTACACTTAAAACAGATGAGATAGCAAGCCATGTGACTATCTGAGGGAAGAATGGTCAAGAAAGGAGTAAACCTGAAAAAGAAATTGCAGAGGTGGGGTGGGGGTGGCTGAAGTGAAGTGAGCAAAGTCACAGGGTCAGTGAGTCGGTGTGGAGCAAGTAGAGCAGTGTCACCAGACAAACACTGGGAAGGTTGAACAGATTCAGAAATCCCACTAATCTCCTCTGCTCCTGGCCCAGTTCCTGTACTCAACACATGACCACGACACCCCACATGAAGATCGTGGCCACTAGTCAGTCACATAGCACAGAACAGAGTTCTCCATGCTAATGAGGTATCTAGATGGGCCCTGATGGTTCAACCAATAAGCGTCCCTTCCTGGACATTTCTTCCTATAGAAGGTATTTAATTTCTGGTCCACCCTGAATAATACATATGTACCCATTTTCCACGATGAACAATAATGAATAAACAGTACTTTCAAGCAGAGAATGCAAGCTGATAAACCTCTCTGGAAATCAGTTTGGCAGACTCTGAGAAAAATGAACATAATACTATCTGAGGACCCAGCTATACCACTCCTGGGCATATACCCAGAAGATGCTCCAACATGTAATAAGGACACATGCTGCACTATGTTCATAGCAGCCATATTTATAATAGCCAGAAACTGGAAACAACCCAGATGTCCCTCCACAGAAGAATGGATACAGAAAATGCGGTCCATTTACACAATGGAATACTACTCAGCTATTAAGAACAATGACTTCATGAAATTCACAGACAAATGGATGGAACTTGAAATATCATCCTGAGTGAGGTAACTCAGTCACAAAAGAATGAACATGGTATGTACTCACTGATAAGTGGTTATTAGCCCAAAAGTTTGAAATACCCAAGAGTCACTTCACAGCAACAGTAGGGCTGAGTGTGAGGTCCCAGATGGAGGAGTTGGAGAAGGGACTGAAGGAGCTGAGGGAGTTTGCAGCCCCAGGGAGGGAGCAACAGTGTCAACTGGCCTGACCCCTCGATGCTCCCAGAGACTGGACCACCAATCAAAGAATACACATGGAGGGACCCATGGTGCTGGCCACATATGTGGCAGAGGAGGGTCTTGTTAGATATCATGGGGAGGAGAGGCCCTTGGGCCTGAGGGTGTTAGATGCCCCTGTATAGGAGAATGCCAAGGAGGAAAGATGAGAATGGAGTGGGTGGGTGGGTGAGGGAATACCCTCATAGAGGCGGGGGGGAGGAGTGGGGGGGGGAATAGGGAGGTTCCAAAGGGGCGATCTGGAAAGGGGGAAACATTTGAAATGTAAATAAAGTATGAAAAAAATAAAATCAAGAACTGCCTTGGAGGGAAGCCCTTCATCATACATAGGCTAGGAGGCCCCTCAGCAGTTCTGGACACTCATCCCTAGGGCATTGCCAGCCCCAGTGACATTTGGGTATCTGGGAGTTTGGAAACATCAGCTTCGGCCTCAGTCTGCATTGTTCCTCATCTGGGCTGAGGCCTCCGTCTTAGGCTGTGTTACCCTTTGAATCGGCACTTACATGATCCCAACACACAATGGCAGCGAAGGGCAAAGTGCAGCCTCGAGTCTCTTCTGCCCGAGCAGAGTTTGCACACCCCAGTAGCTAGGCAGAATTCGGAACCACAAGTCAGGGAAGTAGAGGTTGGAGAGGCAGAGAGATGGGAAGGGGAAGACCTTGTGGCTGTAGGGGTGTGGCTATAGGTGGTTCTTACCCTGAGAGAGAAGGTCTTCAGAAGAGTTAGGGGACAACTTCGTGGGCCTTTTATTTTAGGGTGGGGGTGACTCTGCTGACACGAAATAGACTATAGAAGCGCAGCAGCAGGAGTGGACAGGACAGGAAATGTGCCCCATGGTCTAGGAATGTATTCAGGAGCTTTGAATGAGGATGGCAACTTGATGACAGCCAGTGATGACAGGGTTTTGGATGTCGGTTGAAAGATCATCCGATTTCATGAAAGAGGAAGCCCATGTCATAGTGTGGGGAAAGCACAGCCTCCAACCCAATCCTGAGTTCAACATCTTCTCCATACTTAGATTTATGAGAGCTAGTGGCTTTCTCTAAATCTCAACTTGTTTTCTGATTAAACATCGGAGAATGAATGACAGTTAGCTGAGTCATGCTAGGTGTTCTAAGAGACACAAAACTTCAAAATGGCTCTAAAAGGAGACATTCAGAAGGCTGCACTACTTTCAACTCAAGGGTCAGGCACTGTTCAAAACTTAGATCTGAGATCTTCCTCTGCATGTGTCCCCAGGTACCAAATTAGGGCAAAATGGGAGGTAGACTGGGGACAGCACATCTATCCAGCACATTGGAACAGATGAAGTATTTATTTGGTCTCATGGTCCCCCCAGTACAGGCTGGGAAGCTTGATGTCATCTGCACACAGAGGAGGAGATGGTCTTAGTAAGCAGCTGGCCATCTTTAGAGACTGAGGTGACCGTGAGGCACAACAAAATGTGTGAAGGTCCAGGACTTTCAGGGCTTGTGCTTGTTAAGAATTCAGGGAAAGAAATGTCAGAGGCAGCTCCATTCCTGCCTCTCCCACTATCTAATTCAGAGTGACTTTTGCCTGTCTTGTTGAAAGAAAGCTCATTATACATATCATAAAATTTGTTCATTTTAAGTGCACAACTAATAAATGTTAGTAAATGTATACTTTACATCTACCAAAATCAATTACAGAGCGTTTCTCCTGGCCAAACATGTCTCTCATGCCCTGTATTGACACCTCCACCTTCCACAACTAACTATAGACATCACCACCATTTTTCTCCTACCAGGAATAGGTTCCATTTTTAATTTTTAACATAAATTAAACAATACAATAGATACATGGACTTGCTTATCTCATAGGTTTTTTTCTCACAAGATTAATCTCTGTGTAGAATATACTAATAGGTCATATCATATGCTTGTTATAAGGGAAATACCAAACTCTTGTTTATTAATTTGTCAGTCAGTGTGCATATGGACTGCTTCAAGAATCTGGCCATTGTGAATCATTTACTCAATGCTGCTCATCTTTGCAATAGTCAGATCTTATCCTCAAAGAGGCTTTGTCCAAAGACATCACACAGGTAAGTGGAAAGATCAGATTTGTCACTGAAATGATTCAGATTTGTGTCTTGCTTCATTTTATAGCTGTCTGACATTAAAGAATAACTTGCCACTTGCTGTTGGTGAGAGTCTGCAGTGGTATCCAGCATATTGATTCTCTGATAGTCCAGTCTTCAACCCCTAGACATACAAATATCTCCTACACTTTTTGTAATAAACGCCTTTGGAAACTCTTGTTAATCTTTTCACAAGCCTGGCCACAAACTGACCATATTTATGTGACCAACACTCATAAGAGTGTCTCAATGTGTAGTTTGGGGAAAGCCATTTTTCCCTCTAAAATTATTCTTTGTTACTTGCCCACAAAATTGGATTTCTTCTCTTTCAAAAGCACTGGCTGGAAAGAGCTACCTTTCCTTCTGGATCCCATATGCTCCTCTCCACAGGAAGTTTAACAGTCAAAGTTCTCTAGTGATCAGCATGGTAGCCTCCTCTCTCTGAGTCTGCCATTGTAGGCTTTTTGAAGTGACATGGTAAGGTATTGCTAGTTGGATAAGGAGCTGCTCCTTAGACCTCACTGCTTAAGTGAGTCCAAATACAATTGGTAAAAAATGGGATATCTAAATAAGAGCATTCAAGTTCTATTCACCAACCTAGCTGGCATTTAAACTTTCTGACTCCTTCATCTAGTTCTCAGCTGCCATGAGGACAAAAGGAGTAGCCAGATGGTGGTGGCATATGCCTTTAATCCCAGCACTAGGGAGACAGAGGCAGACAGATTTCTATGAGTTTGAGGCCATCCTGGTCTACAGATCGAGTTCCAGGACACCCAAAACTACACAGAGAAACCCTTTCTTGGAGGAGAAGAAGATGATGATGATGATGATGAAGATGAAGATGAAGAAGAAGGAGGAGGAGAAAGAGGAGGAGAAAGAAAGGAAGGGAGAAGAGAGGAGGGGGAGGGGAGGAAAGAAGAGAGGGAAGAAGGAGAGGAGGAGAGGGAGGAAAAAGTGTGTGAGAGAGAGAAAAGAGAAAGAAAGAAAGAGTGAAATTAATTCCCATAAGCTACAGGTACTGTTGAGTAAAATAGGGTAGGGAATGGATTCAAGCAGACCAATTTGTGGAGTCTCTTTCATTTGCCTTAAGAGTAACCACTCAGGAATGTCTTAGCCCTTAACATGAGTTTACCCAATCACTTATGGGTTTCCTAAAAGAATCTGCTAGTTTTCTTCCTCTGAAGTAACAAATCACAGTCTGATCCTGTCTCATACACCACATCAGTCACTTATTCGGCCCTGAGATTGCTAAATGGTTGACCCAGTTGGGTAGCTCTAACTGTTCAACTATTTGGATTAAGAGTGTTAAAACAACTGAAGTGGTCTGGTTACTTAGACTGGGAATGTCTGACTGAACCATGGTGAAGTCTGAAACATCTAAATTAGATGGGAAACAAAGATGTGGGATCTTCCAGATGTACCCACGAGTAAACACAAGCAATAACAGTGCCTTCTAAGTCTTCCTCCTTCACTGTCTCTCTCCACACTCCTCCTTCCTTCCATCCATATCTCAGATATCTCTATTCAAATTTTGTCTCTTGATTCTGTCTCCTTCTTAGAATCAGCAAATATTCACAATGGCAAAATAGGAATTTTTATTGGCACTATTTCTCACTTTATACAGTGTCAAAACCTAAGGAATGCTAAAGAGATGTGCTTACAATTAAATATACTTGATTTTATTAGGGTCAAGAGGCATCAATGATCTACTTCATCCTTCATATGGAAAAGAATTTCTTGGCAGAAAGAAGTTGAGCTACAAGGAATTTCCCATCAAGTACAGTAGCCCTGGTGAAGTATTGGCTAAGACAGGATTCCCCAGAGCCATTAATGTCATCTTTATAGTGAAAACTCAGGGGATGCCTGTTTGTTTGCAACCCAAGCTTATCCTCTTGACCACTATATTTACTCTTCACTTAGCTTTAAATGTGAGTGCTTCTGCCATGGATATTTGAACAAAGGCCCTCAGAAAGTGGTAAATCTTTAAGTCTGTGAAATTTCAAGACACGAGAATGATCACTACATTAAGATGAAAGCTGAACTACTCAGAGTAGCAAAGTCACACTGGTCTTTTGGAAAAAGAAGGCCATTTTCCTTCCACTACCAATTAGCCACTGAAATCATAAAAGCATTTTTGATCGTGAAAATTTAAAGTCATAAATATCCTCTCCCGGAATGTACTCTTGATGGAATATACCAAAAAGATCAAGCCTTGTCAATCACAGAGAAAATGTTAAGTAAACCCCAGGAATGGCTCAAAAGTTGGCATTGACCCTGATTCCACATTACAAAATACCCTCATCAAAGACCATTCATCTCAGTTCTACTGAAAATAATGATGTTCAAGACAGAACAGGGCTGAGTCAAAAAAGGGTTGGGGGCACACAAAATTCTCTAATGTGTATAAAGGGAAAGACACAAAAAGTCTTAATTAAAACACTGTGATATTTAGAAAGCACTTTCTATTACACAACAGATTGCTCAGGACATCAAATGGTTTTGTGAACCACGGAACAATTTAATCACACGATCATTAATGCATTGCAAATTGATTTTGTTTCAGTTCCTTTTGATTCCTTTTAAAGTAAACTGACTCAGTGTCTGGCTGTTAAGACTCACTCTAAGGCACCATATGGTTTGAATATTTTATTCTGGGTTTTTCTTAGACCTGGAAAGCTAATTAGAGAACGAGAGATGGAAAAACTTTTGTAGTGGATTTTATATTAGATTTGCACATTAATTTTAATGATAACTGATTAAGAAAACTATCAAGTATAATACTCCAGGTAGAATGCTGAGGGATGACCCTAGTGTAGAAATTTGAGCATCTAAAGGACTCTAAAACTGCCCAGTAATGATATTTCAGAGACCAGTGAGATGGCTTGGTATGTAAAGGTTTTTGTCACCAAACCTTATGACTTGAGAAAACTGACTCCCAAAAATTATCCACTGACTGCCACACATGTGTCGTGATACACACACATACATACACACACACACACACATACACACACACAAACACTTACATACAGACACCACCAGTGTATTAAAAAATATTTTTAAATAATGATACTTGGCTCCAATATTTATGCCCAGTCTAAAAGATTCCATTTCTAAGAATATCAGATGTTTTAGTCTGTGCTTACAGCCTTCAAACTTTATTAAAAACAGCTTCTCTTATTGCACTGAGGTCATATAATTATCATCAGGGTTTAAACCTGATATAAAAATGTTCCCTTTGTTTAGCATTAACATGTGGAGACTCATATGGTGATGATATATTAAGTAAACAACTACTCTGGGGCTAGTGTCCCTCCATTTTTGTACAGACTGATGCCTGCAAGTGATTTTCTCCCTGAGAAAGATAAAGCAAGGGAAGACAATGTGCTGATTACCTGGATGCATTCTGAAAGATTATAGTGATGTGGGCAAGTAGATCCCATGTACAGCACCACTTTCTATTACTGAAAACATACCTGAGATAAGTAACTTACAACGAGAAAAGATGGATTTTGTGTGGTTCGTGGCTTTTGCAGATGCCGACCCATGCTGGTTTGATGTCACTGCCATAGAAAGTGTGGTACAACAAAGCCACTCCTCTCACAGTGGGTAGAAAGAGGAGTCAGGCCTTCTATCAGACAGAGGATTGGTAAAGATCTTTTCCCAATCTGTAGGTTGCCATTTTGTCCTATTGACAGTGTCCTTTGCCTTACAGAAGCTTTGTAATTTTATGAGGTCCCGAGGGCTAATATCCAATATATACAAAGAACTCAAGAAGCTAGACTCCAGAGATCCAAATAACCCTATCAAAAAATGGGGAAGAGAGCTAAACAGAGAATTCTCAACTGAGGAAACTCGAATGGCTGAGAAGCACCTAAAGAAATGTTCAACATCCTTAGTCATAAGGAAAATGCAAATCAAAACAACCCTGAGATTTCACCTCACACCAGTCAGAATGGCTGAGATCAAAAACTCAGGTGACAGTAGATGTTGGTGCAGATGTGGAGAAAGAGGAACACTTCTCCATTGATGGTGGGAATGCAAGTTGATATAACCTCTCTGGAAATCAGTTTGGCAGACCCTCAGAAAAATGAACATAATACTACCTGAGGACCCAGCTATTTCACTCCTGGGCATATACCCAGAAGATGCTCCAACATGTAATAAAGACACATGTTCCACTATGTTCATAGCAGCCATATTTATAATAGCCAGAAGCTGGAAACAACCCAGATGTCCCTCCACAGAGGAATGGATACAGAAAATGTGGTACATTTACACAATGGAATACTACTCAGCTATTAAGAACAATGACTTCATGAAATTCACAGACAAATGGATGGAACTTGAAATATCATCCTGAGTGAGGTAACTCAGTCACAAAAGAATGAACATGGTATGTACTCACTGATAAGTGGTTATTAGCCCAAAAGTTTGAAATACCCAAGAGTCACTTCACAGCAACAGTAGGGCTGAGTGTGAGGTCCCAGATGGAGGAGTTGGAGAAGGGACTGAAGGAGCTGAGGGAGTTTGCATCCCCAGAAAGGCAGCACAGTGGCAACTGGCCTGACCCCCTGATACTCCTGATCCACCAACCAAAGAATACCCATGGAGTGTCCCATGGTGCTGGCCACATATGCAACAGAGGAGGGCCTTGTTATCCATTAGGGGGAGGAGAAGCCCTGGGGCCTGAGGGTAATAGATCCCCCAGTATAGGAGAATGCCTAGGAGGGAAGATGAGAATGGGTGGGTAGGTGGGTGGGGAAATACCCCAATAGAGGCAGGGGAGGGGGAGGGAATAGGGAGGTTCCAAAGGGAGATCTGGAAAGGGGAAAACATTTGAAATGTAAATAAAGTAGAAAAAATAAAATAACATAAAGAGGAGTCAGGGAGGGAGAGAGAGAGAGAGAGAGAGAGAGAGAGAGAGAGAGAGAGAGAATGGAGAGTTGAGGGTTGGGGTCCCAATATTGCCTTCAAGCTTCAAGGTCATTCCACCCTATGTTGGAGAGATGCTCAGTGGATAAAGAACTTGCTACATAAGCGTGACCACCTGCGTTCAGTTCCAGCACCCACATAAAGGCCAGATGTACCTGTAACCCTAACACTGGGGGGAGAGGGTCTCCTAGAACTTTATAGCTAACCAGTCAAGCTATGAGACTGAAGTTCAGTAGGAAAGACCCAGCCTCAAAAATAAGGTGGAATGTAATAGATTAAGACATCTGATGTCAACCTCCACACATGTATGCACAAGCACATAACCACACATACATTCATAGACACACACACACAGCACATAAATACAAACAGAAGAAGAAGGAGAAGGAGAAGGAGGAGGAGGAGGAGGAGGAAGAGGAGGAAGAGGAGGAGGAGAAGGAGGAGAAGGAGGAGAAGGAGGAGAAGGAGGAGAAG
>JADRCH010008305.1:0-10154 GCA_019843965.1 Rhynchomys soricoides
AAGTATATCACTAGGGGCAGGCTTTAAGAAATTAAGTATATCACTAAGTATATCACTAGGGGCAGGCTTTAAGAAATTAATGTCTCTCTACTCTCAGTTCTCTCTCTGCTTAGTTTTGGGTTCAACATGTGAGCCCTCAGCAACTTGTTCCAGCCTGCTGCTTGCTGCTGTTTCCTCACCAAGACAGACTCTTAACTTTGGGCAACCATAAGCCCAAATAAATCCTTTCTATTATAATCTGTCTTGGCCATTTTATCATAGCAATAGAAAATTAACTAATGTATGATCTTTCTTCTCCTAGTCACTGAGAAGTTCATTCCTGTACCCCGGCCTTTGAACATGGACCCCTTTGCCATAGCATGACCTTCACCCAGAACTGCATCCCTAAGAGTCTTGGTTCAAAGAGTTGTTTTCGGGCAATAGTAACAACGCTGTGACTGCCATGTTTCTGCTCCATTCCATTCCCCAGCCACTCTAACCCTTTCTCATACCGGTATCTGAAATATTATTGATCATATTTTCTGTCTTCCTTCAATAAATGTAGACTCCACAAATAAAGGATTTTGACTTCTAGCGCTAATACAGCATCTTGGAGACTGAAAATGCTTGCCACTGATTTTTATCCCCAGGACCTTCACTGGAGAAGTGACTCCCACAAGTTGTCCTCTGACTTCAAGACATCTCCTGGGCACACGCCTGCCCCTCTGCCACATAGACACATATAAATGAAATGTAATTTTTAAAAAAATATTTCTCCTCAAGTATAATATTCCTAGCAGTTAGAGAAGCTCCTTCCCAAGTAAGTGCTAAATAATTATTTGGGAATTCGGTACATACATATTTATGTGTAAGAAAGACTGAGTACTGCTTGTGGTAAGATCAGAAATACTGACAGTTACTAGCAGGTGTAATCTCCACTCTGCTGCTCTGAGGAAATAACACCTCCCTATACTGGAAACTTCTGCCCTGTGATTAACTTGCTGCCCTTCTATTCCTGTGCAAGAAAGCTTGTCCCTAGTGGAGCCATGGAAGAAACCTACCTCCCTTCATTTACATGAGAGCTTTCTTAATGTTTCTTAGTCATCTGCAGTACCCTCCCAGAAAGGACTTCAGATGTAAATGTTCTCCTTACTGGTGCATTTCCATTGCTGTCTTAACAGCCACAAAGACTGCCCTGCTGACCGGTTTTCCATCTGATTTGGAAAACCCTCCATAAATCATAGGAGGACACAGTAACTTGATCTTCTTCCTACAATCTGGAGGATGCTTATTTGCTCATTCATCCTACATGTACACTCAGAGCAAAAGGCACTATGTCACAGGCGCTGTTCTAGATAACGGTAACAAACATTCCAAATATTGATTAAAATACTCTGTTCCCACATGAATCCCATGCTAGGAGAAGCAGAGACAGGTGGAATCATTTGAAGAGATTCTTATATTCTCCGTCTGATAAATGCTACTGAGTGAACTGTAATGAGATATGGAGACAAGCAATGCCTCCACGGAGATTACAGTTGTAACAGGATCCTCACAGAAACTCTCCCTGTATCAATAAAATTTGTTTACACTTAAAACAGATGAGATAGCAAGCCATGTGACTATCTGAGGGAAGAATGGTCAAGAAAGGAGTAAACCTGAAAAAGAAATTGCAGAGGTGGGGTGGGGGTGGCTGAAGTGAAGTGAGCAAAGTCACAGGGTCAGTGAGTCAGTGTGGAGCAAGTAGAGCAGTGTCACCAGACAAACACTGGGAAGGTTGAACAGATTCAGAAATCCCACTAATCTCCTCTGCTCCTGGCCCAGTTCCTGTACTCAACACATGACCACGACACCCCACATGAAGATCGTGGCCACTAGTCAGTCACATAGCACAGAACAGAGTTCTCCATGCTAATGAGGTATCTAGATGGGCCCTGATGGTTCAACCAATAAGCGTCCCTTCCTGGACATTTCTTCCTATAGAAGGTATTTAATTTCTGGTCCACCCTGAATAATACATATGTACCCATTTTCCACGATGAACAATAATGAATAAACAGTACTTTCAAGCAGAGAATGCAAGCTGATAAACCTCTCTGGAAATCAGTTTGGCAGACTCTGAGAAAAATGAACATAATACTATCTGAGGACCCAGCTATACCACTCCTGGGCATATACCCAGAAGATGCTCCAACATGTAATAAGGACACATGCTGCACTATGTTCATAGCAGCCATATTTATAATAGCCAGAAACTGGAAACAACCCAGATGTCCCTCCACAGAAGAATGGATACAGAAAATGCGGTCCATTTACACAATGGAATACTACTCAGCTATTAAGAACAATGACTTCATGAAATTCACAGACAAATGGATGGAACTTGAAATATCATCCTGAGTGAGGTAACTCAGTCACAAAAGAATGAACATGGTATGTACTCACTGATAAGTGGTTATTAGCCCAAAAGTTTGAAATACCCAAGAGTCACTTCACAGCAACAGTAGGGCTGAGTGTGAGGTCCCAGATGGAGGAGTTGGAGAAGGGACTGAAGGAGCTGAGGGAGTTTGCAGCCCCAGGGAGGGAGCAACAGTGTCAACTGGCCTGACCCCTCGATGCTCCCAGAGACTGGACCACCAATCAAAGAATACACATGGAGGGACCCATGGTGCTGGCCACATATGTGGCAGAGGAGGGTCTTGTTAGATATCATGGGGAGGAGAGGCCCTTGGGCCTGAGGGTGTTAGATGCCCCTGTATAGGAGAATGCCAAGGAGGAAAGATGAGAATGGAGTGGGTGGGTGGGTGAGGGAATACCCTCATAGAGGCGGGGGGGAGGAGTGGGGGGGGGAATAGGGAGGTTCCAAAGGGGCGATCTGGAAAGGGGGAAACATTTGAAATGTAAATAAAGTATGAAAAAAATAAAATCAAGAACTGCCTTGGAGGGAAGCCCTTCATCATACATAGGCTAGGAGGCCCCTCAGCAGTTCTGGACACTCATCCCTAGGGCATTGCCAGCCCCAGTGACATTTGGGTATCTGGGAGTTTGGAAACATCAGCTTCGGCCTCAGTCTGCATTGTTCCTCATCTGGGCTGAGGCCTCCGTCTTAGGCTGTGTTACCCTTTGAATCGGCACTTACATGATCCCAACACACAATGGCAGCGAAGGGCAAAGTGCAGCCTCGAGTCTCTTCTGCCCGAGCAGAGTTTGCACACCCCAGTAGCTAGGCAGAATTCGGAACCACAAGTCAGGGAAGTAGAGGTTGGAGAGGCAGAGAGATGGGAAGGGGAGGACCTTGTGGCTGTAGGGGTGTGGCTATAGGTGGTTCTTACCCTGAGAGAGAAGGTCTTCAGAAGAGTTAGGGGACAACTTCGTGGGCCTTTTATTTTAGGGTGGGGGTGACTCTGCTGACACGAAATAGACTATAGAAGCGCAGCAGCAGGAGTGGACAGGACAGGAAATGTGCCCCATGGTCTAGGAATGTATTCAAGAGCTTTGAATGAGGATGGCAACTTGATGACAGCCAGTGATGACAGGGTTTTGGATGTCGGTTGAAAGATCATCCGATTTCATGAAAGAGGAAGCCCATGTCATAGTGTGGGGAAAGCACAGCCTCCAACCCAATCCTGAGTTCAACATCTTCTCCATACTTAGATTTATGAGAGCTAGTGGCTTTCTCTAAATCTCAACTTGTTTTCTGATTAAACATCGGAGAATGAATGACAGTTAGCTGAGTCATGCTAGGTGTTCTAAGAGACACAAAACTTCAAAATGGCTCTAAAAGGAGACATTCAGAAGGCTGCACTACTTTCAACTCAAGGGTCAGGCACTGTTCAAAACTTAGATCTGAGATCTTCCTCTGCATGTGTCCCCAGGTACCAAATTAGGGCAAAATGGGAGGTAGACTGGGGACAGCACATCTATCCAGCACATTGGAACAGATGAAGTATTTATTTGGTCTCATGGTCCCCCCAGTACAGGCTGGGAAGCTTGATGTCATCTGCACACAGAGGAGGAGATGGTCTTAGTAAGCAGCTGGCCATCTTTAGAGACTGAGGTGACCGTGAGGCACAACAAAATGTGTGAAGGTCCAGGACTTTCAGGGCTTGTGCTTGTTAAGAATTCAGGGAAAGAAATGTCAGAGGCAGCTCCATTCCTGCCTCTCCCACTATCTAATTCAGAGTGACTTTTGCCTGTCTTGTTGAAAGAAAGCTCATTATACATATCATAAAATTTGTTCATTTTAAGTGCACAACTAATAAATGTTAGTAAATGTATACTTTACATCTACCAAAATCAATTACAGAGCGTTTCTCCTGGCCAAACATGTCTCTCATGCCCTGTATTGACACCTCCACCTTCCACAACTAACTATAGACATCACCACCATTTTTCTCCTACCAGGAATAGGTTCCATTTTTAATTTTTAACATAAATTAAACAATACAATAGATACATGGACTTGCTTATCTCATAGGTTTTTTTCTCACAAGATTAATCTCTGTGTAGAATATACTAATAGGTCATATCATATGCTTGTTATAAGGGAAATACCAAGCTCTTGTTTATTAATTTGTCAGTCAGTGTGCATATGGACTGCTTCAAGAATCTGGCCATTGTGAATCATTTACTCAATGCTGCTCATCTTTGCAATAGTCAGATCTTATCCTCAAAGAGGCTTTGTCCAAAGACATCACACAGGTAAGTGGAAAGATCAGATTTGTCACTGAAATGATTCAGATTTGTGTCTTGCTTCATTTTATAGCTGTCTGACATTAAAGAATAACTTGCCACTTGCTGTTGGTGAGAGTCTGCAGTGGTATCCAGCATATTGATTCTCTGATAGTCCAGTCTTCAACCCCTAGACATACAAATATCTCCTACACTTTTTGTAATAAACGCCTTTGGAAACTCTTGTTAATCTTTTCACAAGCCTGGCCACAAACTGACCATATTTATGTGACCAACACTCATAAGAGTGTCTCAATGTGTAGTTTGGGGAAAGCCATTTTTCCCTCTAAAATTATTCTTTGTTACTTGCCCACAAAATTGGATTTCTTCTCTTTCAAAAGCACTGGCTGGAAAGAGCTACCTTTCCTTCTGGATCCCATATGCTCCTCTCCACAGGAAGTTTAACAGTCAAAGTTCTCTAGTGATCAGCATGGTAGCCTCCTCCCTCTGAGTCTGCCATTGTAGGCTTTTTGAAGTGACATGGTAAGGTATTGCTAGTTGGATAAGGAGCTGCTCCTTAGACCTCACTGCTTAAGTGAGTCCAAATACAATTGGTAAAAAATGGGATATCTAAATAAGAGCATTCAAGTTCTATTCACCAACCTAGCTGGCATTTAAACTTTCTGACTCCTTCATCTAGTTCTCAGCTGCCATGAGGACAAAAGGAGTAGCCAGATGGTGGTGGCATATGCCTTTAATCCCAGCACTAGGGAGACAGAGGCAGACAGATTTCTATGAGTTTGAGCCCATCCTGGTCTACAGATCGAGTTCCAGGACACCCAAAACTACACAGAGAAACCTTTTCTTGGAGGAGAAGAAGAAGAAGATGATGATGATGAAGATGAAGATGAAGAAGAAGGAGGAGGAGAAAGAGGAGGAGAAAGAAAGGAAGGGAGAAGAGAGGAGGGGGAGGGGAGGAAAGAAGAGAGGGAAGAAGGAGAGGAGGAGAGGGAGGAAAAAATGTGTGAGAGAGAGAAAAGAGAAAGAAAGAAAGAGTGAAATTAATTCCCATAAGCTACAGGTACTGTTGAGTAAAATAGGGTAGGGAATGGATTCAAGCAGACCAATTTGTGGAGTCTCTTTCATTTGCCTTAAGAGTAACCACTCAGGAATGTCTTAGCCCTTAACATGAGTTTACCCAATCACTTATGGGTTTCCTAAAAGAATCTGCTAGTTTTCTTCCTCTGAAGTAACAAATCACAGTCTGATCCTGTCTCATACACCACATCAGTCACTTATTCGGCCCTGAGATTGCTAAATGGTTGACCCAGTTGGGTAGCTCTAACTGTTCAACTATTTGGATTAAGAGTGTTAAAACAACTGAAGTGGTCTGGTTACTTAGACTGGGAATGTCTGACTGAACCATGGTGAAGTCTGAAACATCTAAATTAGATGGGAAACAAAGATGTGGGATCTTCCAGATGTACCCACGAGTAAACACAAGCAATAACAGTGCCTTCTAAGTCTTCCTCCTTCACTGTCTCTCTCCACACTCCTCCTTCCTTCCATCCATATCTCAGATATCTCTATTCAAATTTTGTCTCTTGATTCTGTCTCCTTCTTAGAATCAGCAAATATTCACAATGGCAAAATAGGAATTTTTATTGGCACTATTTCTCACTTTATACAGTGTCAAAACCTAAGGAATGCTAAAGAGATGTGCTTACAATTAAATATACTTGATTTTATTAGGGTCAAGAGGCATCAATGATCTACTTCATCCTTCATATGGAAAAGAATTTCTTGGCAGAAAGAAGTTGAGCTACAAGGAATTTCCCATCAAGTACAGTAGCCCTGGTGAAGTATTGGCTAAGACAGGATTCCCCAGAGCCATTAATGTCATCTTTATAGTGAAAACTCAGGGGATGCCTGTTTGTTTGCAACCCAAGCTTATCCTCTTGACCACTATATTTACTCTTCACTTAGCTTTAAATGTGAGTGCTTCTGCCATGGATATTTGAACAAAGGCCCTCAGAAAGTGGTAAATCTTTAAGTCTGTGAAATTTCAAGACACGAGAATGATCACTACATTAAGATGAAAGCTGAACTACTCAGAGTAGCAAAGTCACACTGGTCTTTTGGAAAAAGAAGGCCATTTTCCTTCCACTACCAATTAGCCACTGAAATCATAAAAGCATTTTTGATCGTGAAAATTTAAAGTCATAAATATCCTCTCCCGGAATGTACTCTTGATGGAATATACCAAAAAGATCAAGCCTTGTCAATCACAGAGAAAATGTTAAGTAAACCCCAGGAATGGCTCAAAAGTTGGCATTGACCCTGATTCCACATTACAAAATACCCTCATCAAAGACCATTCATCTCAGTTCTACTGAAAATAATGATGTTCAAGACAGAACAGGGCTGAGTCAAAAAAGGGTTGGGGGCACACAAAATTCTCTAATGTGTATAAAGGGAAAGACACAAAAAGTCTTAATTAAAACACTGTGATATTTAGAAAGCACTTTCTATTACACAACAGATTGCTCAGGACATCAAATGGTTTTGTGAACCACGGAACAATTTAATCACACGATCATTAATGCATTGCAAATTGATTTTGTTTCAGTTCCTTTTGATTCCTTTTAAAGTAAACTGACTCAGTGTCTGGCTGTTAAGACTCACTCTAAGGCACCATATGGTTTGAATATTTTATTCTGGGTTTTTCTTAGACCTGGAAAGCTAATTAGAGAACGAGAGATGGAAAAACTTTTGTAGTGGATTTTATATTAGATTTGCACATTAATTTTAATGATAACTGATTAAGAAAACTATCAAGTATAATACTCCAGGTAGAATGCTGAGGGATGACCCTAGTGTAGAAATTTGAGCATCTAAAGGACTCTAAAACTGCCCAGTAATGATATTTCAGAGACCAGTGAGATGACTTGGTATGTAAAGGTTTTTGTCACCAAACCTTATGACTTGAGAAAACTGACTCCCAAAAATTATCCACTGACTGCCACACATGTGTCGTGATACACACACATACATACACACACACACACACACATACACACACACAAACACTTACATACAGACACCACCAGTGTATTAAAAAATATTTTTAAATAATGATACTTGGCTCCAATATTTATGCCCAGTCTAAAAGATTCCATTTCTAAGAATATCAGATGTTTTAGTCTGTGCTTACAGCCTTCAAACTTTATTAAAAACAGCTTCTCTTATTGCACTGAGGTCATATAATTATCATCAGGGTTTAAACCTGATATAAAAATGTTCCCTTTGTTTAGCATTAACATGTGGAGACTCATATGGTGATGATATATTAAGTAAACAACTACTCTGGGGCTAGTGTCCCTCCATTTTTGTACAGACTGATGCCTGCAAGTGATTTTCTCCCTGAGAAAGATAAAGCAAGGGAAGACAATGTGCTGATTACCTGGATGCATTCTGAAAGATTATAGTGATGTGGGCAAGTAGATCCCATGTACAGCACCACTTTCTATTACTGAAAACATACCTGAGATAAGTAACTTACAACGAGAAAAGATGGATTTTGTGTGGTTCATGGCTTTTGCAGATGCCGATCCATGCTGGTTTGATGTCACTGCCATAGAAAGTGTGGTACAACAAAGCCACTCCTCTCACAGTGGGTAGAAAGAGGAGTCAGGCCTTCTATCAGACAGAGGATTGGTAAAGATCTTTTCCCAATCTGTAGGTTGCCATTTTGTCCTATTGACAGTGTCCTTTGCCTTACAGAAGCTTTGTAATTTTATGAGGTCCCGAGGGCTAATATCCAATATATACAAAGAACTCAAGAAGCTAGACTCCAGAGATCCAAATAACCCTATCAAAAAATGGGGAAGAGAGCTAAACAGAGAATTCTCAACTGAGGAAACTCGAATGGCTGAGAAGCACCTAAAGAAATGTTCAACATCCTTAGTCATAAGGAAAATGCAAATCAAAACAACCCTGAGATTTCACCTCACACCAGTCAGAATGGCTGAGATCAAAAACTCAGGTGACAGTAGATGTTGGTGCAGATGTGGAGAAAGAGGAACACTTCTCCATTGATGGTGGGAATGCAAGTTGATATAACCTCTCTGGAAATCAGTTTGGCAGACCCTCAGAAAAATGAACATAATACTACCTGAGGACCCAGCTATTTCACTCCTGGGCATATACCCAGAAGATGCTCCAACATATAATAAAGACACATGCTGCACTATGTTCATAGCAGCCATATTTATAATAGCCAGAAGCTGGAAACAACCCAGATGTCCCTCCACAGAGGAATGGATACAGAAAATGTGGTACATTTACACAATGGAATACTACTCAGCTATTAAAAACAATGGCTTCATGAAATTTGCAGACAAATTGATGGATCTTGAAAATATCATCCTGAGCGAGTTAACACAGTCACAAAAGAATGAACATGGTATGTACTCACTGTTAAGTGGTTATTAGTCCAAGAGTTCGAAATACCCAAGAGTCACTTCACAGCAACAGTAGGGCTGAGTGTGAGGTCCCAGATGGAGGAGTTGGAGAAGGGACTGAAGGAGCTGAGGGAGTTTGCATCCCCAGAAAGGCAGCACAGTGGCAACTGGCCTGACCCCCTGATACTCCTGATCCACCAACCAAAGAATACCCATGGAGTGTCCCATGGTGCTGGCCACATATGCAACAGAGGAGGGCCTTGTTATCCATTAGGGGGAGGAGAAGCCCTGGGGCCTGAGGGTAATAGATCCCCCAGTATAGGAGAATGCCTAGGAGGGAAGATGAGAATGGGTGGGTAGGTGGGTGGGGAAATACCCCAATAGAGGCAGGGGAGGGGGAGGGAATAGGGAGGTTCCAAAGGGAGATCTGGAAAGGGGAAAACATTTGAAATGTAAATAAAGTAGAAAAAATAAAATAACATAAAGAGGAGTCAGGGAGGGAGAGAGAGAGAGAGAGAGAGAGAGAGAGAGAGAGAGAGAGAGAGAGAATGGAGAGTTGAGGGTTGGGGTCCCAATATTGCCTTCAAGCTTCAAGGTCATTCCACCCTATGTTGGAGAGATGCTCAGTGGATAAAGAACTTGCTACATAAGCATGATGACCTGCGTTCAGGTTCCAGCACCCACATAAAGGCCAGATGTACCTGTAACCCTAACACTGGGGGGAGAGGGTCTCCTAGAACTTTATAGCTAACCAGTCAAGCTATGAGACTGAAGTTCAGTAGGAAAGACCCAGCCTCAAAAATAAGGTGGAATGTAATAGATTAAGACATCTGATGTCAACCTCCACACATGTATGCACAAGCACATAACCACACATACATTCATAGACACACACACACAGCACATAAATACAAACAGAAGAAGAAGAAGAAGAAGGAGAAGGAGGAGGAGGAGGAGGAGGAGGAGGAGGAGGAGGAGGAGGAGGAAGAGGAGGAGGAGGAGAAGGAGGAGAAGGAGGAGAAGGAGGAGAAGGAGGAGAAG
>JADRCH010008334.1:0-18937 GCA_019843965.1 Rhynchomys soricoides
TCTGGTCAACACACACACACACACACACACACACACACACACACACATACACACACACACCAGTCTCTAATTCAACATCAGGCAATATATTTTTTTAGTGCCATTCCATCTGATCTAATAAAAACTCATACTTGGACCTGCTTTGCCATTACCACCAGACTCTCTGATCTATATCGAGATGTAGTTCTCTAATTTAGTTTAGATATACTTTTCTCCCACATCCCCCACCCCCCCCCACACAAGTTCACCTGCTGGAAGTTTGTCTCTCGATGTGGAGTTGTTGAGGTGAACCTCTAAGACGACATGAGGTCTAATGAGAAGTAACTTGTATATAGAGGTACCACCCTCCTCACGAATGTTCTAATTCATGGATGGAATTGGGTTTCTTCAGAAGGGATATGTTCCCTCTAGAGTGGATTATTATAGTAAAAAATGGAACAACTTCCCATGATCTCTTGCTTCCCATCTTGCCACGTGAGCCCTTCTGTTTGTGGCCAGCTTTCTTTCCACTTCTCCATTATGTGGTGACACACCCAGAGATCCTCACTGAAATCCTGACACCATGCTCTTTGGATTTTTCAGCCATATGAATCTGAGGTATTTTTATAACGAAATACTCAGCCTTGTGTATTTTGCCATATATAGCAACATACACAGACTAAGATGCCCCTACATTTGGTCCACAGACAAATATTAAAGACCAAAGAAGAAGAATATTTCCTTGGCTTAAGGAGATTCCTAGAGGTTACTACCCACTAGAATTCTTTTGTACAGTGCAAGCCCTTTGCACAAAGTTCAAGTTCTCCAAACCTAAACTTTCCTTACCTCTACACCTACATCTCTTCTCTTCCTTAAGGAAGTTACCCCTCACCCCATGATTCCAGCTAGTGAACCTTACCTTATACGTTTCTACCCTGAAAATCACATTTGTTAGAGGAACTCTTCCTGAACCCTCGCCCACTCATGCGTGGTCACAGTCTTTCTTCCACACTCACACACTCCCAGGCTTCCTGGTTTTATGCCACTTGCTACAAGGATCAGAATTTTCAGTATATGTATCTTCTCTTGTTTCCTTGACTTTGAACCTGCCATGGAGATGATATCCATCTAATTCATCTTTGGCTCCACCAAGTCCAGTTGTCCATAAATGTTAGATGAATAAACCAGCTAATATATCCTTATGACAGAGAAAGGATTGTGGGAAAAACGGAGTGGACAGCAGACAGATGGCTGGGAATTGAGTGAGTAGCACACAAAGCCCTAAGGTAGAGGGACACTTGGAGCTCCCTGCAGGGGGTTAGAGATAGCTGATATTTTCTTGTAGGTGGATTTGGTACATGATAAGGATGCTTAAAGAGCAATGATCAAGCATGAAGACTCTTATGTTGGGGTCCAGAAATTACTACCAATCCAGCAGAATGCATAGCTTGAGAGAATATGAAACTGGTAGCAACCAGTTTAATGTTTACATGGAGGGTGAGAATTGAAATGGGTGAACTGTCCCCAGGTAGTCCCAATGAGCAAGGAACAAGCTTACTGGTAACAGATTGAGAGCCAAATTCCTTCAAACCATCCCCTTTACATGGATAGGGCAGTACCTCCTGCACTGAGAAATTCTTCATGTCTTGCTAAGTTAGGGATGCATTTTCTTACTGAGCAAACCACATGTCTATGAATAATCGAGGAGCAGAGGCAAGCAAGCATAGCAATAGCTTAGTGGCTTGGGATTCTTCTTTGCTGTGTATACACAGCCCTTCCTAACAAAGGCCCTAGAAACCTGGGACCTCACACAGACACATGTTCGCTGGGCTTTCGACACAACCCTCTCCAAACAAAGCAACGGGCTATTCTCTCTGACTTATATCTCATGGGGAACCCTTAGTAGCACCCCATTTGTGCTCCATCATATTCTGAAATGTGTCCTAGAATGGCAGGCAATGGGTTGATTCAGCCTGGACTGGTTTGGGATACCTGTATGGCTACACATGCTCAGTCTTCTGAATGAACTTTTATTGGCTATCTTATAGCTGTGTGTAATTGCTGTGTACCTATGACTAAAGTCATAAGACTATGATGCATTGTGGAAAAAGACACACACAGTAACATGGCATTTAAACAAAAGCTTACTTAATGAAGTAAGTAACAAAGGCTTAATTAACACTAGCCCATCAATCAAAACAGAAAACCACCCTCACTCTGCCACCTCACCCCCCTGCCTCTTCCTCCTTCCAGACCCATAAGGGGAACCCTGTGACATTACCAGGCATTCTTGAACAACATACTTGCTCAGAGCTTCTGTTCCTTTGCAGTGTATCTACTTTGTACTTTATCTTTACTTCTGAGTAAAATATTATGCATGAACCTTCATCAATCCTTTAAATAAGACATTGAGAACCTAGAAACACTCTGATCCAAACAAAGACCATTATGTTGTATAACAAGTCCCTCCAAATTGAAACTTCCATTCAGGAAGGGAGGTAGAGGGGGTGTGAGACTCAGGAAGTAAAGACATTTACATTTGTGAGAGAGCAGAAGCTGAGGAGATTCAAGAGGATCAAAGTCACAGAAGCAGCAAGCAACTTCTGGGGAAGGAGATTCTGAACAGCCAAGATGTCAAGAGGAGATCCTCAAATCTCCCGAGCTGCCTGCAAGCTGTGCAGAGAGCTCTGGGGTTGCAGCTTTCCTGAGCTGAGGTGGGCTTTTTGATGATGCAGCTGCCTTTCAGTAAGACACCCATAGCTCATACTCCTGTTAGTAAAACTCACACAAACTCATTGGTTCACCAAGTTAGACTTTGGTAGAATTGTTACTTTGATCTGTCATGGGTAGTCTATCTAGAGTGAATAGGAGTGTGTGTGTATGTGTGTGTGTGTGTGTGTGTGAGAGAGAGAGAGACAGACAGACAGACAGACAGACAGAGACAGAGAGTCCGTCCAAGAAGAGTCTCACAACACACCCTTTGCAAACTTCTGCACACTTCCCAAATGCACCCAGAGCATCTGGACTCTACCCATGACACAAAAAATCTCCAAGAGGTTCCCTGGGGTGCAAAGAGCCAGGGGATTCCATCACAAAGCTCCTCCGAGGAAGCTTTCAAGTCACAAAGGCATCCCAGGATGGTTACTGGGTCTGATGGCTGTGGATGTAACTCCCTAGCGATCCACCATGCGATTTATTGAAACCCTGACCCACAGCAGACACCATACTAAGGGCTTAATCTCAAAAAAACCTTTCCTGCCCTGATGAGTTTCTAAAATGTATTAGTTCGCCTTAGATGAAATCTCACAAGACATGATCTAGGGAGAGAAAAAAAGCCAAGGGCTGTTGTGCTGGCGCAGAATTTTTATCACAAGATTGCTCTTGAGAAAGAGTAGACTGTGTTGAGAACAGGAATTCTCTCTCACCATGCAAAAGGAAGGTTACATATGTAAGCTGAGCTTTATTGGTGTTGAAAACTCCAAAATGCCTTGTCTACCAACTAGAGAGTCCAGTGTGTCAGAAAGCTTAATTCCCTTGGAGGAAAAAAGCACCATTGAGATTCAAAGATGCTACCATCTTTCTTCAAGTTTCACAACTAATACTAAATTAAGCTATAAAAAGTGCAAGCACACTAATTGACAAAAGACACAAGACAGACAATGATGGGGTAAAAGTTTACTTCTTACTCCAATTAATTACAAGAAAGGCTTTTTTTCTTCCTAATGAAGGCATGAGCTCCCACGCACACCATATGGATCTTGAGCACCTAGATTGATGGGTACAGCTCCTTTACAGTATGCCACTGGAATCCCATCCTCCAAAGACCTAGTGTGAAATGAAATATTTGGTATATTTGCATGTTGAGACATGAATTTTGAGCCAGCTGTGGGGCACTAGTGGTGTACAATGAATTTGCTAAATATGAGTATGAGCTCTAGTTTGGGGGCACACCTAGACACATCTATCCAGCATACAGTATGGTGGCCCCTGCCTCCTTAAGACAAGTCCTACTTCAGTCAGGAAGCCAAATATTTGTCTCTTTTCGAGAGTTAACTATTGAGATCATATATAACACATATGGCCTCTGGGTTCAAAGTTCCTTTTTTCACACTGTCACCAGGGATATTGAATCATGGCCTAGACTAACAACCTCCTTTTAACTTAATTCTATGAAGATTCTATCTCAAAATTAAGTCACAGTCAGAAGCCCAGGCCAGTGGAAAACCCAATGTATCTGTGGTGGGTTGAATAAGAATTGCCCTCATAGGCTCATGTGTTTGAATCCCTAGTCCCCAGAGAGTGGAACTCTTTGATAGGTCTGGAAGGGTTAGATGGTCTGTCTTTGTTGGAGTAGGTGTGGCCTTGAAGTTTCTAAAGCCCATGATAGATTCATATTCTCTCCCCCTCCTCCCCTCCCTACCCCCTCCCTTCCCTTCTCCTCTCTCTCCCCCTCTCCCATATCCCTTTCCCTCTCCTCTCCCTTCCCCTTCCCTTCCTTTCCCTCCTTCCTCTCCTTCTCCTTCCCCCTCCCCTCCCCTCTCCTTCTCTTCCCTCTTGTTCTCCCTCCCTCCTTCCCTCCCACCCTATGGATCAGGATTTAGCTTCGAACTACTTCTTCAGTACCATGCTTCATGCCTCCATGCTCCCTCCAATGATGATGATGGGCTAAACCTCTGAAACTGCAAGCAAGCTCCTAATTAAATGCTTTCTTTCATGAGAGTTGCCTTGGCCATGGTGTGTCTCTTCACAGCAATAGAACATGGACTAAGATGCCATCCTATGAGAAAGGGTGACACAAATCAGCACATAGCACAACATGGGCTGGAATTCTCTAAACATATTCAAGGAGTCAATTCTTTTTTTTTTTTCTTTCATTTTTCACATTTATTCTTTGGTAATTTCATATACAAATACAATGTATGCCTTACCCACTCTCATTCCTCCCATCCAGTTCCTCCAAGAAATGCTCCCTACACCCTCTTATCAAATTCACATCTTCTCCTTCCCTACATAAATAACCTATGGAGTCCAATTAGTGCTGCCTGTGCATTCATGGGTAGGGTTTTATCCACTAGAGTGTAGGAAACATACTGGGGGTCACAGCACTGAGAAAAACTGAGTTTCCCTCCCATAGAAGTCATCAACTGCCAGTAGTTTCTCAGCTAGAGGAAAGGCTCAGGAGTACCTTCCTGTTCCGTGATGCACTATTTCCTGGATAGAGCAGCATCCATAGGCCCACTGTGAGGCTGTGGGTACCACAGCTCTATTATGCTTGTAGCATCCACAGCCCTGTTACATCCAAAGACCATTCTTTCTCAACAGTCTTGCCATCCCCTCTTCCACGATGTTCCCTTAGCCTTAGGGGAGAGGACATATGGTCCAGGAGCGCCATTTAGAGCTGAGCATTCCCCAGCCATTTACTCTCTGCACTTTGACTAGTTATGAGTATCTACACCGACTGTTATCTACATCATAAGTCAAGTATGCTGAGAAGATAAAAATCTTGATATAGCTTCACAGTCCCCAGGATTTTGAACTCTGAATAACAAGCAAGGGTAATTCAAGATATCCTCTGATTTTTGGGAATTGGGGTCAGATTTGTGTCTTCCTGGTTCAGGACCATTTCTGTGGCAGGAGATTTCTGGGTTTCCAGTGAGACAGAGAGTAGTGATTTACTGATCCATATTATAGAGAGTGGTGATTTATTGATCCATATTCTAGATCTTCAGTGAAAGTCCCCCAGGTTAAAAAAATCTCATCATTTCTAAAGTCAAAAAATAAAGATCAAGCCCTACTTTCATAGAAAATAATTATCTTCCACCTACCCTTATTTAAACATTCCCTACCCCAGATTTCCCTTAAACTCTGGTTTATGTAATGCTGGGGGTAGAATCCAAGGCCTCATGCATGTTAGGCAAGCATCTACCAGATGAACCACATCTCCAGCTCACATTTGCTTCTGGGTTGTATTTGAGACAGAGCTTTTCTGCAATTAGATAGCTGCATCTGTGTTTTATTTCCTCTTCCATTCTTCTTTTATATGCTGTGAAATTAACAAGGCTCCCATGACCCACCTGTGAAATCTGCTATCTCTCATGGCTGCTCACTGGTCTTTGCTGGGAGATGCTGTAGCAATAGCACTTGGGCAATTTGATGAATGTTTCTCTCCTTCTCATTACAAGAATGCTAATCTTCTGACATCTCTCTCCTTATGTACATTCATTAAAGGGCTCTGGGCTCCCCACACTCAGCTGCAGATAATATTCAGCACTGTATTTGCTGACACTACAGTGGTCGGCTCACACAGAATTATCTGATGATGTGGTATTAAAGAATTAGGTCAAATAATCTGGATAAACCTTTCGGATTAAAGGATCTGCACTTGTCTCACTGACCAATATTTTGACAATCTAGTTGGACTCGAGCATACACAGTGTCCTCATTGCTCATTCTTTCCACAGATTGTGATGTGTGCTGCATGTAAAGAACTCTTCCAGGCACTGAACAAGGGCTCTACTTTCCAAAAACTTGCAATATAGAAAAGGAAAATGTGAGCAGATACATACTATCCAGACAGGGATTTAGTAATGAGCACTGCTACAAATAGAGAGACCTGGGTTTGACTCCCTAGAACCCACCTTAAAAAACCAACCTTCTCTAGGACATGCCAGAGACCTGGGATGGGAGGCTCCAAGGTGTCTATGGGGGCAACTCTAGCTGAGACTCCCAGCAGTGGGAGATACGGGTTCTGAAGTAGCCATGTCCTGCAGCCAGGCAGGATTCCTGGTGGGGGGATATAAGCGCAGCAACTCATCCTCAAAACCTTTGACCCAAAATGTGTCCTGCCTACAAGATGTGCAGGGACAAAGATAGAGCAGAGACAGAGGGAGTGACTCACCCAAATTGAGACCCATCCTGTGGGCACAAAACAATCCCTGACACTATAAATGATACTCTGTTATGCTTGCAGAATCTAGTATAACTGTCCTCTGAGAGGCTCCTCCCAGCAGCCAATGGAAAGAGATGCAGAGACCCAGAGCCAAACATTAGATGGAGCTCAGGGAGTCTTGAAGAAGCATTGAGGGGAAGATTGAGGGATGCAAAGAGAACAGAGACTCCACAGGAAAACCAGCAAAGTCAAGTAACCTGAACCCTTGGTGGCTCCCAGAGACTGAACCACCAACCAAAGAGCAAGCATGGGCTGGACCTAGGCCCCTTGCACATATATAGCAGATATGCAGCTCAGTCTTCACGTGGGTCCTGAACAACTGGAGCAAGGGCTGTCCCTGAATCTGTTGCCTGCCTGTAGATCTGGTTCCTCTTAACTGGGCACCCTGTCTGACCTCAGAGGGAGAGAATGTGCCTAGTCCTGCAGTGACTTGATGTGCCTGGAGGAGGTAAGTGGGGGGGACAGTGATACCCAGAGGGTTGCTCTCCCTTCTCAAAGGAGAGGAGAAGGGAGGAATGGGGGGAGGATCTGTGTGAGGGAGTACTGGGAGGAGGGGAGGCTGATAATGGGATGTAAAGTGAATGAATGAATGAATGAATGAATGAATACAGTGCAGCATGGAAGTACATGTTTGTAACCCCCGTGCTGAGGAAGTAGAGACCCACAGTTCCCTGTGGCACACAGGCAAGCCAGTCTAGCCTACCAGGACAAGTTGCAGATCAGTGAGACAGCCTGTCTCAAAAAATAAAATAAAAATACTATATATTTATATAAATATATATATATATATATATATATATATATATATATATGGAGAGAGAGAGAGAGAGAGAATGACACCTGTGGATATATCCCCTGGCATCCACCTATGCATGGGGATGCATGAGTATGCACATCAGCAAACATGGACAAGAAAATACATCAAAATGATCTGGAGATGATAGCCAGGATATGGCCTTTCCATAGTCAGAATGAGTTGCATGAACTCATGAGGTTTGAATCCACCTGGACGAATAGGCAGCAGTTCACTGGGTAAAGCATTGTGTGTACGTAAGAGGGCCTCTAAATTGAATAAACAGCAGGTGTAAACGGAAAGAGCATGATGTGTGCAGAAAGCAATATTTGTGTGCCACTCTCCCCATCCCAAGAATGCACAGAAGAGGAATATGCTGCAGAGACTAGGAGGATTCTAGTCTCCTTTCTCTTGCTGTGATAAAACGTTCTGACCAACAACAACTTGGGAAGGGAAGGATTTATTTAATCCTTCCAGGTTATATAACACTTCCAGGTTATAGTCCACCATGAACAAGAACTCAAGGCAGGAACCTAAGACAGAACCCATGGCTTAATAACAGGTTCACGCTTACCTAGCTTTCTTATCCAGCTCAGAAACACCTGCTTAGGGATAGTACTACCCACAGTGGGTTTTGTCCTTCTCCATCAATTAATAATGAAGACAATCCCCTGTAGATATGCCCCTCATCGCTCTGCTTTAGGCTCCTTCCAGATGACTGTAGCCTGTGTTAAATTAACAATTAGAGCTAACTAGGACAGGTGGCAAATCCAGCCTGACTTTAATACCAGACCACAGAGATCATCTTCTCAACAGCATCAGAAAACAGGGTGGTAGGGCTAACAGCCGGTGATAGAAACCAGTTATTCACCTCTGCAGGCAAACAGCTTAGCTCACAGGAGATGAGTACAGGGAAGAAGGTATAAATTCAGGAGTCATTGAAAGGCAGTCACAGTGGCGTGTGACTTAATCCCAGTACTCAGGAGGTAGAGGTGGGAGGAGCACACAGTCAAGGCAAGTGTGGATTACACAGGGAAACCTTGCATCAAAAATAACAACAACAAAGAGCAACCAAACAAACAAAAAACCCACAATAAATGAGAGACATACATACACAGAGGGTATCAATTCCCTTTCTATTGCTGTGATAAATTAGCCTTATAATAAAAGGGGTTATTTTGGCTCTCATTCCTGAAGGATAGCATCCATCGAGACCATGAAGACATAGCAAGAGGCAAGTTGTGCAGTATGATTCAAGTTCCCAGCATTTGTAAACCGTCACTCATATGTAATTCAATCTTGCCTACACCTCTGCCCATAAACTGTTGTTTATGAGTTATATCTTCCTGTAAGTAACCTCTTGCTCACACCCCTGCCCAATATACAGACAACTACTTCACCAGAGTCTCCCATCCTCTGGCACTTGCTTACTGCTTATACAGGCAAGGGGCCTTGTGCGTCTTGAAATTTTCCTGAGTGTTTCCTGAGCCTCTCTACTCTCTTTGGGATAGAATGTTTTGCAACAGAAGAAAAAGATATACTAATGTAATGGTCAATATTGACTATACTCACTAAAAAGACATGGCATGTCTGTGAGGGAGTTTCTATATTCAATTAACTTAGGTGAGAAGACCCACCCTAAACCTGAGTGGCACCATTCCATCCATGGATTGGATTCCTAGACTCAGTAAGGGGTGGGGGGCATTCAATTCTCTCTGCTCCCTAACTGTGAGCACAGTGTGATCTACTGCCTAGATGTCCCCGTGCTGTCCACTTCCCTGCCGTGATGGACTGTATCCTCTCAAGTGTGAGCTCAGTGCGATCTACTGCCTAGATGTCCCCGTGCTGTCCATTTCCCTGCCGTGATGGACTGTATCCTCTCAACTGTGAGCACAAGTACACTCCTCCCCCTCCATTATGTTGCTTTTTTTCTGACATTTGGTCACATTAAGAAAAGTAATTAGTTCAATATAGACCCGATCCTTCCTGATACACTTATCGGGTGGAATATTTTTCCCAGCTCTCCCAAGCAAGTACACTGATCTGCCTCCTCCTAAAGATTTTGGTCTTTTAAAAACACAAAACAAAACAAAAAACAAACAAACAAAAAACCCAAAAAAACTATATTACATACAATTAAATTTTAACTCCTTACATATGTTAGATTTGCAAACTTTTTGAGTGCCAAAAGTCTTTAAGTCTAGGACCCTAATTCAAAGTCTTTCCTTTATATATCATCCCCAGAATCTCAGGAATCCCGAAGGATGTTCAGAAAGCTATCCCGGCCCTCTGAGACCTGCCACTTTCAATGCCATCTGACAATTCTACCCTCCTTCACCAAGGTCTCTCAGTTTAGTACAGGGCAGAGGTGTGGGCAAGATTGAATTGGATATGTAAGCCAAAACTATTGGGGAGTCTCTCACTTCCAAATTACTCATTTGCTATCCAGCCATTTGGATGGCTTTCTGGGTTCTATCCTCTTCGTGAACAGCCTGTTATATCTCTGTGGTTTGAATCACTAGAACAAAAACACTACACATTCTCCCCAGGTAGCTAATCATCCCTTATCTTGCAGTTGTGCACATAATTTACTTTGGAGAAATCTGATACTCATAAATCCATACCGTGTTGTTTCCTTTCTCTGGCCTCACAGTCAATTTGTTCAGCAAGCAATCACCTTTTAAGATGTGTCCATAGCCTTCCCTTACCTTCTGATTCTTGAGTGTGGGTCTGAGGAATTCTTGGATGGATTGTTTTCTTCTGGAACCAAGAAGCTACTGCAGCAATAGGATATCTGCTAGGACCACTTGAAGGGTTGCTATTCTTCTTCCTAACACATAGCACTGGACTGGGAAGATAGCTTAGATAGTCTAGTGGGTGAGGTACTTGGTCATAGAAGCATGCAACCTGAGTTAGATCCTGAGAGCTCACATAAAAAGAGGAGGTTGGTGATGCTTACTTAGTGCTGAAGAAGAAGAGATGGTCAGTCTAGACTACTGAATGAGCCCCAGATCCCACTGGGAGACCATGTCTCAAAACCAACGTTAGACATATCCCAATGCTGACCTTTAGCCTCTACAGGCACACATGTATGTATGTACCCATACAAACATTCTCTCTCTCTCTCTCTCTCTCTCTCTCTCTCTCTCTCTCTCTCTCTCTCTCACACACACACACACACACACACACACACACACACAGTGAGCTATATGAAGAATATACTTAGAATCAGGCAACACTTGGCTATCTATCCACTCAGCAAGTATTTATTATGTCATGTAGTTCAGTCCTGTTTCTGTTTGCTAAAATCATATTAATGAATGAACAAGATAAGCAGCATTCTTGCTGAATTCCCAGAATGAGATCAAAAGTTTGTGTCCTTGAGTTATTCAATCCTGGGCAGTTTGCTAGATCCTTCAAGTCTGCTTTCTCCTCTGGTCCATTTATGTGTATAATACTATGAACTTTATTTAAAGAGAGGGGAAGCATTAGAGAATGTGGCCCACACTAGGAAAATACTCTACTACTTATGCTACATCTCCAACCCTTTTTCACTTTTCTATTCTGGGATAATGTCATACTTAGGTGCCCAGGCTGACCTTGAACTTACTCTGTAGCCTAGGTTGGCCTTGAACTCATGGTCTTCCTGCTTCAGCCTCCTAAGTAGCTGGACTGACAGGCCTGCAAGGCTTTGGCTGATTGCAACATTAAACTGAGTGATAGATATGGCCGCCCACACTGAAGTGACTGGTAACATCCCAGGCACTCAAAACCATCAGCTGACACATGTAGAGACTTTTTATCTTGACCCAGAATTCCCAGGAACACTCTCAGGTTTATGGTAACCACCTGATGGCACCATCAAATTTAAATTGGGGGTTTGTGAGCCAGTCAGAAGTAGTCAAGGTATAAAAATTCACAGACTATGGCAGAAAAGCAAATATAAACCTCTTTATGTGTTTCCCTGCTTAATTTATTCCCAACTTTGTCTTAAGTGATACTTCTCACCGGTATATATGAAATGGAAGTGGAAAAAAACCTATCTAGAGTTAGAATTCCCTCTGGCTGTTTCCTATTAGGTCTGTGATGCACTACTGCCCCCATGTGTACCAGGCTTGGCTAGCAAGGATCTGGGACCTACATTGACATTAGGATATTTTATTTTATTTTTTTATTTTTTGAGCAAGAACACTTAAGAAGAAGAAAATAGACTCTCAGAAATCCTCTTTATCCAAGATCAAATAGAATAAAACCCAATTAAGTCTGAGCAGCTGTTGGTGTTTAACCAACTCAAGCAGCACATATTTTCCTTCCGTCAGTGATGTGTATTGGACATCCGGCTCCATTAACAGGAAATGGACGCATTAACCCCAGAGATAAGAAGAAATCCCTTAATAGAGTAGAGGTTTCATGTGGCAGTCTCTGGTTCCTGATATAAGCACATGTCGCTGCTCAGAATGATTTCTAACACCATTGGTCAGTCAGCCTGAGTTTTGTTCTCTGCTTGAAGGAAACTTCTAGACTCCTCTGCCTCAGGCTACCAAATGTGTCTTTGTGCTGTATGAGTCAAGGGCAAGAAATATCTGTATCTATCAAACTAGATCTATTGACCCTGTTAGGATTCTAAGATTTAGGTATTGTGCAATTTAGAGAGTACAGCTCACTGGTGCCTAATTTTTTCTTTTCTTTTTTTTTGGTTTTTCAAGACAGGGTTTCTCTGTGTAGCCCTGGCTGTCCTGGAACTCACTCTGTAGACCAGGCTGGCCTTGAACTCAGAAATCCACCTGCCTCTGCCTCCCAAGTGCTGAGATTTAGGCACCACCACTGCCCAGCAACTGGTGCCTAAATTAACTGGGGTGGTTACTATTGATTGTGAAATTGACAGGACCTAAAATTATCCAGAAGACAAGTATTGGGGCATGTCTATAAGGGATTATCTAGATTACTTTAATTAAGGTGGGAAGAGCCACCAGGAATGTGGGTGGCACCATTCCATAGGCTGGGGTCCCAGACTGAGTAAAAAGGAAAAAGTGACCTGAGCACCAGTATCCATCTCTCTTTGCTTCCTGACTATAGATGCAATGTGGCTGCTGCCTCATGTTCCTGTCACTATGAATATACCCTCAAACTGTGAGCCAAAGTAAACTATTCCTCCCTCAAGTATTTTGTCCTAGTAGCATGACAAGTAAGTAATCTGAGTCTAGAGGACACCGGCTGAGATGTCCAGATTCCTGTGTCTTGGAACAAATAATTTGACAGGGGACCATAGAATGTGATAGAAATAGAGGTAGTTTATTAAGAAAGAGAAAGACAGCAGCAAGAATGAAACTGAGCTAGAGAGCTATAACAGGTCTGAGGTCTATACTAGGAGCCTGTTGTATGACAATTATCTAGCAGAAACATGAATAAATATCTCCATCCAGTTGGAGGATCAACCAAAGTAAGCAAAACACCAAACTTCAACTTGGTGGAACAGTGAGCTTATTTGGGACTATATAATGGAATATGGGTGAGGGATGACTGATAGGAGTAGGGAGGACCCAAAGTGAGCTGAATCACAGAAAGCCCACCCATAGCAGGGGTAACAGCTCATAAAACCTGGAACCCTGGAGCTCACTGCATAATTTACAGGCAGCTCCATAGCTACAGAGTATATATTTCTGACATCTCAGCTCATCTGAGCCTCCTCAGCAGCTATTACTGCTTATATTGCCTTTGGGAATATGGGACTTTGTGCATCTTGTCAGTTTCAGGGACTTCCTGGGACTTCTGAGTTGTTTACTTCCTGAGTCATAATTAGCCTACTTTTAGAGCATCCTAAGTCTTAATAAGCTTCCCTCTATGGTAGATCTTAGCAGCTCTAAGGAAATATCTACACAGGAATAGAGACATAGGGATGTTTTGAATGTTTCAGAGAATGTTACTTGAGAGTAAAAGTTTTGGAGAGATCAAATATAGTTCAATGTGGGCAGATCACAAGGCATGAGAAGAAAGGAATTGTCAAACAGGGATGCCCCAGGGGTGCTCAGGGAGAGATTGGGTTATGGACTAAAGATGTGAACTTAAAGGATGGGCCACAGAATGTTACAAAGGAGAACAGGAAGGTCTGACTTTCACCAGTACAACAAGGGTCAGTTGAATTGTAGGAAAATCTAAAACAGAAGGCCCAGAAGAAGACAGTTATGACAGTCTAGGTAGAAGAAACCATGTATGAATTAAATATTAGAAGAAACAACCAGATAATTATTACAACTATCATTAGCCTTTAGAATTGTGTAGGCCACTCTAAACTCTTCCCTGATTGCTCCTGACTGGTGATATAAAATTAACAAGTTTGGGAGCTTGAGAGACAGTTCAGTCAGTAAGTGCTTACAAGCAAATAGACCTGAGTTCAAGCCCTAGAACACACAAGATATGATGATGCACATTTGTAATTTCAATTGTGGGGAGATGCAAAAGACAGGAAAATCCCTGGGACTAGTTAGCCAGCCAGTTTAGCCTTCTTGGCGAGTTCTAAGCCAGTAAGATATCCTGTCTCAAGAGTAAAAGTGGTGCCTGGCCCTTTTCTTTTGTCCTATTCCACACCACTGAGGACAGTTACTCAAGCCTTCTGTCTCTTATCTGTCCATCTTTACATGTCCCCAGTTTCCACACATGCAAACCATATGGTGTGATGCTTTTGTATCTCAAGATCAGCTAGAAAGCTCAATGGATGGTGAGGAGTCCTGAGTCTTTCTGGCATAAGCTAGCTTACCTTGACTTTGGTCCTAGATACTTACCTGTGCCTTAAATGTTATCTGCTGACTATTCTATGTGATACTCAGTCTTCCAACTCAGAGTTCAGTGGTGGTTGCTTAGAGGTAACATCTCAGGGAAGACAATCTGAGAAAGATCCAAAGTCTAATGCTAATTGTACAATCTAATACACCCTGTGAGACTTTTCCTGGGGAAGATGTGAACTGACAAGGCACTGATGACAGTTTAAAGAAACAATTCCATTCAAGCCTAGTTTCACAAACCATTGAATTTATTGGAGCTACTTGTATAGGTGATAGGCCACAGACAGGAACATGGGTGTCACAAAGCCAGATGCATCCCCCAAATCCTGCATGAGCATGAGTGATGTCTCACAGAAGCTACCTCCCTTGTACTAGCTTCTGAACTTACATTCTTCCTGGAAGTTTGGAGAGGGTCTTTTCCATAGAAGTTGTTACTATTTATATAATCATAGGGAGGGGGCATGTGTATCTCTTAAGTTTCAGGAACTTCCTGAGACTTATGGGTTTAGATAGCTTCTAGAGCCTTATAAGTACCCTTTCCTTCTTGAGTTTTAGTGAGCTTCCCTCCCAGATGAAATGTCCCAATCCATAGAAAATAGTTACGCAATACCACTTTGGTCCTTCCATATATCTTCTAAGGTGATCAATGGCTTCCTTCCTCTCCAGGCAGCCATGAGGAAAGAACAATGTCATGCAAGCAAAGTTATTCCTAAGCACAAATCATTAAACAAGTAGCTGTGATTGTGGACCCTTGTGGTAACCAAGGCTGAGGAGTCCTGACTAACTGTTAATAATTGCATTGAATGGGACTACACACAAGAGGGATGAGTCTGCTTAGGATTCTTCAACTTAGTATCATGACTCTTCCCTGGTGCACTTGAACCAAAAAGCAATCATTGAAAACACTCCAAAGTGTTTCCTAACAACAGATTTCTTGCAACCAAGAAAATGATAGCTCTCAGATATTCAAGTACATCTATTCATGAAGAATATTATCCACTAAGTGTCCATGAAAAATAAGAGGACTGCGCTTAAATGATTTTTTTAAAAAAGGTTATTTTCAATTATAGATGTATCTCACAGATTTAATGTTGAAGGAAAGAAGATAAAGACAGAGCATATGCTATGCAATTTTGTTTACATAAATTTTGTTTTGTATGCATTTTGTTTTGTTTACATAAATTTTGTTTATGTAAACAAAATTCCTTTTCCTTACAGGGAAAGGAAATCAATGCCAATAGGAATTAGCACAGTGCTTAGCCTGTTAATAGGTAATGATTAGAACACAGGGTGAAAGTGGTTCTCTGAAGAGCCATACATACTGTTATTTTGCTTGACCTGTTTTTTATTATTAATAAACACATTTTGTTTGTAAAAATCTATATAGTCATTATAGCTATGAATACTTTGTGTATATTTCAGTAGAGAGTGTTGTGTGAGTATGTAAAGTTCTTCCACACATATTATAAGAAATCAAGTCTGGAGCTAGAGAGATGGCTCAGTGGATGAAGCATTTGCCACACAAGTATGAGGACCTGACTTCAATCCACAGAATATACAAAAAGTCAGCGAAGTGGAAATTTCTGTTAGTGTCATGTGATACAGATTCATGTGGTATTTTGCTGAGGAAAGACCCGTGGGAAGACATGTGATGTTTGGAGAGAGTGTAAGTAGGACTTAACAGACAGTGACAGTGTGCTTGCACAGCTAGCTTTGCAATGTTTGTTGGTTCGTTGGTCTTCTGTTTTTGCTGATCTTTGCTTTGTTGATAGAGGCATGGCAGAGAACTTCTTCTGGCATCCTAGTTGGTTCTGGTCATCTTGTGATGATGACATCAGCAGAGGCCTGGCTGTTTCTGCTGGATTGTTCCACCACTACTGGTTTGTGTTTGGTATTCTGACACTATTGAACTGGACTTCTGGCATCCTTTCAAACAGAGATTGGAATCGCCCCAAAGAACTACTTCTAAGCAGGTCCACATCCCTTTGTCCTGTCTTCTATCTTTTCTCCCCTACCTTTGGATGGTGGGCTAGAAGCAGGGTTAATGCATTTGAGAACCCTTATTAAAAGTGGGTTTTGAAAAATATAAATATACAAGTCAGGTGTAGTATCACACATCTATAATTCCAGGACCCTTATGGAGAGACGGGAGACAGAAACAAGAGAATCCCTGAAACCTTATGGACCAGCTAGGCTGAGACCCTGTTTGAAACAATATAAAAGGTAAGGACCAAAACCTGAAATTGTCTTCTGGCTTTCATGTGTGTGCTGTGGTGTATGGGAGACTTTTTAAAAAATAAAACCAATTTTTGCTTATGATCAGTATCCTAAGTGTATGCCAAGGCTCTACAAATGATAGTGATATCTCGGTTTGGGTTTCTATTGCTGTGAAGAAACATTATGACTAAGGCAGTTTCTATAAGGAAAGCATTTCATTGTGGCTGGCTTATAGCCATCATGCTGGGAACCACGGAAGCAAACAGGTGCTGGAGAAGTAGTTGTATATCCAGATCAGCAGGCAGGAGGAAGAGAGTGAGACACTGGGCCTGGCTTGAGCATCTGAGACCTCAAAGCCCACCCCCAGTGACACACTTCCTCCAACAAGGCCATGCCTCCTAATAGTGCCACTCTCTGGGCCTATGGGGGTCATTTTCATTAAAACCACCAAAGATAGTTATGCTTTTGTTTATCATTTTGTTTTTATGGATACCCTTTGTCTAACCACTACTAGAGCACAATCCTTATACTGGGTCAAAAATATCATTAAAAAGTCAGCGAACATCAAATCATTTAGCAGCAAGCTCCCACTGTAGTTGAGATCATGGGCAGCACCAAACACAACCTTGAAACAGGTTTTTGAGTCAAGGTTCTTAATGGAGAGTTTCTTGGGCATCCCTCCAGTGTTGAATCAGCTGTGACAGATACTTAAAGAAATAATGAATCTCCTTAAAATGTGTTCATAATATCTAGCTCATACCACTGGATTAGCCCAGTGACAGCGCTATCCATGTGATAGGTCTAAACAAAACATGAGAGGCAGAAAATGGTGGACCTGGCTTGAGGTAATAGTTTTACTTTGAGTACATTGAGATATTCGGGCTAGAAAGAGAGGAGCTACGGTATAGGTTGCATTCAAAGACATAGCCATATTGTTTGAACTAAGCACAAACACAAAGGAAAAAGCACAAAGCCTTAGGAAAAAGATGTAAAAGAAAACATAGGGAAATGAACTTCAAAATAGGGTCAGAGGGAGAGAAAAAGTGGGTAGAATGGAAGGTGTAGTAAATGTTGTCTCTGTGAACATGATGCTGGGTTTAAAACAAAAACAGTAAAGCATTCTCAGAGATCAAAGATTTGTCTTAAGGTTTCAGAGGGTTTCTATCCATCATGACAGATGCGTGGCAGAGCAGTTCCAGTTGTGGCAGTGGGATCCTGGGACAGAAGCAGTTCACATCGCAATCAACTAGGAAGCAGAGAAAGCAGACACAAACTAGGGGGTAGGAATACCTTGGAATGCCTTCCCTTGATAGGCTACTGCCTCCTCTGGCTAAGCTCTACAACCTTTCAAAGCAGCGCCACCACTGTGGTTTGGATGAGAGAAGTCCCTCACAGGCTCATGTATTTAAACATTTGGTCTCAAGACGCTAGAGATCTTGGAGGAGGTTATAAAACCTTCAGAAGGCGGAGTCCTTACTGAAGGAGGGGTCACTTTAAGGGTCTATAGCCTGGCTCAACTTTCTGTCCTCTCTTTCTGCTTCCTGTGTGTAGATGAATGTGTACAGATGAAACGTGACCTCACTCCTTCCTGCTCCAGCTGCCGCGCCCTCCCTACCATAAGCTAAAATAAACTCTTCCTTCCTTAAGTTACTTTATCCATCATAATATTTAAATCTTAACAGACTAGTAACTAATACTGCCATCTACTGGAGAACAAGGGGTCAGCAACGAACCTAAGGGAGGTTTTTCACATTTTAACTGTAGAAGAGAGCCATGTATAAACAGTGAAGAACAAACGGTTTAAAATACAAAGTCTAAAAAGAGAATTACGAGTTTATTCTTAATTGATATTTTCTATATAGAGAGATAAATTACAATAAAACAAAGGAAAAGGAGAGACCACGTTATCTAGATGGACATGAAAAGCTGAAAGTATCTTTCGGGAGGGGGAGTTATTTTGTTCTGTGCCTCTAAAATAAGTCAATTGTCAAATAATCAGGAGTCACTGTGTTTTTATGGAATATGGAGAATTCCCAGTGAGCAGACAAAAAGAGTATTCTGGGAAACGCAACATGTTCAGATGGTGGGTACGTATTGGGCTGCTGAGTTTAAGACCAGTGTTTAAAATGCTGTGGAACTTGAACACATCCATAAACTTGGAGCCAATCATGACCCCACCAAGACAGGACCAACATCATCCATAAATATACCTGAGTTATA
>JADRCH010008335.1:0-18927 GCA_019843965.1 Rhynchomys soricoides
TCTGGTCAACACACACACACACACACACACACACACACACACACACACATACACACACACACCAGTCTCTAATTCAACATCAGGCAATATATTTTTTTAGTGCCATTCCATCTGATCTAATAAAAACTCATACTTGGACCTGCTTTGCCATTACCACCAGACTCTCTGATCTATATCGAGATGTAGTTCTCTAATTTAGTTTAGATATACTTTTCTCCCACATCCCCCACCCCCCCCACACAAGTTCACCTGCTGGAAGTTTGTCTCTCGATGTGGAGTTGTTGAGGTGAACCTCTAAGACGACATGAGGTCTAATGAGAAGTAACTTGTATATAGAGGTACCACCCTCCTCACGAATGTTCTAATTCATGGATGGAATTGGGTTTCTTCAGAAGGGATATGTTCCCTCTAGAGTGGATTATTATAGTAAAAAATGGAACAACTTCCCATGATCTCTTGCTTCCCATCTTGCCACGTGAGCCCTTCTGTTTGTGGCCAGCTTTCTTTCCACTTCTCCATTATGTGGTGACACACCCAGAGATCCTCACTGAAATCCTGACACCATGCTCTTTGGATTTTTCAGCCATATGAATCTGAGGTATTTTTATAACGAAATACTCAGCCTTGTGTATTTTGCCATATATAGCAACATACACAGACTAAGATGCCCCTACATTTGGTCCACAGACAAATATTAAAGACCAAAGAAGAAGAATATTTCCTTGGCTTAAGGAGATTCCTAGAGGTTACTACCCACTAGAATTCTTTTGTACAGTGCAAGCCCTTTGCACAAAGTTCAAGTTCTCCAAACCTAAACTTTCCTTACCTCTACACCTACATCTCTTCTCTTCCTTAAGGAAGTTACCCCTCACCCCATGATTCCAGCTAGTGAACCTTACCTTATACGTTTCTACCCTGAAAATCACATTTGTTAGAGGAACTCTTCCTGAACCCTCGCCCACTCATGCGTGGTCACAGTCTTTCTTCCACACTCACACACTCCCAGGCTTCCTGGTTTTATGCCACTTGCTACAAGGATCAGAATTTTCAGTATATGTATCTTCTCTTGTTTCCTTGACTTTGAACCTGCCATGGAGATGATATCCATCTAATTCATCTTTGGCTCCACCAAGTCCAGTTGTCCATAAATGTTAGATGAATAAACCAGCTAATATATCCTTATGACAGAGAAAGGATTGTGGGAAAAACGGAGTGGACAGCAGACAGATGGCTGGGAATTGAGTGAGTAGCACACAAAGCCCTAAGGTAGAGGGACACTTGGAGCTCCCTGCAGGGGGTTAGAGATAGCTGATATTTTCTTGTAGGTGGATTTGGTACATGATAAGGATGCTTAAAGAGCAATGATCAAGCATGAAGACTCTTATGTTGGGGTCCAGAAATTACTACCAATCCAGCAGAATGCATAGCTTGAGAGAATATGAAACTGGTAGCAACCAGTTTAATGTTTACATGGAGGGTGAGAATTGAAATGGGTGAACTGTCCCCAGGTAGTCCCAATGAGCAAGGAACAAGCTTACTGGTAACAGATTGAGAGCCAAATTCCTTCAAACCATCCCCTTTACATGGATAGGGCAGTACCTCCTGCACTGAGAAATTCTTCATGTCTTGCTAAGTTAGGGATGCATTTTCTTACTGAGCAAACCACATGTCTATGAATAATCGAGGAGCAGAGGCAAGCAAGCATAGCAATAGCTTAGTGGCTTGGGATTCTTCTTTGCTGTGTATACACAGCCCTTCCTAACAAAGGCCCTAGAAACCTGGGACCTCACACAGACACATGTTCGCTGGGCTTTCGACACAACCCTCTCCAAACAAAGCAACGGGCTATTCTCTCTGACTTATATCTCATGGGGAACCCTTAGTAGCACCCCATTTGTGCTCCATCATATTCTGAAATGTGTCCTAGAATGGCAGGCAATGGGTTGATTCAGCCTGGACTGGTTTGGGATACCTGTATGGCTACACATGCTCAGTCTTCTGAATGAACTTTTATTGGCTATCTTATAGCTGTGTGTAATTGCTGTGTACCTATGACTAAAGTCATAAGACTATGATGCATTGTGGAAAAAGACACACACAGTAACATGGCATTTAAACAAAAGCTTACTTAATGAAGTAAGTAACAAAGGCTTAATTAACACTAGCCCATCAATCAAAACAGAAAACCACCCTCACTCTGCCACCTCACCCCCCTGCCTCTTCCTCCTTCCAGACCCATAAGGGGAACCCTGTGACATTACCAGGCATTCTTGAACAACATACTTGCTCAGAGCTTCTGTTCCTTTGCAGTGTATCTACTTTGTACTTTATCTTTACTTCTGAGTAAAATATTATGCATGAACCTTCATCAATCCTTTAAATAAGACATTGAGAACCTAGAAACACTCTGATCCAAACAAAGACCATTATGTTGTATAACAAGTCCCTCCAAATTGAAACTTCCATTCAGGAAGGGAGGTAGAGGGGGTGTGAGACTCAGGAAGTAAAGACATTTACATTTGTGAGAGAGCAGAAGCTGAGGAGATTCAAGAGGATCAAAGTCACAGAAGCAGCAAGCAACTTCTGGGGAAGGAGATTCTGAACAGCCAAGATGTCAAGAGGAGATCCTCAAATCTCCCGAGCTGCCTGCAAGCTGTGCAGAGAGCTCTGGGGTTGCAGCTTTCCTGAGCTGAGGTGGGCTTTTTGATGATGCAGCTGCCTTTCAGTAAGACACCCATAGCTCATACTCCTGTTAGTAAAACTCACACAAACTCATTGGTTCACCAAGTTAGACTTTGGTAGAATTGTTACTTTGATCTGTCATGGGTAGTCTATCTAGAGTGAATAGGAGTGTGTGTGTATGTGTGTGTGTGTGTGTGTGAGAGAGAGAGAGAGACAGACAGACAGACAGACAGACAGAGACAGAGAGTCCGTCCAAGAAGAGTCTCACAACACACCCTTTGCAAACTTCTGCACACTTCCCAAATGCACCCAGAGCATCTGGACTCTACCCATGACACAAAAAATCTCCAAGAGGTTCCCTGGGGTGCAAAGAGCCAGGGGATTCCATCACAAAGCTCCTCCGAGGAAGCTTTCAAGTCACAAAGGCATCCCAGGATGGTTACTGGGTCTGATGGCTGTGGATGTAACTCCCTAGCGATCCACCATGCGATTTATTGAAACCCTGACCCACAGCAGACACCATACTAAGGGCTTAATCTCAAAAAAACCTTTCCTGCCCTGATGAGTTTCTAAAATGTATTAGTTCGCCTTAGATGAAATCTCACAAGACATGATCTAGGGAGAGAAAAAAAGCCAAGGGCTGTTGTGCTGGCGCAGAATTTTTATCACAAGATTGCTCTTGAGAAAGAGTAGACTGTGTTGAGAACAGGAATTCTCTCTCACCATGCAAAAGGAAGGTTACATATGTAAGCTGAGCTTTATTGGTGTTGAAAACTCCAAAATGCCTTGTCTACCAACTAGAGAGTCCAGTGTGTCAGAAAGCTTAATTCCCTTGGAGGAAAAAAGCACCATTGAGATTCAAAGATGCTACCATCTTTCTTCAAGTTTCACAACTAATACTAAATTAAGCTATAAAAAGTGCAAGCACACTAATTGACAAAAGACACAAGACAGACAATGATGGGGTAAAAGTTTACTTCTTACTCCAATTAATTACAAGAAAGGCTTTTTTTCTTCCTAATGAAGGCATGAGCTCCCACGCACACCATATGGATCTTGAGCACCTAGATTGATGGGTACAGCTCCTTTACAGTATGCCACTGGAATCCCATCCTCCAAAGACCTAGTGTGAAATGAAATATTTGGTATATTTGCATGTTGAGACATGAATTTTGAGCCAGCTGTGGGGCACTAGTGGTGTACAATGAATTTGCTAAATATGAGTATGAGCTCTAGTTTGGGGGCACACCTAGACACATCTATCCAGCATACAGTATGGTGGCCCCTGCCTCCTTAAGACAAGTCCTACTTCAGTCAGGAAGCCAAATATTTGTCTCTTTTCGAGAGTTAACTATTGAGATCATATATAACACATATGGCCTCTGGGTTCAAAGTTCCTTTTTTCACACTGTCACCAGGGATATTGAATCATGGCCTAGACTAACAACCTCCTTTTAACTTAATTCTATGAAGATTCTATCTCAAAATTAAGTCACAGTCAGAAGCCCAGGCCAGTGGAAAACCCAATGTATCTGTGGTGGGTTGAATAAGAATTGCCCTCATAGGCTCATGTGTTTGAATCCCTAGTCCCCAGAGAGTGGAACTCTTTGATAGGTCTGGAAGGGTTAGATGGTCTGTCTTTGTTGGAGTAGGTGTGGCCTTGAAGTTTCTAAAGCCCATGATAGATTCATATTCTCTCCCCCTCCTCCCCTCCCTACCCCCTCCCTTCCCTTCTCCTCTCTCTCCCCCTCTCCCATATCCCTTTCCCTCTCCTCTCCCTTCCCCTTCCCTTCCTTTCCCTCCTTCCTCTCCTTCTCCTTCCCCCTCCCCTCCCCTCTCCTTCTCTTCCCTCTTGTTCTCCCTCCCTCCTTCCCTCCCACCCTATGGATCAGGATTTAGCTTCGAACTACTTCTTCAGTACCATGCTTCATGCCTCCATGCTCCCTCCAATGATGATGATGGGCTAAACCTCTGAAACTGCAAGCAAGCTCCTAATTAAATGCTTTCTTTCATGAGAGTTGCCTTGGCCATGGTGTGTCTCTTCACAGCAATAGAACATGGACTAAGATGCCATCCTATGAGAAAGGGTGACACAAATCAGCACATAGCACAACATGGGCTGGAATTCTCTAAACATATTCAAGGAGTCAATTCTTTTTTTTTTTCTTTCATTTTTCACATTTATTCTTTGGTAATTTCATATACAAATACAATGTATGCCTTACCCACTCTCATTCCTCCCATCCAGTTCCTCCAAGAAATGCTCCCTACACCCTCTTATCAAATTCACATCTTCTCCTTCCCTACATAAATAACCTATGGAGTCCAATTAGTGCTGCCTGTGCATTCATGGGTAGGGTTTTATCCACTAGAGTGTAGGAAACATACTGGGGGTCACAGCACTGAGAAAAACTGAGTTTCCCTCCCATAGAAGTCATCAACTGCCAGTAGTTTCTCAGCTAGAGGAAAGGCTCAGGAGTACCTTCCTGTTCCGTGATGCACTATTTCCTGGATAGAGCAGCATCCATAGGCCCACTGTGAGGCTGTGGGTACCACAGCTCTATTATGCTTGTAGCATCCACAGCCCTGTTACATCCAAAGACCATTCTTTCTCAACAGTCTTGCCATCCCCTCTTCCACGATGTTCCCTTAGCCTTAGGGGAGAGGACATATGGTCCAGGAGCGCCATTTAGAGCTGAGCATTCCCCAGCCATTTACTCTCTGCACTTTGACTAGTTATGAGTATCTACACCGACTGTTATCTACATCATAAGTCAAGTATGCTGAGAAGATAAAAATCTTGATATAGCTTCACAGTCCCCAGGATTTTGAACTCTGAATAACAAGCAAGGGTAATTCAAGATATCCTCTGATTTTTGGGAATTGGGGTCAGATTTGTGTCTTCCTGGTTCAGGACCATTTCTGTGGCAGGAGATTTCTGGGTTTCCAGTGAGACAGAGAGTAGTGATTTACTGATCCATATTATAGAGAGTGGTGATTTATTGATCCATATTCTAGATCTTCAGTGAAAGTCCCCCAGGTTAAAAAAATCTCATCATTTCTAAAGTCAAAAAATAAAGATCAAGCCCTACTTTCATAGAAAATAATTATCTTCCACCTACCCTTATTTAAACATTCCCTACCCCAGATTTCCCTTAAACTCTGGTTTATGTAATGCTGGGGGTAGAATCCAAGGCCTCATGCATGTTAGGCAAGCATCTACCAGATGAACCACATCTCCAGCTCACATTTGCTTCTGGGTTGTATTTGAGACAGAGCTTTTCTGCAATTAGATAGCTGCATCTGTGTTTTATTTCCTCTTCCATTCTTCTTTTATATGCTGTGAAATTAACAAGGCTCCCATGACCCACCTGTGAAATCTGCTATCTCTCATGGCTGCTCACTGGTCTTTGCTGGGAGATGCTGTAGCAATAGCACTTGGGCAATTTGATGAATGTTTCTCTCCTTCTCATTACAAGAATGCTAATCTTCTGACATCTCTCTCCTTATGTACATTCATTAAAGGGCTCTGGGCTCCCCACACTCAGCTGCAGATAATATTCAGCACTGTATTTGCTGACACTACAGTGGTCGGCTCACACAGAATTATCTGATGATGTGGTATTAAAGAATTAGGTCAAATAATCTGGATAAACCTTTCGGATTAAAGGATCTGCACTTGTCTCACTGACCAATATTTTGACAATCTAGTTGGACTCGAGCATACACAGTGTCCTCATTGCTCATTCTTTCCACAGATTGTGATGTGTGCTGCATGTAAAGAACTCTTCCAGGCACTGAACAAGGGCTCTACTTTCCAAAAACTTGCAATATAGAAAAGGAAAATGTGAGCAGATACATACTATCCAGACAGGGATTTAGTAATGAGCACTGCTACAAATAGAGAGACCTGGGTTTGACTCCCTAGAACCCACCTTAAAAAACCAACCTTCTCTAGGACATGCCAGAGACCTGGGATGGGAGGCTCCAAGGTGTCTATGGGGGCAACTCTAGCTGAGACTCCCAGCAGTGGGAGATACGGGTTCTGAAGTAGCCATGTCCTGCAGCCAGGCAGGATTCCTGGTGGGGGGATATAAGCGCAGCAACTCATCCTCAAAACCTTTGACCCAAAATGTGTCCTGCCTACAAGATGTGCAGGGACAAAGATAGAGCAGAGACAGAGGGAGTGACTCACCCAAATTGAGACCCATCCTGTGGGCACAAAACAATCCCTGACACTATAAATGATACTCTGTTATGCTTGCAGAATCTAGTATAACTGTCCTCTGAGAGGCTCCTCCCAGCAGCCAATGGAAAGAGATGCAGAGACCCAGAGCCAAACATTAGATGGAGCTCAGGGAGTCTTGAAGAAGCATTGAGGGGAAGATTGAGGGATGCAAAGAGAACAGAGACTCCACAGGAAAACCAGCAAAGTCAAGTAACCTGAACCCTTGGTGGCTCCCAGAGACTGAACCACCAACCAAAGAGCAAGCATGGGCTGGACCTAGGCCCCTTGCACATATATAGCAGATATGCAGCTCAGTCTTCACGTGGGTCCTGAACAACTGGAGCAAGGGCTGTCCCTGAATCTGTTGCCTGCCTGTAGATCTGGTTCCTCTTAACTGGGCACCCTGTCTGACCTCAGAGGGAGAGAATGTGCCTAGTCCTGCAGTGACTTGATGTGCCTGGAGGAGGTAAGTGGGGGGGACAGTGATACCCAGAGGGTTGCTCTCCCTTCTCAAAGGAGAGGAGAAGGGAGGAATGGGGGGAGGATCTGTGTGAGGGAGTACTGGGAGGAGGGGAGGCTGATAATGGGATGTAAAGTGAATGAATGAATGAATGAATGAATGAATACAGTGCAGCATGGAAGTACATGTTTGTAACCCCCGTGCTGAGGAAGTAGAGACCCACAGTTCCCTGTGGCACACAGGCAAGCCAGTCTAGCCTACCAGGACAAGTTGCAGATCAGTGAGACAGCCTGTCTCAAAAAATAAAATAAAAATACTATATATTTATATAAATATATATATATATATATATATATATATATATATATATGGAGAGAGAGAGAGAGAGAGAATGACACCTGTGGATATATCCCCTGGCATCCACCTATGCATGGGGATGCATGAGTATGCACATCAGCAAACATGGACAAGAAAATACATCAAAATGATCTGGAGATGATAGCCAGGATATGGCCTTTCCATAGTCAGAATGAGTTGCATGAACTCATGAGGTTTGAATCCACCTGGACGAATAGGCAGCAGTTCACTGGGTAAAGCATTGTGTGTACGTAAGAGGGCCTCTAAATTGAATAAACAGCAGGTGTAAACGGAAAGAGCATGATGTGTGCAGAAAGCAATATTTGTGTGCCACTCTCCCCATCCCAAGAATGCACAGAAGAGGAATATGCTGCAGAGACTAGGAGGATTCTAGTCTCCTTTCTCTTGCTGTGATAAAACGTTCTGACCAACAACAACTTGGGAAGGGAAGGATTTATTTAATCCTTCCAGGTTATATAACACTTCCAGGTTATAGTCCACCATGAACAAGAACTCAAGGCAGGAACCTAAGACAGAACCCATGGCTTAATAACAGGTTCACGCTTACCTAGCTTTCTTATCCAGCTCAGAAACACCTGCTTAGGGATAGTACTACCCACAGTGGGTTTTGTCCTTCTCCATCAATTAATAATGAAGACAATCCCCTGTAGATATGCCCCTCATCGCTCTGCTTTAGGCTCCTTCCAGATGACTGTAGCCTGTGTTAAATTAACAATTAGAGCTAACTAGGACAGGTGGCAAATCCAGCCTGACTTTAATACCAGACCACAGAGATCATCTTCTCAACAGCATCAGAAAACAGGGTGGTAGGGCTAACAGCCGGTGATAGAAACCAGTTATTCACCTCTGCAGGCAAACAGCTTAGCTCACAGGAGATGAGTACAGGGAAGAAGGTATAAATTCAGGAGTCATTGAAAGGCAGTCACAGTGGCGTGTGACTTAATCCCAGTACTCAGGAGGTAGAGGTGGGAGGAGCACACAGTCAAGGCAAGTGTGGATTACACAGGGAAACCTTGCATCAAAAATAACAACAACAAAGAGCAACCAAACAAACAAAAAACCCACAATAAATGAGAGACATACATACACAGAGGGTATCAATTCCCTTTCTATTGCTGTGATAAATTAGCCTTATAATAAAAGGGGTTATTTTGGCTCTCATTCCTGAAGGATAGCATCCATCGAGACCATGAAGACATAGCAAGAGGCAAGTTGTGCAGTATGATTCAAGTTCCCAGCATTTGTAAACCGTCACTCATATGTAATTCAATCTTGCCTACACCTCTGCCCATAAACTGTTGTTTATGAGTTATATCTTCCTGTAAGTAACCTCTTGCTCACACCCCTGCCCAATATACAGACAACTACTTCACCAGAGTCTCCCATCCTCTGGCACTTGCTTACTGCTTATACAGGCAAGGGGCCTTGTGCGTCTTGAAATTTTCCTGAGTGTTTCCTGAGCCTCTCTACTCTCTTTGGGATAGAATGTTTTGCAACAGAAGAAAAAGATATACTAATGTAATGGTCAATATTGACTATACTCACTAAAAAGACATGGCATGTCTGTGAGGGAGTTTCTATATTCAATTAACTTAGGTGAGAAGACCCACCCTAAACCTGAGTGGCACCATTCCATCCATGGATTGGATTCCTAGACTCAGTAAGGGGTGGGGGGCATTCAATTCTCTCTGCTCCCTAACTGTGAGCACAGTGTGATCTACTGCCTAGATGTCCCCGTGCTGTCCACTTCCCTGCCGTGATGGACTGTATCCTCTCAAGTGTGAGCTCAGTGCGATCTACTGCCTAGATGTCCCCGTGCTGTCCATTTCCCTGCCGTGATGGACTGTATCCTCTCAACTGTGAGCACAAGTACACTCCTCCCCCTCCATTATGTTGCTTTTTTTCTGACATTTGGTCACATTAAGAAAAGTAATTAGTTCAATATAGACCCGATCCTTCCTGATACACTTATCGGGTGGAATATTTTTCCCAGCTCTCCCAAGCAAGTACACTGATCTGCCTCCTCCTAAAGATTTTGGTCTTTTAAAAACACAAAACAAAACAAAAAACAAACAAACAAAAAACCCAAAAAAACTATATTACATACAATTAAATTTTAACTCCTTACATATGTTAGATTTGCAAACTTTTTGAGTGCCAAAAGTCTTTAAGTCTAGGACCCTAATTCAAAGTCTTTCCTTTATATATCATCCCCAGAATCTCAGGAATCCCGAAGGATGTTCAGAAAGCTATCCCGGCCCTCTGAGACCTGCCACTTTCAATGCCATCTGACAATTCTACCCTCCTTCACCAAGGTCTCTCAGTTTAGTACAGGGCAGAGGTGTGGGCAAGATTGAATTGGATATGTAAGCCAAAACTATTGGGGAGTCTCTCACTTCCAAATTACTCATTTGCTATCCAGCCATTTGGATGGCTTTCTGGGTTCTATCCTCTTCGTGAACAGCCTGTTATATCTCTGTGGTTTGAATCACTAGAACAAAAACACTACACATTCTCCCCAGGTAGCTAATCATCCCTTATCTTGCAGTTGTGCACATAATTTACTTTGGAGAAATCTGATACTCATAAATCCATACCGTGTTGTTTCCTTTCTCTGGCCTCACAGTCAATTTGTTCAGCAAGCAATCACCTTTTAAGATGTGTCCATAGCCTTCCCTTACCTTCTGATTCTTGAGTGTGGGTCTGAGGAATTCTTGGATGGATTGTTTTCTTCTGGAACCAAGAAGCTACTGCAGCAATAGGATATCTGCTAGGACCACTTGAAGGGTTGCTATTCTTCTTCCTAACACATAGCACTGGACTGGGAAGATAGCTTAGATAGTCTAGTGGGTGAGGTACTTGGTCATAGAAGCATGCAACCTGAGTTAGATCCTGAGAGCTCACATAAAAAGAGGAGGTTGGTGATGCTTACTTAGTGCTGAAGAAGAAGAGATGGTCAGTCTAGACTACTGAATGAGCCCCAGATCCCACTGGGAGACCATGTCTCAAAACCAACGTTAGACATATCCCAATGCTGACCTTTAGCCTCTACAGGCACACATGTATGTATGTACCCATACAAACATTCTCTCTCTCTCTCTCTCTCTCTCTCTCTCTCTCTCTCTCTCTCACACACACACACACACACACACACACACACACAGTGAGCTATATGAAGAATATACTTAGAATCAGGCAACACTTGGCTATCTATCCACTCAGCAAGTATTTATTATGTCATGTAGTTCAGTCCTGTTTCTGTTTGCTAAAATCATATTAATGAATGAACAAGATAAGCAGCATTCTTGCTGAATTCCCAGAATGAGATCAAAAGTTTGTGTCCTTGAGTTATTCAATCCTGGGCAGTTTGCTAGATCCTTCAAGTCTGCTTTCTCCTCTGGTCCATTTATGTGTATAATACTATGAACTTTATTTAAAGAGAGGGGAAGCATTAGAGAATGTGGCCCACACTAGGAAAATACTCTACTACTTATGCTACATCTCCAACCCTTTTTCACTTTTCTATTCTGGGATAATGTCATACTTAGGTGCCCAGGCTGACCTTGAACTTACTCTGTAGCCTAGGTTGGCCTTGAACTCATGGTCTTCCTGCTTCAGCCTCCTAAGTAGCTGGACTGACAGGCCTGCAAGGCTTTGGCTGATTGCAACATTAAACTGAGTGATAGATATGGCCGCCCACACTGAAGTGACTGGTAACATCCCAGGCACTCAAAACCATCAGCTGACACATGTAGAGACTTTTTATCTTGACCCAGAATTCCCAGGAACACTCTCAGGTTTATGGTAACCACCTGATGGCACCATCAAATTTAAATTGGGGGTTTGTGAGCCAGTCAGAAGTAGTCAAGGTATAAAAATTCACAGACTATGGCAGAAAAGCAAATATAAACCTCTTTATGTGTTTCCCTGCTTAATTTATTCCCAACTTTGTCTTAAGTGATACTTCTCACCGGTATATATGAAATGGAAGTGGAAAAAAACCTATCTAGAGTTAGAATTCCCTCTGGCTGTTTCCTATTAGGTCTGTGATGCACTACTGCCCCCATGTGTACCAGGCTTGGCTAGCAAGGATCTGGGACCTACATTGACATTAGGATATTTTATTTTATTTTTTTATTTTTTGAGCAAGAACACTTAAGAAGAAGAAAATAGACTCTCAGAAATCCTCTTTATCCAAGATCAAATAGAATAAAACCCAATTAAGTCTGAGCAGCTGTTGGTGTTTAACCAACTCAAGCAGCACATATTTTCCTTCCGTCAGTGATGTGTATTGGACATCCGGCTCCATTAACAGGAAATGGACGCATTAACCCCAGAGATAAGAAGAAATCCCTTAATAGAGTAGAGGTTTCATGTGGCAGTCTCTGGTTCCTGATATAAGCACATGTCGCTGCTCAGAATGATTTCTAACACCATTGGTCAGTCAGCCTGAGTTTTGTTCTCTGCTTGAAGGAAACTTCTAGACTCCTCTGCCTCAGGCTACCAAATGTGTCTTTGTGCTGTATGAGTCAAGGGCAAGAAATATCTGTATCTATCAAACTAGATCTATTGACCCTGTTAGGATTCTAAGATTTAGGTATTGTGCAATTTAGAGAGTACAGCTCACTGGTGCCTAATTTTTTCTTTTCTTTTTTTTTGGTTTTTCAAGACAGGGTTTCTCTGTGTAGCCCTGGCTGTCCTGGAACTCACTCTGTAGACCAGGCTGGCCTTGAACTCAGAAATCCACCTGCCTCTGCCTCCCAAGTGCTGAGATTTAGGCACCACCACTGCCCAGCAACTGGTGCCTAAATTAACTGGGGTGGTTACTATTGATTGTGAAATTGACAGGACCTAAAATTATCCAGAAGACAAGTATTGGGGCATGTCTATAAGGGATTATCTAGATTACTTTAATTAAGGTGGGAAGAGCCACCAGGAATGTGGGTGGCACCATTCCATAGGCTGGGGTCCCAGACTGAGTAAAAAGGAAAAAGTGACCTGAGCACCAGTATCCATCTCTCTTTGCTTCCTGACTATAGATGCAATGTGGCTGCTGCCTCATGTTCCTGTCACTATGAATATACCCTCAAACTGTGAGCCAAAGTAAACTATTCCTCCCTCAAGTATTTTGTCCTAGTAGCATGACAAGTAAGTAATCTGAGTCTAGAGGACACCGGCTGAGATGTCCAGATTCCTGTGTCTTGGAACAAATAATTTGACAGGGGACCATAGAATGTGATAGAAATAGAGGTAGTTTATTAAGAAAGAGAAAGACAGCAGCAAGAATGAAACTGAGCTAGAGAGCTATAACAGGTCTGAGGTCTATACTAGGAGCCTGTTGTATGACAATTATCTAGCAGAAACATGAATAAATATCTCCATCCAGTTGGAGGATCAACCAAAGTAAGCAAAACACCAAACTTCAACTTGGTGGAACAGTGAGCTTATTTGGGACTATATAATGGAATATGGGTGAGGGATGACTGATAGGAGTAGGGAGGACCCAAAGTGAGCTGAATCACAGAAAGCCCACCCATAGCAGGGGTAACAGCTCATAAAACCTGGAACCCTGGAGCTCACTGCATAATTTACAGGCAGCTCCATAGCTACAGAGTATATATTTCTGACATCTCAGCTCATCTGAGCCTCCTCAGCAGCTATTACTGCTTATATTGCCTTTGGGAATATGGGACTTTGTGCATCTTGTCAGTTTCAGGGACTTCCTGGGACTTCTGAGTTGTTTACTTCCTGAGTCATAATTAGCCTACTTTTAGAGCATCCTAAGTCTTAATAAGCTTCCCTCTATGGTAGATCTTAGCAGCTCTAAGGAAATATCTACACAGGAATAGAGACATAGGGATGTTTTGAATGTTTCAGAGAATGTTACTTGAGAGTAAAAGTTTTGGAGAGATCAAATATAGTTCAATGTGGGCAGATCACAAGGCATGAGAAGAAAGGAATTGTCAAACAGGGATGCCCCAGGGGTGCTCAGGGAGAGATTGGGTTATGGACTAAAGATGTGAACTTAAAGGATGGGCCACAGAATGTTACAAAGGAGAACAGGAAGGTCTGACTTTCACCAGTACAACAAGGGTCAGTTGAATTGTAGGAAAATCTAAAACAGAAGGCCCAGAAGAAGACAGTTATGACAGTCTAGGTAGAAGAAACCATGTATGAATTAAATATTAGAAGAAACAACCAGATAATTATTACAACTATCATTAGCCTTTAGAATTGTGTAGGCCACTCTAAACTCTTCCCTGATTGCTCCTGACTGGTGATATAAAATTAACAAGTTTGGGAGCTTGAGAGACAGTTCAGTCAGTAAGTGCTTACAAGCAAATAGACCTGAGTTCAAGCCCTAGAACACACAAGATATGATGATGCACATTTGTAATTTCAATTGTGGGGAGATGCAAAAGACAGGAAAATCCCTGGGACTAGTTAGCCAGCCAGTTTAGCCTTCTTGGCGAGTTCTAAGCCAGTAAGATATCCTGTCTCAAGAGTAAAAGTGGTGCCTGGCCCTTTTCTTTTGTCCTATTCCACACCACTGAGGACAGTTACTCAAGCCTTCTGTCTCTTATCTGTCCATCTTTACATGTCCCCAGTTTCCACACATGCAAACCATATGGTGTGATGCTTTTGTATCTCAAGATCAGCTAGAAAGCTCAATGGATGGTGAGGAGTCCTGAGTCTTTCTGGCATAAGCTAGCTTACCTTGACTTTGGTCCTAGATACTTACCTGTGCCTTAAATGTTATCTGCTGACTATTCTATGTGATACTCAGTCTTCCAACTCAGAGTTCAGTGGTGGTTGCTTAGAGGTAACATCTCAGGGAAGACAATCTGAGAAAGATCCAAAGTCTAATGCTAATTGTACAATCTAATACACCCTGTGAGACTTTTCCTGGGGAAGATGTGAACTGACAAGGCACTGATGACAGTTTAAAGAAACAATTCCATTCAAGCCTAGTTTCACAAACCATTGAATTTATTGGAGCTACTTGTATAGGTGATAGGCCACAGACAGGAACATGGGTGTCACAAAGCCAGATGCATCCCCCAAATCCTGCATGAGCATGAGTGATGTCTCACAGAAGCTACCTCCCTTGTACTAGCTTCTGAACTTACATTCTTCCTGGAAGTTTGGAGAGGGTCTTTTCCATAGAAGTTGTTACTATTTATATAATCATAGGGAGGGGGCATGTGTATCTCTTAAGTTTCAGGAACTTCCTGAGACTTATGGGTTTAGATAGCTTCTAGAGCCTTATAAGTACCCTTTCCTTCTTGAGTTTTAGTGAGCTTCCCTCCCAGATGAAATGTCCCAATCCATAGAAAATAGTTACGCAATACCACTTTGGTCCTTCCATATATCTTCTAAGGTGATCAATGGCTTCCTTCCTCTCCAGGCAGCCATGAGGAAAGAACAATGTCATGCAAGCAAAGTTATTCCTAAGCACAAATCATTAAACAAGTAGCTGTGATTGTGGACCCTTGTGGTAACCAAGGCTGAGGAGTCCTGACTAACTGTTAATAATTGCATTGAATGGGACTACACACAAGAGGGATGAGTCTGCTTAGGATTCTTCAACTTAGTATCATGACTCTTCCCTGGTGCACTTGAACCAAAAAGCAATCATTGAAAACACTCCAAAGTGTTTCCTAACAACAGATTTCTTGCAACCAAGAAAATGATAGCTCTCAGATATTCAAGTACATCTATTCATGAAGAATATTATCCACTAAGTGTCCATGAAAAATAAGAGGACTGCGCTTAAATGATTTTTTTAAAAAAGGTTATTTTCAATTATAGATGTATCTCACAGATTTAATGTTGAAGGAAAGAAGATAAAGACAGAGCATATGCTATGCAATTTTGTTTACATAAATTTTGTTTTGTATGCATTTTGTTTTGTTTACATAAATTTTGTTTATGTAAACAAAATTCCTTTTCCTTACAGGGAAAGGAAATCAATGCCAATAGGAATTAGCACAGTGCTTAGCCTGTTAATAGGTAATGATTAGAACACAGGGTGAAAGTGGTTCTCTGAAGAGCCATACATACTGTTATTTTGCTTGACCTGTTTTTTATTATTAATAAACACATTTTGTTTGTAAAAATCTATATAGTCATTATAGCTATGAATACTTTGTGTATATTTCAGTAGAGAGTGTTGTGTGAGTATGTAAAGTTCTTCCACACATATTATAAGAAATCAAGTCTGGAGCTAGAGAGATGGCTCAGTGGATGAAGCATTTGCCACACAAGTATGAGGACCTGACTTCAATCCACAGAATATACAAAAAGTCAGCGAAGTGGAAATTTCTGTTAGTGTCATGTGATACAGATTCATGTGGTATTTTGCTGAGGAAAGACCCGTGGGAAGACATGTGATGTTTGGAGAGAGTGTAAGTAGGACTTAACAGACAGTGACAGTGTGCTTGCACAGCTAGCTTTGCAATGTTTGTTGGTTCGTTGGTCTTCTGTTTTTGCTGATCTTTGCTTTGTTGATAGAGGCATGGCAGAGAACTTCTTCTGGCATCCTAGTTGGTTCTGGTCATCTTGTGATGATGACATCAGCAGAGGCCTGGCTGTTTCTGCTGGATTGTTCCACCACTACTGGTTTGTGTTTGGTATTCTGACACTATTGAACTGGACTTCTGGCATCCTTTCAAACAGAGATTGGAATCGCCCCAAAGAACTACTTCTAAGCAGGTCCACATCCCTTTGTCCTGTCTTCTATCTTTTCTCCCCTACCTTTGGATGGTGGGCTAGAAGCAGGGTTAATGCATTTGAGAACCCTTATTAAAAGTGGGTTTTGAAAAATATAAATATACAAGTCAGGTGTAGTATCACACATCTATAATTCCAGGACCCTTATGGAGAGACGGGAGACAGAAACAAGAGAATCCCTGAAACCTTATGGACCAGCTAGGCTGAGACCCTGTTTGAAACAATATAAAAGGTAAGGACCAAAACCTGAAATTGTCTTCTGGCTTTCATGTGTGTGCTGTGGTGTATGGGAGACTTTTTAAAAAATAAAACCAATTTTTGCTTATGATCAGTATCCTAAGTGTATGCCAAGGCTCTACAAATGATAGTGATATCTCGGTTTGGGTTTCTATTGCTGTGAAGAAACATTATGACTAAGGCAGTTTCTATAAGGAAAGCATTTCATTGTGGCTGGCTTATAGCCATCATGCTGGGAACCACGGAAGCAAACAGGTGCTGGAGAAGTAGTTGTATATCCAGATCAGCAGGCAGGAGGAAGAGAGTGAGACACTGGGCCTGGCTTGAGCATCTGAGATCTCAAAGCCCACCCCCAGTGACACACTTCCTCCAACAAGGCCATGCCTCCTAATAGTGCCACTCTCTGGGCCTATGGGGGTCATTTTCATTAAAACCACCAAAGATAGTTATGCTTTTGTTTATCATTTTGTTTTTATGGATACCCTTTGTCTAACCACTACTAGAGCACAATCCTTATACTGGGTCAAAAATATCATTAAAAAGTCAGCGAACATCAAATCATTTAGCAGCAAGCTCCCACTGTAGTTGAGATCATGGGCAGCACCAAACACAACCTTGAAACAGGTTTTTGAGTCAAGGTTCTTAATGGAGAGTTTCTTGGGCATCCCTCCAGTGTTGAATCAGCTGTGACAGATACTTAAAGAAATAATGAATCTCCTTAAAATGTGTTCATAATATCTAGCTCATACCACTGGATTAGCCCAGTGACAGCGCTATCCATGTGATAGGTCTAAACAAAACATGAGAGGCAGAAAATGGTGGACCTGGCTTGAGGTAATAGTTTTACTTTGAGTACATTGAGATATTCGGGCTAGAAAGAGAGGAGCTACGGTATAGGTTGCATTCAAAGACATAGCCATATTGTTTGAACTAAGCACAAACACAAAGGAAAAAGCACAAAGCCTTAGGAAAAAGATGTAAAAGAAAACATAGGGAAATGAACTTCAAAATAGGGTCAGAGGGAGAGAAAAAGTGGGTAGAATGGAAGGTGTAGTAAATGTTGTCTCTGTGAACATGATGCCGGGTTTAAAACAAAAACAGTAAAGCATTCTCAGAGATCAAAGATTTGTCTTAAGGTTTCAGAGGGTTTCTATCCATCATGACAGATGCGTGGCAGAGCAGTTCCAGTTGTGGCAGTGGGATCCTGGGACAGAAGCAGTTCACATCGCAATCAACTAGGAAGCAGAGAAAGCAGACACAAACTAGGGGGTAGGAATACCTTGGAATGCCTTCCCTTGATAGGCTACTGCCTCCTCTGGCTAAGCTCTACAACCTTTCAAAGCAGCGCCACCACTGTGGTTTGGATGAGAGAAGTCCCTCACAGGCTCATGTATTTAAACATTTGGTCTCAAGACGCTAGAGATCTTGGAGGAGGTTATAAAACCTTCAGAAGGCGGAGTCCTTACTGAAGGAGGGGTCACTTTAAGGGTCTATAGCCTGGCTCAACTTTCTGTCCTCTCTTTCTGCTTCCTGTGTGTAGATGAATGTGTACAGATGAAACGTGACCTCACTCCTTCCTGCTCCAGCTGCCGCGCCCTCCCTACCATAAGCTAAAATAAACTCTTCCTTCCTTAAGTTACTTTATCCATCATAATATTTAAATCTTAACAGACTAGTAACTAATACTGCCATCTACTGGAGAACAAGGGGTCAGCAACGAACCTAAGGGAGGTTTTTCACATTTTAACTGTAGAAGAGAGCCATGTATAAACAGTGAAGAACGAACGGTTTAAAATACAAAGTCTAAAAAGAGAATTACGAGTTTATTCTTAATTGATATTTTCTATATAGAGAGATAAATTACAATAAAACAAAGGAAAAGGAGAGACCACGTTATCTAGATGGACATGAAAAGCTGAAAGTATCTTTCGGGAGGGGGAGTTATTTTGTTCTGTGCCTCTAAAATAAGTCAATTGTCAAATAATCAGGAGTCACTGTGTTTTTATGGAATATGGAGAATTCCCAGTGAGCAGACAAAAAGAGTATTCTGGGAAACGCAACATGTTCAGATGGTGGGTACGTATTGGGCTGCTGAGTTTAAGACCAGTGTTTAAAATGCTGTGGAACTTGAACACATCCATAAACTTGGAGCCAATCATGACCCCACCAAGACAGGACCAACATCATCCATAAATATACCTGAGTTATA
>JADRCH010008346.1:0-11077 GCA_019843965.1 Rhynchomys soricoides
AAAAATTGATGGCTTTGTTCCTGATATCAGTTTCATAGAGCAACTATTTGCAATATATAGTTTCTTGGGAAGTGGGATTCATTCCCTTTTGATTGTTGGGCCACTAATAACAATTCATTGCTCTGGGGTTTGTCTCAAACTCAATCCCATATAGGCAGCACTAGTGGGATTCAATGGGCTATTAGAGTAGAGACAGGAAATTTGGTGGAACATATGTAATGAAGGTTACAGGAAGAATTGGTGGAGATAAAGTGAAAATGAAAATGAGGGATTTATAAGCTTATATTTCACTGAATATATGTATGACCCTCTCAGCTATAAGAAAAACTTAAATAACTAAAGATTTAATGTGATATTAAGGCTGAATGTACAAGAAGTTCTGAAATGTCTTTGAATGTACTCATGCCATTTTCTACTACGTACTTATATAACTTATATTACCCTGCAGTGATAACTATCAACTTAAAATAATGACCTAAGTCTAAAAAAAAAAAACAAGGAAGTTATACATTTTTATATATAATTCTTTCAGTTATGATTCTTTCTTTTTTAAAAAAACCTTAAAAACCTTTATCTAACAAGTATACAAATTTGCTATCATCATTAATAAATGTTAAGATTTAATACATGTTGAAGATTTTATTGTTATGTTTTTGCAATAGTTTGTATTACATTTCATATGACATTTTGGTAAAAGACTGTCAGATACAATGAACATATTTCTCCGTAGACTTTACTATCATTTCCCATTTTTCTATTACCTTTTTGATGCCCTATATAGTAATAGTGTTTCTTAGAGATAAAAAGACATTCTACATTCTATTTATAACACATTCTTTACCACACTTCTGTTATTGTTAATATATGTTGGTTTCATATTTTAGATTTTATGAAAAGGAGTACAAAAACTATGTTGTGCAAATATCTTCATGATAGCTTGGGATCTTCTGAATAAATGTCCAGGAATGATATATTTAAGATATCTCATACATTTATTTTTAGTTTTGGGGGAGTTCCTTATACTGATTTTCCCACTGGCTAGAGTAGTATATATTTCCACTAGCAGCATGTAGTTCAAATACAAAAATATTGAAGGAATAGCTCACCAACAGATTGGGCCATCTGGAAGTGAGAAAATCTAAGGTTAAAGACAATGTAGAGTGTGGAAAGGCTCACCAACAGATTCAGTCAGCTGGAAGTGAGAGTCTCTACCTTCAAAATCAGGATAGAGTATTTGGATCACTCAGTCACAGAAAACATCAAATGCAATAAATAAAATAAATTCAAGAATAGAATACATTGGAAGTCATAAATACTTTAACAAGATCAAGCCTTTGCATAATAGTTATAGAGGAAGAAAAGACTCATATCAAGGTGACAACAAGAAACTTCAACAAAATGTATAGAAAATCTTCCCTAATATAAGGAAAAATATGCATACCAAGAGCCAAGAGGCATGTAGAATATAAAATAGGCAAGAGCAGAAAAAAATCTACAATAGCAGCATACATTAAAAACATGAAACATACATAACAAAGAGAATATATTAAAATACGGAAGAGGAAAACACCCAGTAATATGAAGGCAAATTCATGAGAAAACAATCTGAAATAATAATAAAGGAATTTACAGAAATCTCACAACCAACATCAAGATATTTGGAAAGGAACTCAATGCATTTCCACTAAAATCATGAAAAAGATTATTATGTCTCTATCAGTACCTACTTAATATATTACTTAATGTGTTAGCTAAAACAATAGGACAAGTGGAAGAGATTAAAGGATACAAACAGGAAAGGAGGAAATCAAAGCATATTCAGAAATACATTCAGAAATTGATCTTGTTATTTGATAGCTGTTGGCAAAGAGATTGGGGACATTTAGGGTAAAGCACAGTCTAATTAGTAAAAGTGATAAGAAAGTAGGAAATTGACATACAGAAGAATCAAATTAGATTTATCCCCACCATGAAGAAAAATATACTAACTACTTAACTGTGAGACTAATAAAAGCATAAACATGAAACTAGTCTATGATGTAAGTTCAGGCAACTGCTGAAAGGGAATGTTCTTGTGTAGAGAGTTGAGTAGGAAGATCAGTGATGAAAGTGAGTATATATAAATATATAAATATATTCGTATATATTTATGAATATGTACCAAAAACAAAGATAATAAAGTACTCACAAATGAAGATTGGATAAAAGTAAGAGCTTTCACTCACAGATGAGCACATTCGAGAGAGAGAAGACAACCTGAAACATGCTTCTGATAGTTATGACTCTCTGCAGTCCCATCTGACCTCTTCCAGAAAGAAGCTTCTCTCATCATAGCTGTATATTCAGTGGATATCAAATTATCAAAATAGAAGGTAGTTTGTCAGGCTCTGACAAAAAAAAATGAGAGCACTAGTTTCCCTAATAGTTACTATGACTTCTCCAGTCATAGGATTTTTTTTTACTTCTTGTTGTTGTTGGTGGTTGTGGTGGTGGTTGTCATGGCGGTGTTGTTCTTCTTCTCTTCCTCTTCCTCCTCCTCCACCTTCTTTTCCTCCTTCCTCTCTTTCTCCTTCTGTTTCTCCTCCTCTTTCTTCGTCATCCCTCTCTCATTCTTTTTAGTTTTATATTTATAATCTGCTGTGAACATTCAGCCTTAGATAGAGCAACCATAATATCCCAAAACTTCTCTAACTCATAAAATATTATGGGAGAAGGGATAGAGAGAATGAAAAACTCAGAGAAACCTGTGGTGGGTGATGGGGAATATTGGCTTCCCAACACCACATATATATTATATTGTTAAATGCATAGCAACTATGACTAATTGTATAAGACCTCCACAAAATTGGACCTGTCAAAACTTGTCATTGAAATGGGAGAGGCTAAAATGGTCCCAGCCTTCTGTGAAGTAACAGTTGTTGGAGAAAAATACATTTCAGTAGAATATCCATTTGCAAGGTCCACATGATACTGTAAACAATCTAACAAAAATTACAAAGTTAAAAAGAAAAGATACAAAAGAAATAAGATATTGGGACGAAGATGAAGAAGGGATTAACAGGAATGGATTAAGACAGTTATGGGTAAGAAATATAATAAAAATACATTTTCTACATGTATGAAATTTTCATACTAAAATCAATTTTATTGGTACTTATCACAATTAAATCACTAAAATATATTAAAAATACTACAAGACCCTTTAGCAAAGTAATGGAGAGAAAACTAAGTGAGAAAAGAATATATTCAGAAATCACTAATTAGTTATGATTTCAATATTAAAATATATAAAACTCACAAAACCAAACTATGAAAAATAATAATCTATTTAAAATAAGCTAATGTTCTATTCAAAATATTCTCAGAAGAAAAATAATAGAAGAGATTTAGAACATATTGTTCAAGATCACTAATTTAATAATCATAAAGGTAATATAAATTAAAATTGTAATATAAAATTAAGATATGCCTTGTAAAAGTAATGATCAATAGAGTAGACAAAATGTATTTAAAAACATACCAAATACTTGAATATCATTGAAAACATAAATTAATATAATAATTATAAAAACACAAAATCTAGCCAGAGAAATTAGACAAAAAAAGGAGGTCAAAGGGATACAAATTGGAAAGGAAGAAGTTAAGATATTACTATTTACAGATGATATGATAATATATATAAGTCACCCAAAAAATTCCACCAGAGACATCCTACAGCTGATAAACAACTTCAACAAAGTAGCTCGATTTAACCCATACAAGTCAGTAGCCTTACTCTACTCAAAGGATAATGGGCTAAGAAATAAATTACAAAATGGCACTCTTTACAATAGTCACAAATAACATAAAATATCTTGGTGTGGCTCTAATTTAATGAGTGGAAGAACTGTATGACAAGAACTTCAAGTCTCTGTAGAAAGAAATTGAAAAACTCAAAAGATGGAAATATCTCCTATGATCATAGATCAGCAGTATTAACAAAATAAAAATGGCCATCATACCAAAAGCAATCTGCAGATTTAATGCAATCCCCATCAAAATTCCAACTCTATTCTTCACAGAGCTAAAAACAGCAATTGTTGAATTCATCTATAATAAAGAAGAAAAACAAAAACAAAAACAAGATAGCAAAAACTATTCTCAACAATAAGAGAACTTCTGGGGAAATCACCATCCCTGACCTCAACCTGTATTACAGAGCAATATTGATAAAAAAAAAAAAAAACAAGAAAAACAAAACAAAACCAAAAAAAGAACCAAAAAAAAAAAAAAAACCCAACATAGTATTGGTACAGAGACAGACAGGTAGATTAATGGAATATAACTGAAGACCCAAAAATAAACCCACACACTTGATCTTTGACAAAGAAGCCAAAACCATCCAATGGAAAAAAGACAGCATAGTCAACAAATGGTGCTGTTTCAAGTGGCAGTCAGCATGTATAAGAATGCAAATTGTTCCATTCTTATCTCCTTGCTTAAAGCTCAGGTCCAAGGGTATCAAGAACCTCCACATGAAACAAGACAAACTGAATCTAATAGAAGAAAGATAGAAAAGAGCCTTAAACACATCTGCACAGGGGAAATATTTTTGAACAGAACAACAATGGCTCAGGCTCTAAGGCCAACTACTAACAAATGGGATCTCATAAAATTGACAAGCTTCTGTAAGGCAAAGGATACTGTGAATAGGACAAAATGGCAACCAACAGATTGGGAAAGGACCATTACCAAACCTACATCTGATAGAGGATTATTATCCACTATATTTAAAGAACTCAAGATGTTAGACCCCAGAAAACGAAATAACCCTATTAAAAATGGGGTACAGAGCTAAACAACGAAGGAACCTCAAATGGCCAAGAAGCACATACAGAAATTTTCAACATCCTTAGTCATCAGAGAAATGCAAACCAAAACAACTCTGAGATTCTAACTCACACCAGTCAGAATGGCTAAGATCAAAACTCAGGTGATAGCAAATGCTGGAGAGAATGTAGACAAAAAGGAACACTCCTCCATTGCTGGTGAGATTGCAAGCTGGTAAAACCACTTTGCAAATCAATATGGAATTCCTCAGAAACCTGGAAATAGTTCTACCTGAAGACGCAGCTATACCACTACTGGGCATATTTCCCAAAAATGCTCCTACATATAAGAATGATGCATGCTCCACTATGTTTACAACAGCCTTCTTTATAATAGCCAGAACCTGGAAACAATCCAGATGTTCCTCAACAGAGGAATGAATACAGAAGATGTGGTACACTTACATAATGGAGTACTACTCAACTATTAAAAACAATGACTTCTTAAATTCTTAGGCAAAGGTATAGGACTAGAAAATATCCTCAGTGAGGTTACCCAGTCACAAAAAAATACAAATGGTATATATTTCACTGTTAAGTGGATATTAGCCCAAAAGCTTAGAATACCCACAGTACAACTCATAGACCATAAGAAACCAAGAAGAAGGAAAAACAAACTATGTAGGATATTTCAGTCCTACATAGAAGGGTGAACAAAATAATCACAGCATGTAGAGGTAGGGAGGTACCTGGAAAGGAGAAAGGAAGGAAAGGGAAAACGGGGCAGGATCAGGTGGGGGAGGAGACAGGGGAAGTATAGAGGTCAAGAAATTGAATGGAGATATGTAGCAGTGGAAGATGGGAACTGGAGGTAGCCACCAGAATGTCCCAAATGCCAGGAAAGCAAGAGGTTCCCAGGACACAACAGGGGTGACATTAGCTGAAATATACTACAAAGGGAAGACAGAACCCGTAGAGATCGTAGGCATAGCTCCCGGATGAAGGATGAAGGATGAGGCCACCCACTTATCTCAAAAATTTTAACCCAGAATTATTCCTATCTAAAAGAAATGCAGGCACAAAGAGTAGAGCAGAGACTGAAGGAAAGGCCATCCAGAGACTGTCCCATCTAGGGATCCATCCCATCTGCAGACATCAAACCCAGATACTATTGCTGGTTGGGGGAATACCCCCATAGTGGCAGGGGAAGGCAGGGGAATAGGGAGGTTCCAAAGGGGAGATCTGGAAAGGGGGAAACATTTGAAATGCAAATAAAGTATGAAAACAAAACTCAAAACTCTCAAAGAATAAAAAGAAAAAAAGAAGCGGTTGCTGACAGGAGCCTAATATAGCTGTCCTCTGAGAGGCTCTACCAGTGATTACTCAATACGGATGCATATACTCACAGCCAACCATTGGACTGAGCACAGGGACCCCAATGGAAGAGATAGGGCAAGGACTGAGGAGCTGAAGGGAATCATATCCCCATAGGAAGAACAACAATATCAACTAAGCAGATACCCCCAGAGCTTCCAGGGACTAAACCACCAACCAAAGAGTACACATGGCTCCAGCTGCATATGTAGCACAGGATTGCTTATCTGGCATCAATGGGAGTGGAGACCCTTGGTCTTATGGAAGCTGGTAGCGCAGTGTAAGGGAATGCTAGGGCAGTGTAGCAGGAGTAGGTGGGTGGGTGGGGGAGCACCCTCATAGAGGCAGGTAGATGAGATAGGAGATTTCTGAAAGGGAGACCTGTGAAGGGGAAAACAGTTGAAATGGAAATAAAGTAAATATCAAAAAAAAAAAATAAAACAAAACAAAGTAGTTGTGATAAGATGATTGAGCAAGTAAAGGTCCTATAGATTGTTCTCAGACCTGTGCAAGTGTGCACACACACACACACACACACACGTACACACACACACACACCATGTCACAATAAATAAACAAATGAATGTAGTAAAATGTTTAAAAAAGAACATAATTTTCTCAAAAATGAGAAAAAAACATAAGATTCATAATCTGATTTGCACAGGTCTATTCAATGCATATGCAGTGAATACCTCAAGATTTTTGTATATTATTATTTTTGTGACAAAATTATTTTTAATTGTGTGTGAATTTATGTTTCTTATAAGATGTATAAGTAAATCTGACATATCTGAGGCAAAAACTATATAGGCATATGAATAAAAATACATTTGGTACAACATGGATAAATCACTCCATCATTAGGCCATGTGAAATGATAAACAGATAAAGCACAAAAATGACATGCATTTTCTTACATGTACATCCTAAGTAGTTTATCTCATTTAGAAGAAAGTAACCATCAAACACTAAGGGAAGGTTGTTAAATTGATGTTAATCAAAAAAAGAACATATTTAGGTTGAACATCAAATAACTCCAAGAGAAATCTTCTACAGTACATGTATTATTAAGAATAAATAACTCCCATGCTCATGAATTGGCAGCATTTATAGAGTAAAAATGTTCAAATTGCCAAAAGCAATCTAAAGATTCAATGCTATCCTCATCAAAATTCCAACTCAACTCTTCATTGAGTTAGAAAGAGCAATTTTCAAATTCATTTGGAATAACAAATAACCCAGGATAGCCAAAACTATTCCCAACAATAAGAGAACTGGGGGAATCAGTATCCCGGACCTCAAGCTGTACTACACAGAGCAACAGTGATTTATAAACTGCATGGTATAGGTACAGTGACAGGCATGTAGATCAATGGAATAGAATTGAAGGCCTGGAAATGAACCCACACACCTATGGTCACTTGATCTTTGACAAAGGAGCTAAAACCATCCAGTGGAAAAAAGATAGCATTTTCAACAAATGGTGGTGGCACAACTGGAGGTCAGCATGTAGAAGAATGCAAAATGATCCATTCTCATTTCCCTCTACAAAGCTCAAGTCCAAGTGGATCAAGGACCTCCACATAAAACCAGATACACTGAAACTAATAGAAGAGAAATGGGGAAGAGCCTCTAACATATTGGAATAGGGGAAATTTTCCTGAAGAGAACACCAATGGCTTATGCTCTAAGATCAAGAATCTACAAAGGGTGCCTCATAAAATTGCAAAGCTTCTGTAAGGCAAAGGACACTGTCAATAGGATAAAAGGGCAACCAACAAATTGGGAAAAGAGCTTTAGCAATCCTACATTCCATAGAGGGCTAATATCCAATATATACAAAGAACTCATGAAGTTGGGCTCCAGAGGACCAAATAACTCTATTAAAAATGGGGAACAGAGTTAAACAAAGAATTTTCAACTGAGAAATATCTAGTGGACGAGAAGCACCTAATGAAATGTTCAACATCCTTAGTTATCAGGGAAATGCAAATCAAAACAATTCTGAAATTCCACCTCACACCAGTCAGAATGGCTAAGATCAAGTGACATCAGATGCTAGCAAGGATATGGAGAAAGAGGAACACTCCTCTACTGTTAGTGGGATTGCAAGCTGGTACAACCACTCTGGAAATCAATCTGGTGGTTCCTCAGAAATTGAACATAGTATTACCGGAGGACCTAGCTATGCCACTCCTGGACATATACCCAAAAGATGCTCCAATATATAATAAGGACTCATTTTCCACTCTGTTCATAGTAGCCTTACTTATAATAGTCAGAAGCTAGAAAGAACCCAGATGTTCTTCAACAGAGGAATGGATACAGAAAATGTGGTGCATTTACACAATGGAATACTACTCAGCTATTAAAAACAATGACTTCATGAAATTCTTAGGCAAAAGGATAGAACTAAAAAGTATCTCCCTGGGTACAGTAACTCGGTCACAAAAGAACACACATGGTATGCACTCACTGATAAATGGATATCAGCCCTAAACCTCAGAATACTCAAGATTCAATTCACAGACCACGTGAAGCTCAAGAAGGAAGACCTAAGTGTGGGTTCTTCAGTCCTTCTTGGAAGGGGGAACAAAATACTCATGGGAGCAAATATGGAGACAGTGTGAAACAGAGACTGAAAGAAAGGCCATCCAGAGACTGTCCCACCTTGATCCATCCCATATACAGACATCACACCCGGACACTATTGTGGATGTCAAGAAGTACTTGCTGAACAGAGCCTTATATAGCTGTCTCCTGAGAGGCTCTCCCAGAGCCTGACAAATACAGAGGAAGATGATAGAATCCAACCTTTGGAATGAACATGGGGTCCCCAATGGAGGAGTTATAGAAAGGACTGAAGGAGCTGAAGGGGTTTGCAACCCCATAGGAAGAACAATACCAACCAACCAGACCCCTCCAGAGCTCCCAGAGACTAAACCACCAATCAAGGTGTACACATGGAGGGACCTATGGCTCCAGCCACATATATAGCAGAAGATGGTTTTGTCGGGCATCAATGGGATAAGAGGTCCCTGTTCCTGTTTAAGCAAGATACCCAAGTGTAGGAAAATTTGAGAGCAGAGAGGTGGGAGTGGGTGGGTGGGGGAACACCCTCATTGAAGCAGAGTGAGGGGAATATAATAGGAGGTTTCTGGGGGGGGTACAGGGAAAGGGAATAACATTTGAAATGTATATAAAGAAAATATCCAATAAAAAAGAAAGTGTGGCATCATCACTGTCTATTGAATGCCATTTACACTCTCTCCAAGCATCACATGTGCCCTCATGGGTCTATTCTCAGCAAAACGCCATGTGAATCTGTATCAAATGATACAGCCAGATACCTCTACTTCATATCCCACTTTTTGTTTAAAAATTGTCTTTTCCTCTAGCATTAGCAATCTACATACAAGAAAATTAATTATAAGAACCTAAAAGTAGAATTTACTTCATATTTTAAGTAAAGATTGTATACAATATAGTCTAACAAAACAATCATAAATTCTGAATAATATATAATAATTCGAACAAAACAACCTTACGTTCCTATATGTGTGCACTAACTCAAAACATCCTTAAATTTCTATCAATACACAATAATTCAAATAAAACATCCTTAAAATTCTATCAATATAGAATAAAACAAATCCACCTTAAATTGTTTTCTGCATACAATTAAAACAAAATAACCATAAATTTCTCTCACTATATATCAATTTAAACACGTCACCCTATCTGAAAACAACCAAACCATATCAGTCAAACAAACCGATTCTTCCCTATTTAAGGGATTAGGATGACATTCTTCTTATAGTTGATTCATGCAGAATTGGGATGAAGAATTCCTGTTTGGAGCCAAGAAAAAAGCGGTTAATCTGAAAAAATAAATCCAAAAACAAAAAACCTAGCTGTAGCATTTGTTGCCCAATCTCTGTTTATATTGTCTATGTTTGGCAGTCCGATCAATGTGTGGTCAGTCCAGCATCTGTGCTATTTGCCAAATCTATATGTTGTCCAGTCTCTGTGTGTTCAATCCTATGGTCTACCCTTTCTGAAATTGATAAGCTTGCATATTTTGGAGAAATCAGTAACAGAAACAGAAATCAGTCTGTGAGAGTGCATCACACAGTATTATTTGCTTTGTGAAGGCATGTATGTCGCAGTTGGTAACCATAATTTCTCATTCCCTGTAGACACATGAGCATAACCACATCCCCATCTCAAAAGTATTGGAGATTTTTTCTTTCTAATGCCAACCAACACATCTTATTAGTGTATTGGTTAGCCTAGTTCCTCAGTTGTTTTGTTTGTTTGTTTGTTTGTTTTTTGTTTTTGTGGTTTGTTTTTGTTTTGTTGTTTTGTTTTGATAACCCAGTGTTTCTGAGCTGCTGGTGTTCCTTTTCCACCAACATGAAGAAAATTTAGAGTTAACAAGGCATTATTTAATCTGTCCCTGGGGGTGTTTACTCTCCCCTTTTGTTTAATATGCATCTCTTTTAAGGTATTATGGGCTCTTTCTATACCTGCTTGTCCTGTGGGATTGTGTGGTATACCTTAATATGCTGTATATGGTAATATGCAAGTAATTGTTTCATTTTATTGGATACATATGCAGGAAAACTATCGGTTTTAATTTTTGTTGGTATCCTCATAACTGCCATTATTCACAATAAGTGTGTAATAACACTATCAGACTTTTCAGAACTTAAAGCCATTGTCAATTGACACCCTGAGTAAGTGTCAAAGTTATGGTGTATATACTATTGTTTTCCAAATTCTAAGAAATGGAAAACATCTAACTGTCAGAAGTCATTTCTCTCAGTATCCCTAGGGTTACTGCTGGCAGGTAAAGGAATTTGGTTGTATAGAAAAGACTTAGGAAATTACTA
>JADRCH010008351.1:0-10721 GCA_019843965.1 Rhynchomys soricoides
AGAGAGAGTGTGTGTGTGAGTGAGAGAACTCATGGCTCTGCCCCCTTGTCACCTCCCTCCATGTGTGGGTGGGGTCAGTAACCAGTCATCCTCCCAGACAGGTCATTCCTAATTTGACCTTACTTGGCATGCAGAACACAGACTGGCCAGGAGATGGAGCTGCTGAGCCATTCAGGGGGAAAGAGTGCTTGAATCCTACAGCCTATATAAAGTAACAGTGTGATAGCTGCTTTGGAAAGAGGCAGAGCCCGGAAGTGGTGACCCATGCCTTTAATCCCAGCATTCAGGAGGCAGAGGCAGGCAGTTTTCTGAGTTCGAGGTCAGCCTGGTCTACAGAGTGAGGTCCAGGACAGCTAGGGCTCTACAGAGAAACCCTGTCTCGAAAAAAACAAAAAACGAAAACCAACAAAAAACAACAACAACAAAACCAACCACCAGAGCTTACAACCAACCTTCCTGCATCCCCAGCCTAGACAGGGACCCAGCAACTATCTCATTGCACCCCTTGTCAAGCTGGGCACCCATGTGTCTCCCTTCCACCCTTGCCAGTCACCATGAATCCATCTGTCTGTCAGCTTTCTTGAAAGGGTCCCAGAGCCTCTCAGATCAAGTTCCAGGTCCCTGTGCACACCTCGACACTGTTAGATGCTGCCACCTGGCGGCCATGCTCTGACCACCAGAGTCCTTCCATGAATCCCACCTGGCCTGCTCATCCTCCCTGAGGGCTAGTCTTTTAGGCCACAGCAGACAAAGTCCTTAGCCTAGATTTTCTTTAGTCAGAAAGGAACTGTACCAGCATCCACCCCATAAAGTAGCCAAACGGGGGGACATGAATATCCCAGTGTTTCAGGGAGTGCTGTGCCAAAGTTTTTCCTCCCCAACTCAGGTTCTTTTCCTCCCCTATTGGACAAAGCACAAAGGAATGAGACAGTTTATGTGACACACACACCCCATTATCCTTCTAGACCCTTGGCCTGCCTTTCCCACAATCTCTGCCTTCCTCCCTTGGCATGCTTCTCTTGTTTCTGGCCAAGTACAGCATCCCTCCAGTGTTGACCTGATCTCTCAATTTTTATTTATTTATTTTAGGTTTTTGAGACATGTTTTCTCTGAGTAATTTTGGTTGTCATGGAACTGACTCTGTAGACCAGGATGGCTTCAAATTCAAATATCTGCCTGCTTCTGCCTCCCAAGATCTGGGATTAAAGCTGTGTGTCACCAAAGCTTGGCTTAAATTTTAAATTTTAATTTATAAGGGTATTTTATATCAGATGGTTGAGGCGCACACTTTTAATCCCAGTACTCTGGATGCAGAGGGAGATTTATCTTTTGAGTTGAAGGCTAGCTTGGTCTACAGAGTGAGGTCCAGGTCAGCCAGAGCTGACCCTGTCTTGGAAAACAAAAAACAAATAACAAAAGACATTTTAATTACATTTATTCATCTACATGATCTCTCTGTGTATTAGTCAGGGTTGTCTAGAGTCACAGAACTTATAGGTAGTCTCTATCTAGTAAGGGAATTTGTTAATGACTTACAGTCTGTAGCCAAACTCCCCAACAAATGGTCAGCAGTAGCTGTGAATGAAAACCCGAGGATCTAGCAGTCGCTAAGTCCCACAATGCTCACAGGCTAAGAAGATTGGATCTTCCTCTGTCCAATGTCCTTATGTAGATCTCCAGCAGCAGGTGTGGCCCAGATTAGAGGTGTGTGAACCACCACACCTGAAACTTGTGTCTTCCAGACTCAAGATCTAGACCACAGGTGAGCCTTCTAATTCTGGATTGTAATTCACTCCAGATATAGTCAACTTGACAATCAGAAATAGCCACTACACACTGTTTGTGTGTGGTGGTGTGTATTTGCAGAAACGTGCATGGATTTGACTTTCTCCTTCCACTACGAAGAAGGATTCACATGATCCTTCTTCTACGAAGAAGGATTCACATGATCCAGAAAGATCTATGTAATCCAGAGATCAAATTCCGGATGTGGTGGCATAGACCTTTACTCACTGTCTTCAGAATGCAGAGGCAGGGGGATGTCTGTGAGTTGGAGGATAGCCTGGTCTATGTAGTGAGTTCTAGGACAGCCAGGGGTATGTAAAGAGACCCTGTCTCAAAAAACAAAACCAACAATGAAAACAAACAAAATTCAGGTTTTCAGGTGTGGTGGTAAGCACATTTACCCACTGCATCACCATGCTGGCCTTACTGGTTTGTTTTGTTTTGTTCTTAAGGTATATTTATTTCCTGTTTTACATCTATGAGTATTTACTGCATAGATGTATGTGCACCATGTGCATGCCTGGTCCCCTCAGAGTTCAGAAGAAGGTACCATCTAGAACTAGAGTTTAAGATACTTATGAGCCATCGTGTACATGGGTGGTGAAAACTGAATCCAGACCAAGGACAACTGCTCTTAACATCTGAGTCATCTTCCCAGACTGTTCAGCATCCTGATCCGCACAGGGTTTATCTGTGTAGTCTTGGCTGTACTGGAACTTGCTCTATAGACCAGGCTACCCTCAGAGATACAGCTGTCTCTGTCTCCTGAGTGCTGGGATTTAAAGGCTTGTGCTACCACCTCCTTGTTTTGTTTTGTTTTGTTTTGTTTTAATGATAATTTAATCCTGGCTGTCCTGGATCTCACTAATTCAATCATCCTAGCTTTGAACTCACAGAGATTTCCCTTCTCCTCCATGATGGGATTAAAGGTTGTGGCACCACGCCCTGCTCTAACCACTATTTAAGGGCAGCCAAGCAGAGGGACTTCCAGAGTGCTCTGCTCCATCCAACTGACAAAGTTGGTCAATCAATCTCTACTAACCTCCAAATTCCCAGTTCCTCAAAGTCAAGCAAGGCCAGTTCCTCACCACTTCTCTTCCCTGAACTCCTGTTCAGCTCAAAGCTCTGGTCAAGCCCAACTCTGGTGTGTCAACTCGGACCCTATCCTGAGGTTGGGACCCATAGGTGGAGAGAAGTTGGAAAGGTCTTGCCTTGTTTCTCACAGAAGCTCAGTGGCCCCCTTGCCAGGATGCAGAACTCCTGGATCCCAGGCACACTCACCATGATCTTTGGCCTGATTTCCAGTCTCCAAGGAGTAAGTGCCAATGAGGTAAGCAACACTTGTGACTTTTGGAGGATCCTATGGGGCAGAGGCTCGCCTCAGAGTCCAATCCTTGCCTTAGCTTGTCAGGAATTCCCTTAACCACAGGCAATTGTTAACTTTCTTTCTGTTGTGTTTGGGGGGAAAGAAGTAGGGACCTGGCAGAGAGGCCATGGGGAAAGCTGGAAGCCTAGTCTTGGCAGGGTTGTGTTGCTAACCCTGAACTAACCCCAACCACAGCCCTGAATAGGGTCTTTGACCCCCGTTTCAGTCTTGGCATGTTTTTATTAAGCTCTCACTCAGGCTGAGGAACCTGAGGCCCTCTTGTCTGGGTTAGGCATCTCTCCTTACCTGTTCCTCCTTGGCTGATGACCTTGGAGTGTAGTTTATTGTCTCTCTCTGGGACTTATCTGTTTGTGTACCAGGGAAGTGGAGCTTCTCTCACTTCTCTGATTAGTTTGAATTTGATCTCTGAGTAGACTTGGATGCCTGGTCTGGGTATCCTCATGCTTTGATCCCAGGGAGGCAGGATTTGAGCTCTTTTTCTCATTCAGACCTTTAGCGTCTTCAGTTGGCAGGTTTTCCTCAGAGGTGATCAGAACAAGCCTTTGTTTAATACAATCTTTTTGTTTGTTTGTTCCTTTTCAAGACAGTGTGTCTCTAGCCCTGGCTATCCTAGAGCTCTGTAGTCCAGTCTGGCCTCAACACAGAAATTAAATTTACAGTCTTTGTTGAGGGTCAGGGATGAGTGAAATCCCAAGTCTGCTACCCAAAACAGTGTCCTTTTGCTGTTTGCAACCTTTAGTTCTCCATCCAGGGACATTCGTGTGTGAATTTAGGTTCATGATACTTCTAATCTGGGACCTCTGCATCTTTTGTTGACTCCTGTCTTAAGCCCCACTTATAGCCATTGTCAATCCACCCAATCAGATCTAATCAATCCATGTTTACTAAAACTTAGGCTCCCAACTATCCTGATCAGACCACCTGGTTAAGATGGAACAGGGACTACTACTGGTCCACTTTACCAAATATGTCAGCCTTTTTAACATTTATTTATTTATTTATTTGGCACATGGTCTCACTGTATAGATTATACTGACCTTGAATTCAACAGAGGTCTGCTATGGTACCTCAGCATTGGAGTTAAAGACAGGTGTCCACCGTGCCTGCATTAACCACTGCTTAGATGTAGTTAGAATAGGAGCCCAGTGGTGTTAGCAGCTCACATCTTTAATCCCAGCACTCAGGAGGCAGAAACAGGTGGATGTGAGTTTTAGGCCAGCCTGGTCTACAGAGCAAGTTCCAGGGCAGACCGGGTTCCATACAGAAACCCAGCCTTGAAAAACAACTATGGTCCAAGACAAGAGTCTGATATTTGAAAGAGTGGATAGAGAGAAGAGAAGGAGACGGGGGATAGGGGGGAGAGGAGGAAGGGAGAGGGCAACAGAAAGAGACTGAATTCTGAGTTCCTGGGCTTCTTCTGTGTTTAGCTTACTGTACCCATCCTCACCAAAGAGCAGAGCTACTGTGAGCATGGAGAGGGAATGATCCCAGCTGTGACTGTCACTTGTCCCTTTGTCTTTTCTTTAGCAAAGGAAATGCTATTGTAAGAATCTTTGCAAAGAAAAAGCTGGCTTCCTGGTCTTTATTTGTTGAATGAAGGTCTAGTTCTGGCTACTCCAGGAACTGTGAAGTCCTGAGATTAAAGGCATGCACCACCATACGTGGCAATGGCTTTAAGTGAAATAGACAGAGAAGGCAATGCCTTGATACCTGGAGGAAGAGAGTCCTAATGAAGAGCGCAGACAGTACTGCGGTCAACAGGATGGAATTGTGTATGGAGACCTTGGGTGCCTCAAAATACTGAAGGATACAGGGCAGGGTGTTTCCAGCAGGGACCTGAGGATGCATAGGACCTGAGTATGTTTAGTGAACTCCTAGAGTTGTCTCTACCTATGGCACTGGGTCATGGTGCACAGGCAGTGGAGGGCTTAGGATGCTTTCTAGGAGGTGCTCTGAATCTGAGGATCCACTAAAGGTGGCTTCCTACTCAATCTCCATTAAGTGTGTGTGTGTGTGTGTGTGTGTGTGTGTGTGTGTGTGTGAGGTATAGTGGTCCACATCTTTAATCCAGGGGTCTGGAGGCAGAGACAGGTAGATCTCTGAATTCCAGGCTAGCCAGTGCAACACAGTGAGACCCTGCCTGTCTCAATAAAAACGGGTGAAGGAGCTTGCTTGGTAATGCATGCCTGTAGTCCCAGCATTTGGGATGGCAGAGGAAGGCTCCAGTTGTTGACTTTGGGTATGGACATTGGAGGGAGGGAGACTCAGAGACCAACTGTCTGGAACAAAGTCCAGATGAGACTCCGGTTCTTTTTAAGACAGAGTTTCTTGTTCCCAATCTGGCCTAAAACTGGCTATGTAGCCTTGAATAGTTCTGCTTTCTCTTGAGTGCTGTCATGATGGACATGAACCACTGGTTTACACACACCTTCCTGATTTATGGCCATGCCTGACAACAATTCTAACACCTGAGACCCAAATCCAAGGCTTTGAGCTCTGACCTCTGTTTTCTTTCTTCCACAGGCTGCGAACACATGTGATGTCTTGTAAGTATGGGACTTTGTCAATAATTGTCAGTAAAGGCAAGGGGGACGAATGTGTGTTCTCAGATTATGCCCTGGATAAAGGGACAGAGACCTAATTCATATCACTTTTTCTGAAACCAAAGCCCCTCTCACCTTACCCAACCTGGGGATCTGCAGGTCTGAAACTGCTGCTAATCTCCAACCTTTTATAGCTGGGGTGGGGGAATGGGAGTCAAATGAGCAATGTTCCACTCATGCCTCCCATGTAAGATCAGAATCAGGACCATTCTCTCTGAGCAACAATGGCATACTGTCTTAACAAACACTAAACTCAGGTCTCAGTCCAGACCCCAATTAATCCCAGTGAATCAGAGTTAGATCTGTACCCCACATCCACTAATGGTGGCTGGCAACTTAAGGGTCTAAGTGTCTAGGCAATCAGAGAACCTTTGGTTGGACAATCTGATGCCATCACCATCTCCCCATGCCTGTTTGTCCTGACTAGAAACTGCCCCAAAGGATTCGTATGCTGTGACAAAGAATGCTGCCCAGAAAGGAAGCTCTGGGACCCTGCAAATGACCCCTTCAGGTAAGCTCGGGGTCCCCACTTCTTGGCATCATTGACTGAGGGCTGGGTCCAACTGACACAGGGTTGGGGTGGGTATGGAGGAGGTATGGCAAGGGAGCATCACCTAGGCTTTTATGACAATACCATCCCTACCTCCCTAGGACCGTCTTCATCGTCATCGCATGCATCAATTTATTCCTTCTGTTCATCTATCTCCTACTGAGGCACTTCTGTCACAAGTGCAGAGAATTACAGTATGATGACAGAACAGCAGATCATCAGACACCTCCAGAACTGCCCTCCATTGCTCCCCTAGAGAGCAATTGGGTCACCTCCTTGGATCCCCCACCACCCTACAGTCAGGTGGGTCTTTCTGTCCCAATACCTAAGGTGTTTTATACCTAGCTGTCCTACCTATGAAATAATAGATTGGGGTGGGCATAACTGATTGGGAAGGGCACAGCCAAACATATTTGTCATTCTTTATCCACACCCTTAAATTAAAGAAGGTCTCCCTTTTCTCCAGCAGGTTGTTCTGATGCCACCTCCAACAGAACCACCTCCTCCCTACAGCCTCAGGCCTGAGGGCCCTGCTGGCCAGATGAGAGGGACAGCCTATGCAACCCTTTGAGCTACCTCATACATGAATGTCTTGGACCAAGCCCAGGACCCTGGAATGACTGCCAATCCCATTATATCTCCTGACCTTTAATTTAATTTATTGTTTTTTACTTTTTATTTTTTTAAAATTTCATTCATTTATTTTATATATTTGATGAGTACAAGGTAGCTATCCTCAGACATACCAGATGAGGGAATCAGATTCCATGAATGATGGTTGTGAGCCACCATGTGGTTACTGGAAATTGAACTGAGGACCTTTGGAAGAGCAGACAGTATTCTTGATGGCTGAGCCTTCTCTCCAACCCAGAATCATTGTTTTTATACACTGAAGCCCCTCTCCTTTTGTCATGAGAGTTATGCTGGATCCATAATCTCTGTCCCACACTAAAGGCTGTTGAACCTTTTAAGAATTTGGGTGCCTGTAGTGGATGTAGAGAGATCACTGCTATTGGACAGCCAATCTTGACTGGACAGTTCCCTCTGTCATCCTACAGAAACACTTCTGGGCCTGGAAGAGATTGAAGAGTGAACTGCACAGACTCTGAGCCATCATCCAAACATACCTGGGCAGAGAGGACCATCATGTACCTCTGTAGCAATGGGAAAATCATAGGCATTAAGCTTCAATGGCTGGCTGCTAAGCGGTGATAGAGACAAGTTCAGAGGCTAAGGAAACACTTCCAGTGTCTTCCAGTGGTGACTGACTGCACTGACTCCTGCTAGGAGGATGGCGCATCCAAGATGTGAATGAACACTTAGGCCTTCTTCAGTTTCCTGGGACCTCAGGGACACTAAAGTAATGAGCTGGAGAGCTCCTGCTATTGTATTCTGGTCCTGTGACCTGCTTTCCTAGGAGACCAGAACTTGATCATGGGACTCTTAGAGAGATATAAGCCAGAAAACAGCCTTCTAGAAGAAGGTATAGTGGGGAGAGAGCATGGAGGAGCAGGCTTGGGTAGGCTTGTGTGGAGTGAGGCCAGGGAACGCTTCCTTCTACTTTACTCTCCAGGAAGCCCCTGGAGGGAGAGGGGAGGCCGACCCCACCTTGGTCTTCCTGCTGAGCCTGCCTTTCAGGCACTACATCCCAATCCTACCCAAAGTGAACTCCTGAAGGGAATGTTTTGTCATTTGGCTGAGGGACTGTGTACAGCTTGCAACTTGGACTGTCCAGGAGCCTGGGCATTGAAGACTGTTTCTGGGGCCAGTACCTTGGCATGTTGTCCTGTCTTTACTGTGTGTGCTGCACAGGGCTGAAGAACAATGATTCTCTTCAGGCAGACAACACTAACAAAACTAACACTTAGGTGTGCAGGCTGGGCAGTTGTGGCTATCCTGGGCTCCCTCTGTAGACCAGGCTGGCTTCAAATTCAGTATGCTCAATAATACTCTTCCCTGAGTTACCTCAGAAGAAGGCTTCCTCTTACACTCAGGCTCTGAGAGCTGGGCTTGTTACCTACCTGGCATCGAAAATGGTATAGAGCTTTAATTCTGCAGGTATGACCTGCAGAGAGTGGCTTTCCTCAGGTTCAGTGGCTGAAATATTTTATTATATTTGATATGTGCATCTGTGTACTGTAAGGGTGTGTCTGATCCTAGAACTGGTGTTCCAGATGGTTATGAGCTGCCATGTGGGTGTTGGAATTGAACCCGGGTCCTGAAGATCCGCCTCTGTACTTAACCACTGAGCCATCTCTCCAGTCCCCTGTGTGAGTCTATTCCCAATCAGTCACTACTATGGGTGAGAGTGAACAGATGTCATGTTTTCTGCTGTGACCTTGCACTGTCCATTCATACCACCAATATGTATAAAGTCACTGCTCTGCTATTCCTGTCCTGGGTATCCAGGAAGAGACCAGGTGCTGTGACCCTTCTAAGGATAAGCCTGCAGAGAGACTACATATCAAAGCTCACAAAGATGGATATGCAAGTCTTCTGGTGCACTGGACAGGGTGGGGTGTGAAACAATGGTCCATATCCATTGACCTGTGGGAGCTAGTTCTGTAAGACATGCATCCACACTGTACACCCCTGCTGTAAGGATGAAGGTTCAGTCATCCCAACCTACATTGTGACTGCGGTTTTGGGAGAAAAGACAAGTTTTGTAAATAAACTTAATCATTACATTTTTATAAATGTGTGTGTGTTCTCTGAATGCCTATTAAGATCTAGAATACCCAGATGCTTTGGTGTAGTCCCAAATTTGTCAGAAAAGAATGAGGCAGTAGGATTACAATTCTGAGTCTACGGTCAGTTACAATGCATTGGCAGGTGGGGAGGATGGCTGAGAACATAGCTCAGTGGTAGAGAATTTGCCTAACATGTGCAAGACCTGGACTTAAGTGCCCAGCTGCTGCTCCAACAATTCTAGATCGTGTGAGATCTACTGGGAGCAGGAAGCAGGTGGGTAACAGAGAGGATTAAAAAACAAAAGAAAAAAACCAAACACCTCAAGACAGAGTTTCTCTGTGTAGCCCTGACTGTCCCCGACTCCCTATGTAGACCAGGCTGGCTTCAAAATCACAGAGCCACCTGCCTCTTCCTCCTAATTGCTGAGGACAAAAGTGTACAGCACCATTGCCAGTTTAAGATTTTATTTTATTCTATATTAGTGTTTAGCCTGCATGTGTTTCTGTGTACCAATGTGCTTGCAGGACTCTAGGAGGCTGGTGTAGGTATTGGATCCTCTGGAACTTGGTCTCTAGACAGTTAAAAGCCAAATTGTAGGTGCAAGAAATTGATCTTTGGTCCTATGCAAGAGTGGCCAATGCTCCAAATGTTAAACCATCCCTCTAGCCTAAACTTTGTATTTTGTATGCTTTAGCATTGCATGAAGTTTTTTTTCCCTCAATGAACAAGTCTTGATTTTGTTGATTTGATCAATGTATTTACAAAAATTTGTTTATAGTCAGATGTAGAAGGGCTGGGAACACAGCTCAGTGGTGGAGTAACTAACATGTTCAAGGCTCTGGCTTCAAACATTAATTAGCACTGGATAAAACATACTAAGTGAAATTTGATAATGACAATGGGTATACTTCTCAGCTCTGCTATGAAGACAGACATGTAAGACTATGGGTGGCACACAGGCATGTGTACCATCCTGAGGAATAAGTAAGCAGCATCTATGGAAAGGCCCAGATATCTGTGGACTTAAGGAAAACCATTGTTGCCCATGTTCTTAGCCCCTGAGACTCATGAGCAGTGGGTATAGAGTGGATGAGAAACTGAGCTGCAGCCTGGTTAGCTGGGGGCTTGATGAGCTGTTTGCCAATGACTGAGAAACCATCCTTTATGGAGACTGAGCAACTCAAACTAGTAAATGAATGATGAAAGACAGTGGTTGAATGAAGGAGGAAGTGCGTGTGGGGGGGAGGGGAATGAGATCTGCCTCAGAGTTTGTGCAGAAACATGCAGCTTGGTTGGCACCTAGGAGCAGCTCTTTGATCTGGGAATGGGTCTCCTTAATAGCTATTCCCCAAGGATGTTCAGGAGTCACATTGAAGAGAGCTAAGGGAGCATGCTCCTGGGACAGAGGGAGGAGGAACTCCAGCAGCAGGAAGGGCCGAGGTAGAGGGCTCAAGATGGTTACTTCCTGTGTCAAACACCACCAGGTCTGTTTTCCCATTTGTAAAAGAAAAATATTAGCTCCTTCCCAAGTCTCTGACAGATTATACCTCCCTTCTCCCCTTTCCCTTCCCCTCCCCCTCTCCCTCTTCTTCTCCCTCTCATCTCCCCCCTCCCCCTTCCCTATCCCCTCTCCTTTCCCCTTCCCTTCCCCCTCCCTCTCCTTCTCCCTCTCCCTCTCCCTCTCCCTCTCCCTCTCCCTCTCCCT
>JADRCH010008363.1:0-10531 GCA_019843965.1 Rhynchomys soricoides
GGCCTTAAACTCACAGAAATTCTCCTGCCTCTGATACCAAGTCTAGACTAAATAACAGATATTTTGGAACATTCCTTATTTGAAGTGCTAGGGTAGGGGTAGGGCTGAGTGAGTAGCGTTTGCTCTGCAAGCATTAGGACTTGAGTTCAGATCTCCAGTGCCCATGTGGAGATGGGCATGGTAACAGAGGTCTATAACTACCGCGCTACATCCCATACCCTCTCTTTGATTGTTTTTGGATTACTTTTATGTGTATTGCTATTTTGCCTGCATGTATGTCTAGGGACCACTTGCATGCCTGGTACCCTTGGAGGTTGTCTGTGCTTCAGTGGATGGTGCCACACCCATGCATATATGGGCAGCAGTAATTAGTAATGATAAAGACATGAAGCTGAAGTTGGGAGGAGGACATAGAGGGTATCTGGAAGCAGTGGGGGGAGGAGGAGGGAATGGACTTGATGGAAACACATTATGCATTTCTCAGAGGAGATGAGAAATACTGGGTGTGTATTTTAAAAAGTCAGTTGGCCAAGCTAGGCCTGGTGGCACAGCCCTCTATCCTAACTACTTGAGAATTTCTAGGAAGATAGTCAGTTAAAGGCTTTCCGGGACAACTTACCAAGAGTCAATCTTAAAATACAGAGCAGAGAGAGAGAAGCTGAAGAGGTGGCTCAGTAATTAAAGACATTTGCTGCTTTCCCAGAGGGCGTGGGTCTGGTTCCCAACACGCACAATGGACAACCCACAGCTACTTATAACTTCAGTTGTAACATTCGTTTCAGGGGATCTGACACTGTCTTCTGACCTCCTGGTACATGGCGTATGTGTGGTACAAAGACAGAGAATCAGGCACATACACATAGACGTAATATAAATGAAAAAAGACTTAATTGAAAATAAAAATATAAAGTGAGAGAAAACGAAACACAAATCTGTACAACTTTTAGAAAAAGGCAGAATAGAAAAACATCTTTGGGGCCTGCCTTAGTTAGGGTTTCCATTGCTGCAAAGAGACACCATTACCAAGACAACTCTTATAAAGGCAAACATTTAATGGGGGAGGGGGAGCCTGGCTTACAGTTTCAGGGTTCAGTCCATTATCATTATAGTGGGAAGCATGGCAGCAGGCAGGCAGACTTGGAGCTGGAAGAGCTAAGAGTTCTATATCTTGGTCTGAAAGCAGCCAGGAGACTCTTGGAGACCTCAAAACCCACCTATAGAGCAACAAACTTCCTAACTACCATGGGACAAGCATATTCAAACCACCACAAGGCCTATGACTAAGTGTGGAATTTGTTACATGTTATGTTAACAGCTCAATCCAGGGAAGAAAAATAGGCATACCAGAATCCATTAAAATAAAAAAATCGGTGGTGGTGGGGGAATCTAGCAAGATGGCTCAGCTAGTTGAGGTGCTTACCAAGAAGCTTGATAACCTGAGTTCAGTCCCTAGGCCCAACCTGGTGCAAGGAGCGAGGCACCTTCTGAAGGTTATCCCCTGATCTCTACATATTTACTATGGTATGCAGCTTTCATGAGTTTGTCACCTATGCTGGGATGGGCCTTGAGTTACTCACACTCCCGTGACCCCCATCTGCATACTCCTGTAAGTGGCCCCAATAAACTCACTGGTTCCCTAAGCTAGGATTGGGCAGAATCATTCCTTTGGTTTGTCATTGGTGCCTATGTGGGATGAGCGGCTGTTCATATGCTCCTAGGGAAAGTCATACAACGCCCAATGCTGGTAAAGAAAAACTGAAACAGGAATACATTGCTGGTGGCTTGTAGAAAGCCACCCTACTCTGAAATGATGAGATACACTTGACACTTCCACACAACTCAGTACATCTATCTTTTTCCTAAAAAGGTTATTAATATTTTTTTTTGTGCACGAATGTGTGGGCAGATACACACAGCTGTGTGCGAACATGGAGACCTATGTGTTACGTGTCGTTAATTATACTCCACCTACTTCTGAAGCAGGGTCTCTCTCTGAACCTGGGGAACAAGTTTTCTCAACTAGGCTGGAAGCCAGCAAGCCCCAGTGGTCTGCCTCTTTGTAGCTGGCTAGCTAGGCTGGCTGGCTGGGTGAGCTCTGGGTTCAGGTGAGAGAATGTACCTCTCTATCATAAGAAGAGAGCTAATGAGGATAATACTTGATGTCAACCTCTGCCTCCTCACGCATGCTCACACACATGCACCTGCACGTGCACCTGTCCCCACACATGCTGCACAGCTGCACACGTCAAAAAAAAAAAAATCCAACAAAGTACAAACAAAAACTCAATCATTCTGTATATCTGACACCAGACTTGTACATTTGAGTAATCTTGTATTCTTCTAAAGTCCCAGTAGTTTAATTTAACACATGTCTGTGATCCCAGTACTTGAGAGGCAGATCCTAATCCTGCCGGAGGATCAGGAGAAAGCTATCTATGGCTATGTAGCTTGTCTAAGACCCTGTCTCAAACACACACACACACACACACACACACACACACACACACACACACACGAAGAAAGAAAAAATAAAAATATTTTCTGTAGTTAGCATATATATAATATCATCATCTCATATCATCTCAGCACTTAATACTAAAATTTACCAGAATTAAGGGTTTTGATCTGTTAAATACTTAGTATGGTTCTCAGTGAACAGTTGCGTGTGCAGTAGGGGATGTTGGCAGAGACTGAGGCTGGAGACAAGCAGTTGAGTGGTAGTTGTGGTTGGCACATAATCATCTGGCAGGGAGCATAGTTTCTCCCTCCCCCCTCCCTTCTTCCCTCCCTCCCTCCCTCCCTTCCTTTGCAGCCTAAGCTGTCCTTTAATTTGTTGATCCTCCAGCCTCTACCACCTGAGTGCTGGGACCACCATGCTCAGTTTATGCAGTACTAAGGACTAAATTCAGGGCTCTGTGCATGCTGGGCCAGCACTGCACTACTTGAGCTCCATCCCCAGCAGGGTTCTGAGCATCTGCTCTCCACTCTGTCTGAAATGCCTCTCTAGTATCATAGAGATGGCCGGTTGGAGTTCTGCATAGCTGCAGTGGTCACTAGCCTTTATAGCAACCAGGAGCAGGCATCCAGCCCTGAAGGTGTGCATCTTATAGGAGGGACTAAGAGGGACTGAGGGACTGGTGACCACATGGCCTTCCAGATGACAGAGCTACTAGAAAGCCCTTCCCGCCTCACCTGATCTTTCCACCAGCCAGGTGGGGAAAGCAAGGGTCTGGGTTTGTCTGACACTCTGTCCCTCACTTGCTCTTGCTGCCCCTGTTCATGTCAGGGGCTGGAGAAACGGCGGGAGGCAGTGTGCTTTATTGTATTGGTCTCTCTTTGTCGTCCTGTCTCTGCCTCCCAAGTAGTATTAAAGGAGAGCACTACCACCCCTGGTTGTGGTAGGGATGATGGTGACCTTGGGGGTTCTTGACTTTCTTTCTGGTTGTGTGGTTGGCCTGGGGGACGGGTCCCATCCCTGGCTGTCTGCTCTTGCTGGCTGTCCCTCTCACCTCCTTGTCACTGAGTTCTCCTGGCCTTGGCCCTCCCTATATCAAGGCCCAGGCTGTGGCTAGGGGTTTCTTTGTGAGCAGCAGTTTCATCCTTTGTCTGGGTCACTTGGTAAATCTGTAATAAGGGGGCCTTGGCCCTGGCCCCAGGCCTGTATCCACCCTCACCCTCTCTCTACCCTTTGCCGTCTGTCCTCAGTGGCAGAGTCTCAGGTCTCTGAGTTGGAAAATGCAACAAAGACTCCACAAGGACTGGGAAGAAGGCACCACCACGGGAAAGTGCAGACCAAGGTCCAGCTGATGAGGGTAAGAGAGGCCCAGGACGGGAGCTGGTACACACTTCCACTGACTGAGGCAGCATTGAGGTAGCACCAGTCAATTTCCACTGTATGGCAAGCCCATGGACACACTAACCATTCTTATTTTGGTAAAGAAATGACTTGTTCTGGGTCACACATCCAGAAAACAGTCACAGGATGGGGTCGTTAAAATAGTTAAGGTCAGGCTGTTGTGTTTAGATGAAGGAATTAGACTTTCCTTACTTCTCTGTGTTAGGAACATAACCCAGTGGCTTGTCTTAGTGCTGGCAGTACATTGACCCCTCATGAGCCCTACCCATTTGTGAGCGGTGCTTGGAAAGCACACTTCTAAAACCTTCACATCAGCTGATATCATTGTCGCTAACTCATTTTCTTATAATGTTTTTATATTTTTTTAACTTTCTGAGGTCAGGTCTTACTGAGTAACCCAGGCTGGCCTTGAACTCTCAATCCTCGTATCTCTGCCTCCAGAGTGCTGGAGTGCTGGTGTGTGCCACCATGCCCAGCCTTCTTATACATTGTTTTATGGCTTCTGTAGTCATCTGAACCACATTTTAAAGCTTAAAAGAACCAACCAACCAATCAACCAAAAAACCAAACTGGTCTCATGTAGCCTACTTTGCCTTAACTCACTATATAGATAGTAGAGGGTGACCTTAAGCATAGTGAGTTCCAGACCAGGGAGGTTAAATGGTGAGAATCTGTCTCGAAAATAAAAATACAGAGGGGGCTGGAGAGATGGCTTAGCAGTTAAGAGCACTGACTGCTTTTCCTGAGGTCCTGAGTTCAACTCCCAGCAACCACAAGGTGGCTCACAACCATCGGTAATGGGATCTGATGCCCTCTTCTGGTGTGTCTGAAGACAGCTACAGTGTACTCATGAACATTAAATAAATAAATTAATTAATAAATAAATTAATAAATAAATAAAATACAGAAAGAAAATAAAAGAGGGAAAAAAATCTTTGCTTTGAAACTGTTTTTCCCTTTAACCCATCATTTTGCCAGGTGGTTTCAGTGGGTTGATCATTTGTAGTAGGAAGATCCGTTTCTGATATTCTTTTTTATCCTGACTATATGAGAGTTTATGTGGTATTGTTTGATACACAGTGTGGACATGAACATTACTGCAGTAGACTGTGCCCCCCAGCAGTTCTTCATGCTGTCTTCTGTAAGTGTTCCATCAGTCAGTCAGCTGGCCCTGTCTGAACACCTGCTGTGTGTCAGGCCCTGTTCTGAGCGTGGAGATAGACCAGGGCTGGGCTCTGGCCCGGAGGAGACAAGTGATTAAACACATATAAAAGGTGGAGTGATAGGCCAGAGGACGTGGTAGCTCATGCTTGTAATCCCAGCATCCGGAAGGCTGAGGCAGGAGGAGGATGCATAGAGAGTTGAAGGCTGACTTAGACAGCAGACTGAGAACCCATCTCAAACAACAACGACACAAAACACCCAAAGACAAAAATAGCAATATCAAGGGAGCACATGATAATACAGGCATGAGGAAACCAAGACTAAGGTTGGAGGCTGAAGGAGTCCCGGAGAAAGTATTGGACACCATTTTAGATAGGCTGGCCAAGGAGTGAAGAAGTAGCATGGGAGACAGCTGGGGGAGGATGCTTACAACTTGTCAGTGCCTGGTGAAGGGCACTGTATGGGGTGTTGGATATGCAGCATTTACAGGGTACAGATATAAGGCCTAAATGTCACTTGAGACACAGAATAATGAATTAAGAGACTCTTAATTGATCTAGTGTCTACTTACAGAGCTCCACTGCTGTCTGTGGGAGCACAGATGCAGTCTGCCCTCCTGCTATGATTTGCTCCTGGAAGGAGACCAGCAAGTTGGTAAGGAAGGGTCCAGTGTGGGATGGGAGTCCTAAATGGAAGTAGGTCAGGAGAGGAGACACAGCTACACATTGTAATTTCATGATTACATATTGAGGTCAAGGTCAGGCAGGAGACATTAGATCTTCGGTTAGACAAATCAATTTCTAGAGCAGAGGTCATAAAATCCTATTTCTCAGAGTCACTAGGAGTGGTGTGTGTGTATGTGGGGGGGTGTCAGTGTATATTCAGGCTTAGTGTCCCCAGGGACGTGAGAATGGTATTTTGTTTTAAACAAAGTATTTCTGGATTCAGGGGTCTGGAAATGTGGGGGCAAAAACTGGAGTGGCTAGTGGCCACAGGCACCAGCTCTGCTCTACATGACATTGTGTCCCGTTATGGAAACTGACTTCTATAAAGTGAGACTAATAATTGTTCCTGTCTCCCAGGATGCTATGAGGTAATGCTAGTGTAGGACACGGCACCAGCACACAGCAGCCATAATGCACTTTCACTGGTCTTGTTATCAAGTACAGAATACTGGAGCTGAAGGCCAGGGCAGATGTGGGAATCAGGTGGCCACAGGAAGAGAGAAGAGAGCATGCAAGAGAGATGGATGGCAATGGGGGGGCTAGAGCCAAAGAAACCAATCTCAGCTGCTGTTTGCTGGGCACACACTGAGCTGGCCAGTATTGCCCCACTGGCTGTGTTAAAGATTTTATCTTATTTCTAAGTGGCATTCTCTGAGGCAGCAATTAGCTATTAGCTGCTTCGAATGAGTACCTGTAAGTTATTTGAGGTTAATTAACTTGTTCAGGGTCCCCAGGATGGGAAGTGGCAGACCTGGGAGAGCCCAGTCCTACTCACGCTATGGGCCAGCCTCTCCTGGCCACTTCTTTTTTGAGACAGGGTATTTTCTGTCACCCACGTTGGCCTGATTAGCCATGTGGTGCTCCTGCTTCAGCCTGTGCTGGTATGACTTACCTGTGCCACCACGGATGGGCTTTCTGTAGCACAGATCCCGCTGAGTTCTTGAGGTAGGGTAGGGTAATGGAAGGACAGACACCAAGACGCTGAAGTCTGGCTTTCTGGTCTCAGTATTATCACTCCTGGGCTGTGTGACAGGTGTGACAGTGTCATTTAACCTCTCTGAGCCTCCACTTGTGAGATGGAGGATGATTCCATGTGTAGAGCAAATCATAGCACTTGGCCAGTAGGCCATTTGTTGTTATCACTATTATTCGTTATTAACTATTAACATTAATGATCTATGTGCCACTGGGGGTAACCTTGGGCAAATTACTTATCCCTTTGGACTCACTTTCTTTTTTTCTTTTTCTTTTTCTTTTTCTCTCTCTCTCTCTCTCTCTCTCTCTCTCTCTCTCTCTCTCTCTCTCTCCCTCCCTCTTTCCCCCCCCCCTCTTTCTTTTTTTTTGAGACAGGGTTTCTCTGTGTAGCCCTGGCTGTCCTGGAACTCACTCTGTAGACCAGGCTGACCTTGAACTCAGAAATCCGCCTGCCTCTGCCTCCCAAGTGCTGGGATCAAAGGCGTGCGCTACCACTGCCCAGCTTCCGACTCACTTTTTATGGGGGCGAAATATGATAAGAAATTGTAGGTGTTCTCCCCTCTACCCTTCCCTGCTTCTAGTCTGGACCTAGCCTGTCACCTCTGCTGCCTTCTTACCTAAACTGGGCCATTATCTTGTTTTTTTGTTGTTGTTTTGTTTTTCTTTTTTTTTGTGCTTTTCATTGATTCTAAGAGGTCTTTGGTAATTGGGCATATCCTTATCTACTAAGTACCAGTTAATTAGATGGAGGATGAGCCTCCAACTGTAGGAAGCATTCTCATCTCAAAGATATGACAATGGGGCGGGGAGGGGCGGGGAGTGTGGAAGCTTAGTGGGTCAAAGGTAACAGCGGCTCCATTTCCAGGCGCTCTAACATACAGAGGATGGGGAACAGCCACCCACCAGGCAGCATTTACTGTGGGAGGTCATAGGGCCGGGAGGATTTTTAGTCTCCAGCAGGTTTGGGTGACTTTACTCCCTGCCCTTTCCCTGTGTCCGCAGCTGACGCTTCGAAACCAGCAGACCTCGCTCCAGGAGCTCTACAGGCATGAAGACTACCTCAGCAAGCTCAACCAGGAGCTGATCAGGGCCAACTTGGACACTGAGGACAGCATGGCCTTGAGCGTGCGTGAAATTCTACAGCAGCAGAGCATTCTCAGAGTGAGTTGTCGCCGCCCCTCTGCCCACCTCCTTCCCGCGCAGGTGCGCCCTCTGCTGGCTTCTTTCAACCTCTGCGCTCCTCGCCGCCTCAGAGAGAATGCGTGCCTCCTTTCATCGGTCATTTACCTGTGTATTGGAGCTTGGTGGAGTGGATCACAGTAACACTCACCTCAAAAGGGAAGTTATAGGCGTCATATCTGACACTTGTGCAGTAGAAAGAAAGTATTTTATGCTGTCACTATCACCACTACTGCCTGCCAGGTGTCCATAGTGAGACACCAAATGTTTTTGTACAGTCATACACACACACACACACATACACGTGTATGTGTGTGTGTGTGTGTATGTACGTATGTATGTATATCTCACAACATCTTGCCCTCATTTTACAGATGAAGAAATGGAAAGTAGAAGGCTAGGGAACTTACTCTAGGCCACCCGGAAAGCAAGAATCAGAGCCAGGATTTTAGCCCAGGATCTGTGCCTTTCTTGCCCTGGTATCATTGTCTTTAGGAAGCACAGTTGACTGAAGCCATTCTTACCTTACTGTGGGCATAACTGTCTAGAGCCTACTCTGCCTCTATGAAGTTCTCCTCCTTCTTACTATGTCCTTATTTGCCTTTCCTCTGTGTGCATGGAGAGAGTGCTGCTGTCTTGTGGTGGCACTTCAGTCCTCTTGAGAGGCCAAGGTCCTGCCCTGTGACCTCAGTCACTCTTATTTTCCTCCCTAAAGGGAAGGTCCCTAGCTCCAAAAGCAGTTACACCTAAGAAGCTTTGATGGTCACAGTCCAATTTTAATAGAGACCAAAGCCACACAGTTCAACTCATGGAAACTTCTTGTACATGCACGCGCGCGCACACACACACACACACCTTTGCACGTGAAAGCCATTACGTGGTGGTGTTCATCAGCAGTTGTCCATCTTCTTTATTGAGAAAGCGTCTCTCCCTGGCACTTGAGGCTTGTTTGTGTATTGTGCTAGGTTGGCTGGGTGCCTCAGGAATCTGCCTGTCTCTACATCCTCAGTACTAGGATTATAAACCCACAACATCACTCCAGGCTTTGTACCATGGGTACTGGGGATTAGACTATCCTGGGTACACCTATGGGCCCTTGGGAATAGCCATTATGTGACACCTTATCTACATGAAGCCTTGCCTCTAGTTGGGTCTCAGTAAGTTGCGGTTAGCATTGGGCATGTGCTGTACTGGAGGTGAGGAGATTTGGGGATTCCCAAGGAGACCTCTGACTCAGACTGAGGAGCATCAAGAAGACTTTCTGGGGGAAACCATACTTGAGCTGAAGTCTGCAGAGGTAGGATGGATGGGTGCTGCAGGAGAGGAAACAGGCGCCCCAGACATGGGGCGAGAGGGAATAAAGGAGGCATAAGGAGCTGCAGTTGCCATGGATGGCCGGACAGCAAGGTGTGAGTGATGGATTGGGGAACAAGTTTGCCCAGGTCAGATCGTAAAGGGTCTTTTCAGCTGTGGTAGGAGGGTGGGAGATGATAGCTCTTGTCGGGTTGCTAGGCCTAGGAGTGGGGCCTGCTCTGTGGATGCAACCCACTGTGAGCTGGAGCCAGCAGAGGCTGGGGGTGAGCTGACCGTACCCCTCCTGTAGAATGTCATCGACAACTTGGAGTACTCAAACAAGAAGCGGGTGCAACAGCTGAGGTCTGAGCTCCAGGAGTGGAAAGAGAAGGAGGAGAGCAAGATGAACAGTAAGGGGCAACCTCCTGGGCCTCATCTGTGAGCTTCTGGGGGAGGGCAACCCCTTGCACCTCCTTTCTGATGCTACTAAGCCCCTTTGCTGCCTTCAAGGGAGAGAGCATGTTGTTGAGATTTAGAGCTTACAAAAACAAAGAGCAGTCTGTTTCCCAGGCCTGTGTGTTCGCAATCTGTGGCTGTATACTCACTGTAACCTCCGGGGATGCAGGGACTTTTCTCATACTTTACTGATGAAGAGTCTGAAGCTGACTGAGAGGAAGTACCTGCTGTAGGCTTTGTGGCTAAGAGCTGGAATCTAGGCCTAGCCTGGCTTTCCTTCAGGGTTGGTCTGGATGGAGTGGCTAGGACTCAGGTCTTCTGGCTTCCATTGCTCTAGAATGTACAGGGGTTTTCCCTTCCCTGAGCAGGATACTGAGGGTGTGTGTGTGTGTGTGTGTGTGTATGTATGTATGTATGTATGTCATGGGGCTTGTGCCAGGAAATCTTAGACACTGGGGATCCCCTCCATGGAGGAAGGAAGACTAGGCATTATCTTTTATTCTTTTGCATTTTTTAGAAAAGGTCTCAGTCTGTAGCTCAAGCTGGCTTGCAACTCACTTTGTAGCCCAGGCTTGCCTTGAATTCCCAGGAGCCTCTTTGGTGCTGGGATTATAGGTATGAACCATCATGCCTGCTAGATTTTGTCTTAATCCTGCCAAGGATCATGTCTTGGGCCCCAATGTTGAACTCTGGTCTTGCTTCCTCAGGAGCATGTGTCTGAAAATGCTGAGAACTAGTTAGGGATACTCTTGGTGAGGACCACTTAGCAGTCAGCAGAGCTGGACTGGTCCAGGGATCTTATACCTTTTTGTTTCTCTCTTCTGAGGCCTCAGATGCTAGCAGCTTCAGTTTTTACCACCTCCTAACTCATGTGAGCACACCT
>JADRCH010008364.1:0-10539 GCA_019843965.1 Rhynchomys soricoides
GGCCTTAAACTCACAGAAATTCTCCTGCCTCTGATACCAAGTCTAGATTAAATAACAGATATTTTGGAACATTCCTTATTTGAAGTGCTAGGGTAGGGGTAGGGCTGAGTGAGTAGCGTTTGCTCTGCAAGCATTAGGACTTGAGTTCAGATCTCCAGTGCCCATGTGGAGATGGGCATGGTAACAGAGGTCTATAACTACCGCGCTACATCCCATACCGTCTCTTTGATTGTTTTTGGATTACTTTTATGTGTATTGCTATTTTGCCTGCATGTATGTCTAGGGACCACTTGCATGCCTGGTACCCTTGGAGGTTGTCTGTGCTTCAGTGGATGGTGCCACACCCATGCATATATGAGCAGCAGTAATTAGTAATGATAAAGACATGAAGCTGAAGTTGGGAGGAGGACATAGAGGGTATCTGGAAGCCGTTGGGGGGGGGAGGGAATGGACTTGATGGAAACACATTATGCATTTCTCAGAGGAGATGAGAAATACTGTACGTGTATTTTAAAAAGTCAGTTGGCCAAGCTAGGCCTGGTGGCACAGCCCTCTATCCTAACTACTTGAGAATTTCTAGGAAGATAGTCAGTTAAAGGCTTTCCGGGACAACTTGTCAAGAGTCAATCTTAAAATACAGAGCAGAGAGAGAGAAGCTGAAGAGGTGGCTCAGTGATTAAAGACATTTGCTGCTTTCCCAGAGGGCGTGGGTCTGGTTCCCAACACGCACAATGGACAACCCACAGCTACTTGTAACTTCAGTGGTAACATTCGTTTCAGGGGATCTGACACTGTCTTCTGACCTCCTGGTACATGGCGTATGTGTGGTACAAAGACAGAGAATCAGGCACATACACATAGACGTAATATAAATGAAAAAAGACTTAATTGAAAATAAAAACATAAAGTGAGAGAAAACGAAACACAAATCTGTACAACTTTTAGAAAAAGGCAGAATAGAAAAACATCTTTGGAGCCTGCCTTAGTTAGGGTTTCCATTGCTGCAAAGAGACACCATTACCAAGACAACTCTTATCAAGGCAAACATTTAATGGGGGAGGGGGAGGCTGGCTTACAGTTTCAGGGTTCAGTCCATTATCATTATAGTGGGAAGCATGGCAGCAGGCGGGCAGACTTGGAGCTGGAAGAGCTAAGAGTTCTATATCTTGATCTGAAAGCAGCCAGGAGTCTCTCGGAGACCTCAAAACCCACTTATAGAGCAACAAACTTCCTAACTACCATGGGACAAGCATATTCAAACCACCACAAGGCCTATGACCAAGTGTGGGATTTGTTACATGTTATGTTAACAGCTCAATCCGGGGAAGAAAAATAGGATCCATTAAACCAGAATCCATTAAAATAAAAAAATCGGGGGGGGGAGGGGGATCTAGCAAGATGGCTCAACTAGTTGAAGTGCTTACCAAGAAGCTTGATAACCTGAGTTCAGTCCCTAGGCCCAACCTGGTGCAAAGAGCGAGGCACCTTCTGAAGGTTATCCCCTGATCTCTACATATTTACTATGGTATGCAGCTTTCATGAGTTTGTCACCCATGCTGGGATGGGCCTTGAGTTACTCACACTCCCATGACCCCCATCTGCATACTCCTGTAAGTGGCCCCCATAAACTCACTGGTTCCCTAAGCTAGGATTGGGCAGAATCATTCCTTTGGTTTGTCATTGGTGCCTATGTGGGATGAGCGGCTGTTTGTTCATATGCTCCTAGGGAAAGTCATACAACGCCCAATGCTGGTAAAGAAAAACTGAAACAGGCATACATTGCTGGTGGCTTGTAGAAAGCCACCCTACTCTGAAATGATGAGATACACTTGACACTTCCACACAACTCAGTACATCTATCTTTTTCCTAAAAAGGTTATTAATATTTTTTTTTGTGCACGAATGTGTGGGCAGATACACACAGCTGTGTGCGAACATGGAGACCTATGTGTTACGTGTCGTTAATTATACTCCACCTACTTCTGAAGCAGGGTCTCTCTCTGAACCTGGGGAACAAGTTTTCTCAACTAGGCTGGAAGCCAGCAAGCCCCAGTGGTCTGCCTCTTTGTAGCTGGCTAGCTAGGCTGGCTGGCTGGGTGAGCTCTGGGTTCAGGTGAGAGAATGTACCTCTCTATCATAAGAAGAGAGCTAATGAGGATAATACTTGATGTCAACCTCTGCCTCCTCACGCATGCTCACACACATGCACCTGCACGTGCACCTGTCCCCACACATGCTGCACAGCTGCACACGTCAAAAAAAAAAAAATCCAACAAAGTACAAACAAAAACTCAATCATTCTGTATATCTGACACCAGACTTGTACATTTGAGTAATCTTGTATTCTTCTAAAGTCCCAGTAGTTTAATTTAACACATGTCTGTGATCCCAGTACTTGAGAGGCAGATCCTAATCCTGCCGGAGGATCAGGAGAAAGCTATCTATGGCTATGTAGCTTGTCTAAGACCCTGTCTCAAACACACACACACACACACACACACACACACACACACACACACACACGAAGAAAGAAAAAATAAAAATATTTTCTGTAGTTAGCATATATATAATATCATCATCTCATATCATCTCAGCACTTAATACTAAAATTTACCAGAATTAAGGGTTTTGATCTGTTAAATACTTAGTATGGTTCTCAGTGAACAGTTGCGTGTGCAGTAGGGGATGTTGGCAGAGACTGAGGCTGGAGACAAGCAGTTGAGTGGTAGTTGTGGTTGGCACATAATCATCTGGCAGGGAGCATAGTTTCTCCCTCCCCCCTCCCTTCTTCCCTCCCTCCCTCCCTCCCTTCCTTTGCAGCCTAAGCTGTCCTTTAATTTGTTGATCCTCCAGCCTCTACCACCTGAGTGCTGGGACCACCATGCTCAGTTTATGCAGTACTAAGGACTAAATTCAGGGCTCTGTGCATGCTGGGCCAGCACTGCACTACTTGAGCTCCATCCCCAGCAGGGTTCTGAGCATCTGCTCTCCACTCTGTCTGAAATGCCTCTCTAGTATCATAGAGATGGCCGGTTGGAGTTCTGCATAGCTGCAGTGGTCACTAGCCTTTATAGCAACCAGGAGCAGGCATCCAGCCCTGAAGGTGTGCATCTTATAGGAGGGACTAAGAGGGACTGAGGGACTGGCGACCACATGGCCTTCCAGATGACAGAGCTACTAGAAAGCCCTTCCCGCCTCACCTGATCCTTCCACCAGCCAGGTGGGGAAAGCAAGGATCTGGGTTTGTCTGACACTCTGTCCCCCACTTGCTCTTGCTGCCCCTGTTCATGTCAGGGGCTGGAGAAACAGCGGGAGGCAGTGTGCTTTATTGTATTGGTCTCTCTTTGTCGTCCTGTCTCTGCCTCCCAAGTAGTATTAAAGGAGAGCACTACCACCCCTGGCTGTGGTAGGGATGATGGTGGCCTTGGGGGTTCTTGACTTTCTTTCTGGTTGTGTGGTTGGCCTGGGGGAGGGGTCCCATCCCTGGCTGTCTGCTCTTGCTGGCTGTCCCTCTCCTCTCCTTGTCACTGAGTTCTCCTGGCCTTGGCCCTCCCTATATCAAGGCCCAGGCTGTGGCTAGGGGTTTCTTTGTGAGCAGCAGTTTCATTCTTTGTCTGGGTCACTTGGTAAATCTGTAATAAGGGGGCCTTGGCCCTGGTCCCAGGCCTGTATCCACCCTCACCCTCTCTCTACCCTTTGCCATCTGTCCTCAGTGGCAGAGTCTCAGGTCTCTGAGTTGGAAAATGCAACAAAGACTCCACAAGGACTGCGAAGAAGGCACCACCACGGGAAAGTGCAGGCCAAGGTCCAGCTGATGAGGGTAAGAGAGGCCCAGGATAGGAGCTGGTACACACTTCCACTGACTGAGGCAGCACTGAGGTAGCACCAGTCAATTTCCACTGTACGGCAAGCCCATGGACACACTAACCATTCTTATTTTGGTAAAGAAATGACGTGTTCCGGGTTACACATCCAGAAAACAGTCACAGGGTGGGGTCGTTAAAATAGTTAAGGTCAGGCTGTTGTGTTTAGATGAAGGAGTTAGACTTTCCTTACTTCTCTGTGTTAGGAACATAACCCAGTGGCTTGTCTTAGTGCTGGCAGTACACTGACCCCTCGTGAGCCCTACCCATTTGTGAGCGGTGCTTGGAAAGCACACTTCTAAAACCTTCACATCAGCTGATACCATTGTCGCTAACTCATTTTCTTATAATGTTTTTATATTTTTTTAACTTTCTGAGGCCAGGTCTTACTGAGTAACCCAGGCTGGCCTTGAACTCGAAATCCTCCTATCTCTGCCTCCAGAGTGCTGGAGTGCTGGTGTGTGCCACCATGCCCAGCCTTCTTATACATTGTTTTATGGCTTCTGTAATCATCTGAACCACATTTTAAAGCTTAAAAGAACCAACCAACCAATCAACCAAAAAACCAAACTGGTCTCATGTAGCCTACTTTGCCTTAACTCACTATATAGATAGTAGAGGGTGACCTTAAGCATAGTGAGTTCCAGACCAGGGAGGTTAAATGGTGAGAATCTGTCTCGAAAATAAAAATACAGAGGGGGCTGGAGAGATGGCTTAGCAGTTAAGAGCACTGACTGCTTTTCCTGAGGTCCTGAGTTCAACTCCCAGCAACCACAAGGTGGCTCACAACCATCGGTAATGGGATCTGATGCCCTCTTCTGGTGTGTCTGAAGACAGCTACAGTGTACTCATGAACATTAAATAAATAAATTAATTAATAAATAAATTAATAAATAAATAAAATACAGAAAGAAAATAAAAGAGGGAAAAAAATCTTTGCTTTGAAACTGTTTTTCCCTTTAACCCATCATTTTGCCAGGTGGTTTCAGTGGGTTGATCATTTGTAGTAGGAAGATCCGTTTCTGATATTCTTTTTTATCCTGACTATATGAGAGTTTATGTGGTATTGTTTGATACACAGTGTGGACATGAACATTACTGCAGTAGACTGTGCCCCCCAGCAGTTCTTCATGCTGTCTTCTGTAAGTGTTCCATCAGTCAGTCAGCTGGCCCTGTCTGAACACCTGCTGTGTGTCAGGCCCTGTTCTGAGCGTGGAGATAGACCAGGGCTGGGCTCTGGCCCGGAGGAGACAAGTGATTAAACACATATAAAAGGTGGAGTGATAGGCCAGAGGACGTGGTAGCTCATGCTTGTAATCCCAGCATCCGGAAGGCTGAGGCAGGAGGAGGATGCATAGAGAGTTGAAGGCTGACTTAGACAGCAGACTGAGAACCCATCTCAAACAACAACGACACAAAACACCCAAAGACAAAAATAGCAATATCAAGGGAGCACATGATAATACAGGCATGAGGAAACCAAGACTAAGGTTGGAGGCTGAAGGAGTCCCGGAGAAAGTATTGGACACCATTTTAGATAGGCTGGCCAAGGAGTGAAGAAGTAGCATGGGAGACAGCTGGGGGAGGATGCTTACAACTTGTCAGTGCCTGGTGAAGGGCACTGTATGGGGTGTTGGATATGCAGCATTTACAGGGTACAGATATAAGGCCTAAATGTCACTTGAGACACAGAATAATGAATTAAGAGACTCTTAATTGATCTAGTGTCTACTTACAGAGCTCCACTGCTGTCTGTGGGAGCACAGATGCAGTCTGCCCTCCTGCTATGATTTGCTCCTGGAAGGAGACCAGCAAGTTGGTAAGGAAGGGTCCAGTGTGGGATGGGAGTCCTAAATGGAAGTAGGTCAGGAGAGGAGACACAGCTACACATTGTAATTTCATGATTACATATTGAGGTCAAGGTCAGGCAGGAGACATTAGATCTTCGGTTAGACAAATCAATTTCTAGAGCAGAGGTCATAAAATCCTATTTCTCAGAGTCACTAGGAGTGGTGTGTGTGTATGTGGGGGGGTGTCAGTGTATATTCAGGCTTAGTGTCCCCAGGGACGTGAGAATGGTATTTTGTTTTAAACAAAGTATTTCTGGATTCAGGGGTCTGGAAATGTGGGGGCAAAAACTGGAGTGGCTAGTGGCCACAGGCACCAGCTCTGCTCTACATGACATTGTGTCCCGTTATGGAAACTGACTTCTATAAAGTGAGACTAATAATTGTTCCTGTCTCCCAGGATGCTATGAGGTAATGCTAGTGTAGGACACGGCACCAGCACACAGCAGCCATAATGCACTTTCACTGGTCTTGTTATCAAGTACAGAATACTGGAGCTGAAGGCCAGGGCAGATGTGGGAATCAGGTGGCCACAGGAAGAGAGAAGAGAGCATGCAAGAGAGATGGATGGCAATGGGGGGGCTAGAGCCAAAGAAACCAATCTCAGCTGCTGTTTGCTGGGCACACACTGAGCTGGCCAGTATTGCCCCACTGGCTGTGTTAAAGATTTTATCTTATTTCTAAGTGGCATTCTTCGAAGCAGCAATTAGCTATTAGCTGCTTCGAATGAGTACCTGTAAGTTATTTGAGGTTAATTAACTTGTTCAGGGTCCCCAGGATGGGAAGTGGCAGACCTGGGAGAGCCCAGTCCTACTCACGCTATGGGCCAGCCTCTCCTGGCCACTTCTTTTTTGAGACAGGGTATTTTCTGTCACCCACGTTGGCCTGATTAGCCATGTGGTGCTCCTGCTTCAGCCTGTGCTGGTATGACTTACCTGTGCCACCACAGATGGGCTTTCTGTAGCACAGATCCCGCTGAGTTCTTGAGGTAGGGTAGGGTAATGGAAGGGCAGACACCAAGACGCTGAAGTCTGGCTTTCTGGTCTCAGTATTATCACTCCTGGGCTGTGTGACAGGTGTGACAGTGTCATTTAACCTCTCTGAGCCTCCACTTGTGAGATGGAGGATGATTCCATGTGTAGAGCAAATCATAGCACTTGGCCAGTAGGCCATTTGTTGTTATCACTATTATTCGTTATTAACTATTAACATTAATGATCTATGTGCCACTGGGGGTAACCTTGGGCAAATTACTTATCCCTTTGGACTCACTTTCTTTTTTTCTTTTTCTTTTTCTTTTTCTCTCTCTCTCTCTCTCTCTCTCTCTCTCTCTCTCTCTCTCTCTCTCTCCCTCCCTCTTTCCCCCCCCCCTCTTTCTTTTTTTTTGAGACAGGGTTTCTCTGTGTAGCCCTGGCTGTCCTGGAACTCACTCTGTAGACCAGGCTGACCTTGAACTCAGAAATCCGCCTGCCTCTGCCTCCCAAGTGCTGGGATCAAAGGCGTGCGCTACCACTGCCCAGCTTCCGACTCACTTTTTATGGGGGCGAAATATGATAAGAAATTGTGGGTGTTCTCCCCTCTACCCTTCCCTGCTTCTAGTCTGGACCTAGCCTGTCACCTCTGCTGCCTTCTTACCTAAACTGGGCCATTATCTTGTTTTTTTGTTGTTGTTTTGTTTTTCTTTTTTTTTGTGCTTTTCATTGATTCTAAGAGGTCTTTGGTAATTGGGCATATCCTTATCTACTAAGTACCAGTTAATTAGATGGAGGATGAGCCTCCAACTGTAGGAAGCATTCTCATCTCAAAGATATGACAATGGGGCGGGGAGGGGCGGGGAGTGTGGAAGCTTAGTGGGTCAAAGGTAACAGCGGCTCCATTTCCAGGCGCTCTAACATACAGAGGATGGGGAACAGCCACCCACCAGGCAGCATTTACTGTGGGAGGTCATAGGGCCGGGAGGATTTTTAGTCTCCAGCAGGTTTGGGTGACTTTACTCCCTGCCCTTTCCCTGTGTCCGCAGCTGACGCTTCGAAACCAGCAGACCTCGCTCCAGGAGCTCTACAGGCATGAAGACTACCTCAGCAAGCTCAACCAGGAGCTGATCAGGGCCAACTTGGACACTGAGGACAGCATGGCCTTGAGCGTGCGTGAAATTCTACAGCAGCAGAGCATTCTCAGAGTGAGTTGTCGCCGCCCCTCTGCCCACCTCCTTCCCGCGCAGGTGCGCCCTCTGCTGGCTTCTTTCAACCTCTGCGCTCCTCGCCGCCTCAGAGAGAATGCGTGCCTCCTTTCATCGGTCATTTACCTGTGTATTGGAGCTTGGTGGAGTGGATCACAGTAACACTCACCTCAAAAGGGAAGTTATAGGCGTCATATCTGACACTTGTGCAGTAGAAAGAAAGTATTTTATGCTGTCACTATCACCACTACTGCCTGCCAGGTGTCCATAGTGAGACACCAAATGTTTTTGTACAGTCATACACACACACACACACATACACATGTATGTGTGTGTGTGTGTGTATGTACGTATGTATGTATATCTCACAACATCTTGCCCTCATTTTACAGATGAAGAAATGGAAAGTAGAAGGCTAGGGAACTTACTCTAGGCCACCCGGAAAGCAAGAATCAGAGCCAGGATTTTAGCCCAGGATCTGTGCCTTTCTTGCCCTGGTATCATTGTCTTTAGGAAGCACAGTTGACTGAAGCCATTCTTACCTTACTGTGGGCATAACTGTCTAGAGCCTACTCTGCCTCTATGAAGTTCTCCTCCTTCTTACTATGTCCTTATTTGCCTTTCCTCTGTGTGCATGGAGAGAGTGCTGCTGTCTTGTGGTGGCACTTCAGTCCTCTTGAGAGGCCAAGGTCCTGCCCTGTGACCTCAGTCACTCTTATTTTCCTCCCTAAAGGGAAGGTCCCTAGCTCCAAAAGCAGTTACACCTAAGAAGCTTTGATGGTCACAGTCCAATTTTAATAGAGACCAAAGCCACACAGTTCAACTCATGGAAACTTCTTGTACATGCACGCGCGCGCACACACACACACACACCTTTGCACGTGAAAGCCATTACGTGGTGGTGTTCATCAGCAGTTGTCCATCTTCTTTATTGAGAAAGCGTCTCTCCCTGGCACTTGAGGCTTGTTTGTGTATTGTGCTAGGTTGGCTGGGTGCCTCAGGAATCTGCCTGTCTCTACATCCTCAGTACTAGGATTATAAACCCACAACATCACTCCAGGCTTTGTACCATGGGTACTGGGGATTAGACTATCCTGGGTACACCTATGGGCCCTTGGGAATAGCCATTATGTGACACCTTATCTACATGAAGCCTTGCCTCTAGTTGGGTCTCAGTAAGTTGCGGTTAGCATTGGGCATGTGCTGTACTGGAGGTGAGGAGATTTGGGGATTCCCAAGGAGACCTCTGACTCAGACTGAGGAGCATCAAGAAGACTTTCTGGGGGAAACCATACTTGAGCTGAAGTCTGCAGAGGTAGGATGGATGGGTGCTGCAGGAGAGGAAACAGGCGCCCCAGACATGGGGCGAGAGGGAATAAAGGAGGCATAAGGAGCTGCAGTTGCCATGGATGGCCGGACAGCAAGGTGTGAGTGATGGATTGGGGAACAAGTTTGCCCAGGTCAGATCGTAAAGGGTCTTTTCAGCTGTGGTAGGAGGGTGGGAGATGATAGCTCTTGTCGGGTTGCTAGGCCTAGGAGTGGGGCCTGCTCTGTGGATGCAACCCACTGTGAGCTGGAGCCAGCAGAGGCTGGGGGTGAGCTGACCGTACCCCTCCTGTAGAATGTCATCGACAACTTGGAGTACTCAAACAAGAAGCGGGTGCAACAGCTGAGGTCTGAGCTCCAGGAGTGGAAAGAGAAGGAGGAGAGCAAGATGAACAGTAAGGGGCAACCTCCTGGGCCTCATCTGTGAGCTTCTGGGGGAGGGCAACCCCTTGCACCTCCTTTCTGATGCTACTAAGCCCCTTTGCTGCCTTCAAGGGAGAGAGCATGTTGTTGAGATTTAGAGCTTACAAAAACAAAGAGCAGTCTGTTTCCCAGGCCTGTGTGTTCGCAATCTGTGGCTGTATACTCACTGTAACCTCCGGGGATGCAGGGACTTTTCTCATACTTTACTGATGAAGAGTCTGAAGCTGACTGAGAGGAAGTACCTGCTGTAGGCTTTGTGGCTAAGAGCTGGAATCTAGGCCTAGCCTGGCTTTCCTTCAGGGTTGGTCTGGATGGAGTGGCTAGGACTCAGGTCTTCTGGCTTCCATTGCTCTAGAATGTACAGGGGTTTTCCCTTCCCTGAGCAGGATACTGAGGGTGTGTGTGTGTGTGTGTGTGTGTATGTATGTATGTATGTATGTCATGGGGCTTGTGCCAGGAAATCTTAGACACTGGGGATCCCCTCCATGGAGGAAGGAAGACTAGGCATTATCTTTTATTCTTTTGCATTTTTTAGAAAAGGTCTCAGTCTGTAGCTCAAGCTGGCTTGCAACTCACTTTGTAGCCCAGGCTTGCCTTGAATTCCCAGGAGCCTCTTTGGTGCTGGGATTATAGGTATGAACCATCATGCCTGCTAGATTTTGTCTTAATCCTGCCAAGGATCATGTCTTGGGCCCCAATGTTGAACTCTGGTCTTGCTTCCTCAGGAGCATGTGTCTGAAAATGCTGAGAACTAGTTAGGGATACTCTTGGTGAGGACCACTTAGCAGTCAGCAGAGCTGGACTGGTCCAGGGATCTTATACCTTTTTGTTTCTCTCTTCTGAGGCCTCAGATGCTAGCAGCTTCAGTTTTTACCACCTCCTAACTCATGTGAGCACACCT
>JADRCH010008365.1:0-15702 GCA_019843965.1 Rhynchomys soricoides
CCCGATTGGGTCTGGGGTAGCTATAGGGAGATTAGAGACAGCTAAGCTTAGGGAAGGGTTAGGATGCTGAGCACAGAGAAGGGAACCGGGCAACTAAGTTGAAGGCAGATTTAGGGTGTTGAGCTAGGAGCAGAGGGAAGGGCAGCTAGCTGAGGGAGACTTAGAGGAGCCCGGCCACTGAACCGTAAGGTCAAAAATGAGCGTGTGTGTGTGTGTGTGTGTGTGTGTGTGTGTGTGTGTGTGTGTGTTTTATCTGTGGATCTGAGATAGCCCCTGGGCAGGTGTGTGCATGTGACTCACCAGGAACCCAAAGCAGTGTAGACAAAATACATGCTCCACTCCACCCCTTGGCCCATGATCAGAGTTAGGGGACGAGGTCCCACCCTTTGTGGAGTGAGTGGCATCATCTTGGTACCATCTCAGTTTCAACTCCAGGTCCCCATCTGCATCACCTTGTTTCTCTCACCGTGAGTCCTGCCCCTTTGTAACGGGGCCTCCGTCCTTCCGTGTTCCTTCCTCTCGCTTGAGAGGCCCTTTCCACTCACTCTACGGAGGAATCCAGCACATCTGAGTGACAGGGCCCATCCCATCTCCCCAGACACCCTCCTTCCGTGGTGGTGTCCTGTCTTCCCCCTGGCTTGGACGTCAAACTTCCTTTCTGTTTCTCTCCCTCAGCTTATTGAACAGCTGAAAGAAGAGATCCGCTTATTAATCTTAGTGATGGAGCAAATGCTTGCAGAAGTCTGGAACCTGAGAGAGGCCGTTTTTAAGGATGTTCTGCTTCACAAGACCCAAGTATGTAGTTTTAGCTGCCATGCTGGGCTGAGCAGACCAGTTCCTAGGGATGCCAATCTGGGGAGGTGGCAAGAGCCTAGGCATGCACGGAGAAGGCCTGGGTGTGCCATACTCTGCTGCCAGCCTGATGGAGCTTTCCTCCCACTTCTGGTGTGGCTGAATCAGGTGGTTGGTTCCAGGGAAGACACAGGGGCATGGGTGGAAAAGGCATCTTTTCTGTCTGGCAGGTTTCCGTGCCCCAAGGGGATAACGTCTTTCCTTTCAAAATTAACCCTTGGCCTGCTTTCCCCAGGATTAGGCTCTATGGAAGGGCTAGATGGTAAGGTGGGAACAGGCCAGACCTCTTCACGATGCTCCCTCAGGTCCTTGTATGGTGGCAGAGCCCAGTGTTTGCAGATTATAGAGTTTTCCCGCTTGTCTCCCTGTCTCCCAGGCCTTCTCTTGGGTCCTACCTCCACTTTGTACTTTGAGACAGAGTCTCGCTTTGTAGCTTAGGCTGGCTTCAATTATTGATCCTCCTGCTTAGGCCTCCTGAATGTTGGGATTTCCATGTGTTAAGACTTTCCTTCCAGAAGGGAGGGGTGTTAACCAACATCTACTCCTAAAGGTCCAACGACAAACTAATGTTTGGTTCCACCAAAGTTCCTCTTGGGAAACCAATGAGTTTATTGGGCTTCCTCACAGAGCCTGGATGAGGGGTCACTGACAGGATTATGTGTGAACACAAAGTAGCCACCGGAAAGCCTGCCTGCAGAATGGGTGATAGCTCTCTGTGGTGTGTCGATGGAGCTCTCTTACTCCACTCTTCTCAGTCTATAAAGTCCGGCCTCTTCCTAAGACCTTAGAGCCACAGGTGGCTGGTTGGGAGCAGTTGCAAGATGCTCAGCTGAGGCCCCATTACCCTCCCACCTCCCTTGTTCTCTGAGGGAATCTCATCGGTCAACATCATCAGTCTACACAGGTGTGATGATGTTTTTCAGGCGGGCACAGCTGAACAGAAGAAGATGGTGGCAGCTTGGCTTAGAGGCTAGTCATGGACAACGTGTGCCTAGTTATTCTTGCTGGTTGGCTGTTTCCATGGCACCCTTTCCATCTCCCCTCTTCCTTCCTTTTCTTTTTTCTTTTGAGTTTATGAAATACCAGGGAGCCCATGAATGGGAGGAACTCTTGGCTCTGCCACCACAGAGCCAAGAGGAGGAAAAGATATTAGGAGATACTGAGACCTGAGCATGGAGCTGGTGAGAGGCCCATGAGCCTAGAAGAGCTTATTCTAGGGCAGTGAGTCTGGGGCAGTCAAGAAGGACTTGCTGAGGATGTGACATTGACATGAGTTCCTGTACCTCGTTCTGTCAAATTAACTTCCTTCCCACTTTGACCTGTGTGTGTGTTTATGTTTGTGTGTGTATCTGTGTATCTGTGTGTGTGTTTATGTTTGTGTGTGTATGTTTGTGTGTGTATCTGTGTATATGTGTGTTCATGTTTGTTTGTGTGTGTGTGTGTGTGTGTGTGTGTATATGTGTTTGCATGTGCATGTGTGCACTTGCACATGCTTGCCCAGGTGGCTGCAGGTTGTGTTTTAGGATGATGCTTCCCCAGTAAACACCAGTATTGTAATGAAACTGGAGGTGTGTTCCCTCTGCCCCTAATCCTGGTGTCCCTGGCTGACCTCTCACAGTCTTCTTTTCTGCTTCCTGCCAGGTGCACCCCAGACGTGGCTGTTGAGCTCAACATTCCTGTGCAGGAGCCAGTCCCCTCCTAGATGGCAGTGGCACGTCCTCTCCCTCCTCTCTTCCCAGCACCAGGGGTTTCAGCTGTTGACTTACAAGAGGGTATCTCTGTTACGAATCTGACCCCCAGCTCTCCTCTACCGCTCTCCCTTGCTGCTTGAACTAGGCAGGAATTCCCAGTCCAGCCTACTTGTTCCTTGGTGCCAATAAAGGAGTGTTTGTATTTGCTTGGTGCTGGTCTATGGGGTCCCATAGGCTTTCCCGGATATGTCATGGCAATGGCCTTTACTTAGGGTCAGGGTTAGGCTGCTGTGCTGATGGCATCTGGGAGAAGGGCTGGAGTACTGCCTCCCCTCATCTCCATGGCTTCCTTCTGGCCCAGCGGGAGCTCAGCTTCCCTTGTAGTTGGGAGCCTAGAACAGTTGAGGCCAGTGCTAAAGCAGAAGAGAGACTCCTTGAAATTCATTCACCTGAGCTTTCTGGTTGATGGCCATCTCTCTTCTGGCTTTGCGCCTCTCTCAAATGCATAGGTATATGGCCAGAACTCAGGCTATGTGCAGAGCTATTCACAGCAGTATACAGCAGTCCCTCATCTGTTAAGAGCCAGTTCCCCAAAGTAAGCCACCTCTGCCTCCAGGTGATGGCCTAAGTCTCAAAGCTCCAGACTTCTTTTTTTTTTTTTTTTTTTTTTTTTTTGGTTTTTCGAGACAGGGTTTCTTTGTAGCTCTGGCTGTCCTGGAACTCACTCTGTAGACCAGGCTGGCCTCGAACTCAGAAATCCGCCTGCCTCTGCCTCCCGAGTGCTGGGATTAAAGGCGTGCGCCACCACTGCCCGGCAGCTCCAGACTTCTTGGCTCAACTTGGAACTACTCTTCAGGGCTATTCTGTCTGGAACTCCTGGAGAAGCTGGGTGGCTAGAGCTGCCCAGGCCAGCACTGCGGCTGGACTGAGGAAGGAGTTGAGGAGGGCTGTGGAAGGGCAGAGGGTACTTGATACTCAATTCTGACACCACATTTCACCCATGACCTCCCTGGGACCCAGAGTGCTTCTGGCCACTCCCAGATCCATTTAGTGCTTCAAGAGACTTGGCTTCAGATAATAACAGCATAATTACCTTAAATTAGCAGCAAGACTGGGGGGGGCTCAAGCAAGTCCACAGGGAGGCTTCCTTCAGAAAGAATACCACCGGGACCCCTTTTCTGTTTCTCTACTGTGTTCTCCAAGGGTCAGCACTTCCTGTGGTCTCCCTGTGTACCAGCATTAGCATCTTCAGGGGGCTGAGGCTTCTTTGTACATATCCCACTGCGACAAGAGAGAGGCTTTGTCCCACACTCTTAACCAGAGCACGGCCTGCTTATATGACCTGTACCCCATCTTGAGCCAGTCTGGGGTGGAGAGCTGACTGGTTTAGTACTGGTCACATGCTCTACTTCAGGGTGGCGGGAAGAGGGCATGTGACCTAACATCAGCCAGTAGACACTCTCCAGAATCATTTGGCTCTTCAGATTGACAATGTTGGACACTATAAAATTTTTTACATAGAAATCACTCTGCTTTACATATTTGAGTGCATGAAGTCCTCATGAGAACACCCCTAAGAGGCAGGCATTGCTGTCACTCCCATTTTGTAGATGAAGAAATGAAAGAGATAGAAGTAAAAGTTTGTTTTTCCTGAAGTCATCAGGCCCGTCTGGCAGAGGCAGCCTTAGCCCCAGCCAGGCGCTCAGCTAAGTTGGACAGGCTCCTAATGTTAGCTCCTTACCATTGGGGTGATGCCGTGGTTTGAATGATTCTGACTCCCAAATCCATGTCAAAACTTAATTCCCCAACTCAGTAAACAAGGAGGTGTGGCCTTTTGGGAGGAGAACCCTTCCAAAGGTCTGCGGATGAGCTCACTCATTGCCTTTTGTTGTCCTGCCACAGACAGATACAGGGCTTGTCCAGTCCTCAGGAGGATGCACGGAGAGGGCCCCCGCTCAGAGGCAGAGTGCTAGTCCTTAAAGATACCGCCTGCTGCCACCTTCATTTTGCCCTTCTCAGCCTTTAGACTTCAAGAAGCAAATGCCTGTTTATATAAGTTACAGAGTCCAAAGCATTTTGTTTCAACAGCTTGACCCAACTTAAGACAGAGAAGCTATTTCCAGAACTGGTCTTGGATCCTTTTTGGCTGAGTTCTTCCCTTGGTCTCCTTGCCTGCTCTTTCTAAAAACGGGAAGAAGAAATCAGCCTTCACCTTCAACACATTTCTTGAAATCTACACAGCTGACACTCAAGTTCATTACTTGATCCTTTCCATAAACCTGGCCACAATTCTCATGCTTTGTCTCTCTATAAAAAGTTTTTTCTTTCTCAGTTCCCAGTACCAGGGCCCTCATCATCAGCCTTTGACCTTTTCGAGTCTCGAAGCTTAGCAACTTAGATATTCTTTGAGGTCATTTAGATCTCTGCTTCCAAATTCTAGCACTTTAAAAGTGTGTGTGTGTGTGTGTGTGTGTGCACACTTGTGTGTGCGCACGCCAGCCATTCAGTGTGTGCAGATGTCAGAGGATAACTTGCAGGTGTCTGTTATCTCCTCCTGCCTTGAAAGTCCTTGGTGTTATGCGTGTCTGGTTCCTTTAAGTGCTGAGCCATCTCACTGGCTTCCATGTTTAAGGCCACTCATGATGACACTGGGTCCCCAGGAAGTTCCAAATAATTTCCTTGTCTTGCAGACAGCTGACTAGCAAACTTAATGTCATCTGTAGCTGCAGTTCTTTTTTGCCACAAAACTTAAAGACCCTCGGTGAGTGTGAACATCTCAGGGTAATAATAGTTTGCTGCTCACATGCCTCCTGGCGAAAGCTAACCTCACCTTAGAAGAGGCACTCTGTCTAATTGAGGAATTCTTGTTTCCAAGACCAGCGTGCTGGAGAGCAAACCAGGCTTGCTGGCTCTGAGACACCATTTCCTTCTTTTCACTCTGCAGCAGCCCACACCCCCTACAGAGCAGAGATAAGACTTGGTCCCAGATGAAGCCTGTAGAGACAGGCTTGTCAAGTGGGGCTCATCTGCCAGATGTATTACTTCCATGCCTCTTGGGCGGACAGGACTGTACTGCTTTGCTTTGCCTAGTACTTGGGATGGGACTTAGGTGCCACACATATGAAGCAAGCAAGCAAGCAAGCAAGCAAGCAAGCATGCATGCATGCTAGCCACACAGCTTTCTTTCCTCTTTTACTTGTTGGCTGGGGATCAAACATCTTAAACAAGTCATCTACCACTGAACTGCAACCCCAGACCCCCGAAAAGTTAAAACCCTCCATAGGGGGTCAGGCTGTCTGGCTTGTTTTCTTTGTGTCAATGAGACTTTGGTGTGGACACTGTTTTCCAGTTGTGTGAGATGGGTGCTGTCTGAAAGGAAGCACCTTTGATGGGCACTGAGCACCTAGCCACTGGCTAACTGGAGAAGCCACTGTTTAAATGGGCAGTGATCTGACTCACCAGTGTCTCTCTATACCAGGCAGTGGGGCTGTAGGACAGTTGCACCCACACACGGCTTGTTTTGACTGAATGTATCTGTTGGTTATTGTAAGCACTGAGGGAAATCTAGATGACCTCATACTCACCCCTGAGTAATCTAATAGCTACAGTTGTCCTTGAGTGTTCCCTGGAAAGAAAGCACACCAGGCAGAAGATCCTATGAGGGAAGAGTGTACTGGATGGTTTTGTGTGTCAACTTGACACAAGCTAGAGTTCTCCCAGAGAAAAGAGCCTCCACTGAGGAAATGCCTCCACAAGATCCAGCTGTAAGACATTTTCTCAATTAGTGATTGGTGGGGAAGGGCCCAGCCCATTGTGAATGGTGCCATCCCTGGGCTGGTGGTCCTGGGTTCTATAAGAAGGCAGGCTGAGTAAGGCCAGGTGAAGCAATCAGCACCCCTCTATGGTCTCTGCATCAGCACTTGCCTCCAGGTTCCTGCCCTGGGTGGGTTCCTGTCCTGACTTACTTTGGTGATGAACAGCAATGTAGAAGTGTAAACGGAATCCTTCCCCCCTCCCCCCTTCTTGGTCATGGTGTTTATTGCAGCAATAGAAACCCTGACTAAGGCCGGGTAGTGGTCGCACATGCCTTTAATCCCAGCACTTGGGAGGCAAAGACAGGCGGATTTCTGAGTTCGAGGCCAGCCTGGTCTATAGAGTGAGTTCCAGAGAAACCCTATCTCAAAAATCCCCCCCCCCAAAAAAAACCCTGACTCAGCTTGCAAGAGTGGCTGGAAGGTCAGTGTCTTGGAGGGTCCCAAGAGCTGCTGTCTCACGAAGTTTTACAGGAGAGATGTTATCTTGGTGAAATCTGATGGGTGTTAAGTGTGGGCAGGTCCTCACTCCATGTCATTAGTGTATGAGGGATGTGGGGCAGGGTTGGTTTTCTGGATTGTCTTGTGGTACAGGGCCTGGCTAGTGAGAGAGGCACACGGACGCAAACATGTCTGCTGAGCATTTGGGTGAACTTCCCCTTTGGGGGGGCTTTCAGTTCTGTATTCAGGCTTGCTGGGAGATGTGCAGACTTACTAATAGGGTAACTGGACCCCTGTTTAATGGAGTCCTGACCCAATGACGCCTGATAGTAGGGTGAAGATGACCTCATGGCTTTGTGGTTTACATGGGGAGTGTCCTGTGCTGCTGAGAGAAACCACAAGAGTGCTAATAAAGCTAGCCACAGGAACAGGCGTGTGATGACATTTTCATGGTCTTGGTCACTGTAGTAGAATTCATCCTTTCTTCACTACTGGGCAGGGTATGTGCACCTTCACCTTTTGGGGAAGTTCACTGCTGTTCACAGCTGTGTGGGTGGCTCTTGTCCCATGGAATTCCTGCAAAGCTTCTGAGGTTCAGGTATTTCCAATCATTAAGCTTCCAAGTCACCCTTCTCCGACCCATCAATCACTTTTCTGGCTTGCTGTGATTGGATACCCTATCAAAAGCTGCCTTAGGGAGGCAGGGGCTTATTTGTGCTCACAGTTGCAGGGTACAGTCCATGACTGCAGGGATCACAGGGGCAGGAGCTTAGGCATCTGGCCACATCAGCCCACAGCTGGGAAACAATGATGCAGCTTACTGCCTATTTTCTGCAGTCCAAGATCCTGCTCCAGGATCAAGTTATATCCCGTCAAGTTGGCAATTAGCATTAACTATCACAGGGCCACTAGGGTAAAAGGTTCCTATCCCATTATCTGTCCATGGTCCATCCTTGGTCCATCTACCTTTCTTTATTGGGGTATACAGGTAGAAGAAGTGAGGAAAGACATGTAGAAAATCAGCACTCAGTGTGGCCTTTAATGACAGGAACAGGAAAACCTGGCATCTCCAGGGTATTTGAGAAGACAGAGAGTTGGAGTCTTGATTCAATGGTTAAGAGTTTTAGCTGAGCCGGGCAGTGGTGGCGCACGCCTTTAATCCCAGCACTCTGGAGGCAGAAGCAGGTAGAGCTCTGAGTTTGAGACCAGCCTGGTCTATATGGGGAATTTTTTAAAAGGATGTATGTATGTATGTATGTATTTATTTATTTATTTATTTATATTAATTATATGTAAGTACACTGTAGTTGTTTTCAGACACACCAGAAGAGGGCATCAGATGTCATTACAGACGGTTGTGAGCCACCATGTGGTTGCTGGGATTTGAACTCGGGACCTTCTGAAGAGCCATCAGTGCTCTTAACCGCTGAGCCATCTCTAGCCCTATATGGGGAATTCTTTTCTTTCTTTTCTTTTCTTTCTTTCTTTTTTTTTTGAGACAGGGTTTCTCTGTGTAGCCCTGGCTGTCCTGGAACTCACTCTGTAGACCAGGCTGGCCTCAAACTCAGAAATCCACCTGCCTCTGCCTCCCAAGTGCTGGGATTAAGGCGTGCACCACCACTGCCCGGCTATATGGGGACTTCTAAGACAGCCAGGGCTACATAGAAAAGCCCTATCTCAAAACAAGGAATTAGTGATTAATATTTGTACAAAATAGCAAGTTTCCATATGACTTTGTTTCTTTTTTCCCAGGCCCTTGCTGATTTGGAACTAGTGATCCCCCTGCCTCAGCCTCCAGAGTGCTGGTGTTACAGATGTGTTACCATGGCTGGTTCTTCCCTGCTTTCTTCTCCCTTTTCCCTCTCTCCCTTCCTTCTCCTCCTATAGCTCTTCTTGTCTTCTCCCAGGCCTCCCCATTCCCCCTTCTTTTTCTCCTGTACATCAAGGGTTTTTTATCTCTAGCAGGAGAGTTTGCAAAGACTCTCTGGGGTCAGTGAGCTGGACTAACTGGGAGACTGGACAGAACTCCCACATCTGAGGCTTCTGTCTGTGGACCTTGTGAGGTAAAGTGTGACCCTCCGTCTGACATCATATGTCTGGGACACATTGGAATAATTTTGTGAATGAATGCCTGAACAGCAGTTTTCAAGTCTTTGCCCACTAAGCCCATCTCCCTTGTGGTGATACCGGATTCCGCTGGCAGATGGCGATAAAGGCCGATCGAAAATAACCTGGGACAGGTTTGAGGCTGAGATGCAGGCTTTATGGCCTGTATCACTGCTACGGAAATAACATTTAGGCATCATCGTGGCTCTCATTGTTCTTGCCTGGGCCCTACATGCTAACTGGCCTCGATTCTGTTCTCTGGGGTCTGCCTTCCTCCTCCTACCAAAGCCTGGCCTGGGCGCTAGCTGGTCCCCTGCTTTGAACCCTGTTTTCGTGGTCTTCAAGTTAAAATAAGAACTTTGTATACAGACAGTGTTTTGTTGTTGTTGCTGCTGCTGCTGCTGTTGTTTTGTTTTGTTTTTTGTTTTTGTTTTTGTTTTTTAAATGCAGGGGACTGCACTCAAGGATTTCTGTACACCAGGCAAGCACTTACCAGTTGTGACACCTCCAGCCCCATACTATTTTTGTTTGTCTTCCTGCCCAGTCCCCTCCCTCCCTCTCCTTCCTGTGGCTCCCTTTCCCTCCCCAACTAACCTCTCTGCTTTCAGCCCAGGTTGGTTTAAAAACATACCTTTATCTGTCCGTTTTCTTCCTGCCCTCCTCTTTCTTAAACTTTTCTTTTACACTTCTTTTTCTCCACTTAGGGTCTTGCTTTGCAGCCCAGACCAACCTTCAACTCTTGATCCTCCTGCCTCAGCTTCCTCACAATCCTGGCTCCAGTTATTTTCATGAAGTACTTCACATTAAATCGTAGAATTCACACGTTCTTCCTAAACATTGCAGCAAAGTGTTTTCAAGTATTCAGTATATTTATGGTCTCCATCTTTAAATTATAGTTCATTTGTTGATTTATTCCTGTGTGTCCATGGTGGTACTGGACAGCCTGTGGGTGCCTGGTCTCTTGTTTCACTATTTGGGTCCCGGGGCTTGAACTGAAATAATCAGGCTTGGTGGCAGGTGCCTGTCTCATTAAGCCAGCTTGAGGCCTTTAGTCTTTAACTTTTGAGGTGAATGAACGAAACGCAGGAATGCAGGGGTATAGTCACTTGATTCTGATAATCACACTCACCTGTACTGAACGCCCATCAGACACCTGGTCAAGAAAGCCATGCAGACAATGGCTGAGCTCATGAACAGACAGGCCCAGTGGCATCATTGCCCCTTAGGGAAAGCCAGTTAAAACAACGACATACAGCTAAGTGTCTATCGTGGCTAAAACACAAATATAGAGTCTACCAAACTCTGCTGAGGATGTGAAGAAAGTCAGTCCTTATATGTGGCCGGTGGGACTGAATGGTCTGGTCATTCTGGGGGTCCCCTTGCAGTATCTTACAGAGTTAAACACACCCATATCATGTGACCAGCAGCCACACTTTTGGGCACGCCTCCCAGAGAAGTGAACTTTCCTGTTGTCGCAGAAGCCTGCCACAATATTCACAGCAGCTTCATGTGTAATGGTCCACATCTGGAAGCATCTCTGATGTCTTTAGAAGTGACTAAACTGTAGTGTGACAGAGCATCCCTTAGCCTAACAAGAAACACGCTGGGTTTGGTAAAGTATAACTCGGGAGGCCAAGGCAGGAGTCTTAAGAGTTGAGGCCTAGCCTGGTCTACATAGAAAGATGCTATAGCAAAAACCAAAGCAAATGAAAGAAAAACTTCACAGAAGAGGAAGAGCTGAGAATTTGGGAGATGGCTGGGTTGGTGATGTACGGGTGTCACAAGCACCTTGACATCTCAGTTGGTAAGGAGCTAGGTGTGGTGACTTTCAGTGCTGGGGACTGAGAGGCAGGAGAATCCCAGGGAGCTGTTGTCCAAACAGGCTAGCAGTTGATGAGGTTCAGTGGGAGACACTGTCAATAAATAAATAAATAATTGGAGACAATTGATTGAGGAGGACACTGCCTACATACACATAAGAACATGTACACGTGTGTATACCACACACATCGAAGAAGAAGGAAGAGAAATGAACTTGTAACATACACAGCTCCAACTCAGAGGGATCGTGGGCGTCACACTGAGAACGGTCTCAGAGGTGATCGGCTGTGTGCTTGGTGTCTGCCTGCCTTTCTTTTCTTTCCTTTTCTCTTTCTTCCTCCCCCCCCCCCCGAGTTTCTTTCTCTGTATATTTCTGGCTGTCCTGGAACTCACTCTGTAGAGCAGCATGGCCTCAAACTCACAGAGATCCACCTGCCTCTAAAGGCATGCACCTTGATGTATATATTTTTCTTTTCCCACAGAACATTTAAAATTTTTTAAATTGATTCTTTGTGAGTTTCCTATTATACACCCCAATCCCACTCATCTCCCCTTCCTTTCATATCCACTCTCTGCCACTGCAACCTCATCCCCAAAAGAAAATAAAAAACAAAAATAAAAAGTAAACAAAGCATAAAAACCATCTCGTCGTTGAAGCTGTGGTGTGTCGCAGTGTGTTTCACAGGACACCCCTTTGTCCACATATCTTTGCTTGCAAGTGTTTATTGCAATGAGTCATTGGTCAAGTTCGAGGTCCCTGGCTTCTGCTACACCATCGATACTGGATCCTCACCAGGACTCCTGCTATTGCCCTGTGTCATGGAGGTCCTGCAGCTTTGGCTCTGCAGGGCCGTACGCTTCAGCAGTTCATCGATGAGGTAGATGTTGGGGTGTGCCAACTCAGAGCCTTGGATCTGGGCCTGGGTGGTCAGCCTGCCAGCTCCCCCCACTTACATCTCTAGAGTGAGCTCTTCAGCACTGCCCAGGCTAGCTCACGCAATGCTTCAGCCAGCAAGGGGCAGGGCTAGCTCTCCTACTCTCCTGCCTTGTGCCTGGCTCACTGGCGCCTTTGCCATCAGGGCCAGCTCTACTGTGCTGCCAGAGCTGGGCCAAAGGCCAGATCTAAATGCTGCCTCCAGTGAGGGGTGGGGCAGCTCTCCCACTCTTTTTGTTTTGCTTTTTGTGTTTTCGAGACAGGGTTTCTCTGTGTAGTCCTGGCTGTCCTGGAACTCACTCTGTAGACCAGGCTGGCCTCGAACTCAGAAATCCACCTGCCTCTGCCTCCCAAGTGCTGGGATTAAAGGCATGGTTGCCGGGCTAGCTCTCCCACTCTTTTTTTTTTTTTTAAAAAGTCTCTTTTGTTTGTTTTAATTTATTTAATGTGAGTACATTGTTGCTATCTCCAGACAAACCAGAAGAGGGCATCAGATCCCATTACAGATGGTTGTGAGCCACCGTGTGGTTGCTGGGAACTGAACTCAGGACCTCTGGAAGAGCAGTCAGTGCACCTAACCACCGAGCCATCTCTCCAGCCTGCTCTCCCACTCTTATGACCTGGAGACCAACTCTCCCACCTGCTGCAGGACACGAGGGGTGAGGAGTGGGAGTATCTCCCCACAGCCATGCCACTTCACAGCAGACAAGTGGTGGAGCCAGCTCTGCAGTGTTCATGCCTTTGGCGCTGGATCACCATTGCTCCCACCACTATGGCCAGCTCTACTGTGCTGCCCAGTGAGGTACAGGGCCTGCTCTCCGAAGTGCTGCAGCTAATGAGAGGTGGGGCCAGAATTCCATAGCCAGCAAGGGGTGGGGCCAGCTCTGCACAGCCCTTGGACATCAACAAGGTCCTAGGTGGCAACCCAGGCTAGGACTTTACCATGGCCCCAGGTGGCAGGGCAGGCTCCTCAGAACAGGCTATTCCTCTTCACCTTCATGTCTCCAGTTCCATCTGTCTTTACGGTGCTCAAACTGTTCCTCTTCTTGTTCTCTCCCGTCTGCTCACCACACATGTGCATATCTTAGTGGCTCCCTGCTGTGGGTGGGCCTCAGGGCAGGCAGGCCTCTGGGTGTCCTCCCCTGCCTGAAAGAAAAGAAAGACACATGGTGGTTTGAGGGCCTCTGGGTGTCTTCATCCACCTCCCAAGTACTGGGATTAAAGACATATGCCACCACCTCTGGGATCCATACCAGGCTTTCAAGAAAAAAAATTAAAGATTTATTAATTTTAATTAAAATTGTATGTGTGTGTGTGTGTGTGTGTGTGTGTGTGTGTGTGTAACATGTACATGTGCCCGAGGAAGCCAGAAGAGGGTAATGGATCTCCTGGAACTGGAGTTACAGACGGTTGGTAGTTATCGTGTGGGTGCTTGGAATTGAACCTGGGTCCTATGCAAGAGCAACAAGTGCTCTTAACCAATGAGCCATCTCTCCAGCCCCAGCACCCCACCTCCCCTTTTTAAAGACTTAGCTTCACATTTTCTTTGCCCATTTTTTTATTTACAGATACTTAGACTGATTCTATACCTTGGCTACTGTGCTAATACATGTAGTTTTTATTTTAATTGAGGCTATATGTTCCTGTTTTTGCTAACCCTCTTTAAGTTGATCCTTTTTTCTTTGAAGATTTATTTTTATTTTTAATTTTTTTATTATTTATTTACTTAAATCTATCGATTTATTAGTCCATCTCTCTATTTATTTATTTTGATTTTTTGAGACAATTTCTTTGTGTGTCCTTGACTGTCCTGGAACTTGCTCTGTAGACCAGGCTGACTTTGAACTCACAGAGATTCACCTGCCTCTGCCTCCCAAGTGCTGGGACTAAAGGTGTGTGCCACCACTGCCTGGCCTTATTTTTATTTTAAACTAGGTTTGTGTGTGTGTGTGTGTGTGTGTGTGTGTGTGTGTGTGCGCGCGCATATGTGTGTATGTGAGTATGCATAAATGTTTATATATGTGTATCTGTGTGCATATGTGTGTATGCATATGTGTGTTTGTATGTGTATATGCATATATGCATCTGTGTGTACATGCATATATATGTATGCACATGTGTGTCTATATGTGTGTTTGTGTGATATGTGTATGTGCTTGCATGAGAATACATGAAATGCAAGTATTCAAGGATATTGGAAGAGGGAACTGCATTGCTTGGAACTGGAGTTACAGTCAGTTGTGAGATGCCCAGTGTTATTGCTGAGAACCAAACTCTGGTCCTCTGGAAGAGCAGCGAGTGTTCTTAACTGTTGAGACGTCTCTCCAGCTCTTCCTTTGTTCTTTAGATGTAACGTCAGATGCTTCTTCTCAAGTGTAGCAAAGTATTCAGTTATATTTAGTATATTTGCTTTAGGTCAAGAAATCATGATGACTTCCGTGAGACTTTGGGGAAATTGGGATTAGAGGCTCCAGTCATATAGACATTGTAACCAGTGCTTCTGGATGCTCAATATTTCTATGCCTGTTCACTGGACAAGGACAACAAAAAAATGTTTGAAAATGAGGTGTTGCTAGGTGTGGGATTATGACTCCGTACTCCAGAGTCCTGGGCTATATATAGCAAGAGACTGTCTCAGAGAGCGCCCTGCCCCCCATTATGAGTTTAAATTAGTATTGGATGGTTATAACTTCACCTTATGCTTCTTTTATCTGCCCAAGTGACTCAGGCGGGCAATCTGCAGTGCTGTCCCCAGGCTGCTCCAGAGCTGCCCTTCTAAGCCATTGCAAGCAGTTTCTCTGGTGTGACTAATGCCCCAGGCCCACTTACAATTTACTGTCTTCACCTCACCTTACTTCACCTTGTTTTTACTGGTTTTCAAGGCAGGGTTTCTCTGTGTACCAGATCCCTGGCTGTGCTGGAACTCATTTTGTAGTCCAGGCTGGCCTCGAGCTCACAGAGATCGACCTACCTCTGCCTCCTACATGGTGGGGCTAAAAGCATGGGCCAACACACCTGGCATTCTATTTTTTTGAAAGTAGGTCATGTTGAAAACTCACAACCCTCACCCTCAGCCTCTTGAGTGCTAGGATTATAAATGTGCACACCTATACTTGGCTAATTTGGGTTCCTTAATTTTTAAAGATATATATGCCTGAGGAGGTAAGAGGTGTCAGATCCTTTAGAGCCAGAGCTGCAGACAGTTGTGAGCTTCCCAACATGAATGCTGGGAACTGTACCAGAGAGAAGTATACACTCCTAACCACTGAGCCATCTCTCTAGCCTCTGCTGTTTGAATTTTAGTATTTTTATGTTAGGTACAAATATTGAAGTGGTTCTTAAATATTCAAATTTGAGCAAGACTGGAGTGGCCTCAGTTCCCATCTGTCCCCCTCTGCCTACAGATGTCCATTTGAAAATGTCCGCCCATTAAAGCAGGTGTCTCTCATGGCCTCTCGTCTCCATCCTTCACTTCCCGACAATGGGAGATTCTGGGTTCCTCAAGGTTCACTGAAGACAGGAATAAGAGAAGCAAAAGCCAAAGGCAAGAACATCACACCTGAATGACGGGGACATGCCAGGGGCCAGAAGCAGTGGGCCGATGGGACAGAGCCATTGAGTTACTGCCTGAAGCACCCATCTTTACTGGACTTGAAATGAGATGATCCAGGATGAAGCAGAGCCTCCACGTTAGGCCGAATCACACTGAGTAGATTAGCGTGGTGCACACTAGCTGAGCACTCACAGAATAGAAGCCTGGCCCTCAGCTTAGCACAGCTCTGCGGGGATCAAATCCAGCCCTTCCGAAGCTAGGCAAGTGCTTTACCTCTGAGCTGCACCCCAGCCCTGTCATTCATGAGCCATGCACTTAAGCAAGAGCTGTCTCAGCTACAAGCACTCCATGCTACTCTCTGCTGACTGTGGGGCTTGACCAGCGTATGACTTTTTTCTCAGCTCTGTGTGTAACTGTGTAGACTTTGGGCTTCTTTACCTCCTGTACTCTGTCAAGGGTGCCTACCAGGATGTTTGTTACTAGCTGGTTTGA
>JADRCH010008366.1:0-15879 GCA_019843965.1 Rhynchomys soricoides
CCCGATTGGGTCTGGGGTAGCTATAGGGAGATTAGAGACAGCTAAGCTTAGGGAAGGGTTAGGGTGCTGAGCACGGAGAAGGGAACCGGGCAACTAAGTTGAAGGCAGATTTAGGGTGTTGAGCTAGGAGCAGAGGGAAGGGCAGCTAGCTGAGGGAGACTTAGAGGAGCCCGGCCACTGAACCGTAAGGTCAAAAATGAGCGTGTGTGTGTGTGTGTGTGTGTGTGTGTGTGTGTGTGTGTGTGTGTGTTTTATCTGTGGATCTGAGATAGCCCCTGGGCAGGTGTGTGCATGTGACTCACCAGGAACCCAAAGCAGTGTAGACAAAATACATGCTCCACTCCACCCCTTGGCCCATGATCAGAGTTAGGGGACGAGGTCCCACCCTTTGTGGAGTGAGTGGCATCATCTTGGTACCATCGTCAGTTTCAACTCCAGGTCCCCATCTGCATCACCTTGTTTCTCTCACCGTGAGTCCTGCCCCTTTGTAACGGGGCCTCCGTCCTTCCGTGTTCCTTCCTCTCGCTTGAGAGGCCCTTTCCACTCACTCTACGGAGGAATCCAGCACATCTGAGTGACAGGGCCCATCCCATCTCCCCAGACACCCTCCTTCCGTGGTGGTGTCCTGTCTTCCCCCTGGCTTGGACGTCAAACTTCCTTTCTGTTTCTCTCCCTCAGCTTATTGAACAGCTGAAAGAAGAGATCCGCTTATTAATCTTAGTGATGGAGCAAATGCTTGCAGAAGTCTGGAACCTGAGAGAGGCCGTTTTTAAGGATGTTCTGCTTCACAAGACCCAAGTATGTAGTTTTAGCTGCCATGCTGGGCTGAGCAGACCAGTTCCTAGGGATGCCAATCTGGGGAGGTGGCAAGAGCCTAGGCATGCACGGAGAAGGCCTGGGTGTGCCATACTCTGCTGCCAGCCTGATGGAGCTTTCCTCCCACTTCTGGTGTGGCTGAATCAGGTGGTTGGTTCCAGGGAAGACACAGGGGCATGGGTGGAAAAGGCATCTTTTCTGTCTGGCAGGTTTCCGTGCCCCAAGGGGATAACGTCTTTCCTTTCAAAATTAACCCTTGGCCTGCTTTCCCCAGGATTAGGCTCTATGGAAGGGCTAGATGGTAAGGTGGGAACAGGCCAGACCTCTTCACGATGCTCCCTCAGGTCCTTGTATGGTGGCAGAGCCCAGTGTTTGCAGATTATAGAGTTTTCCCGCTTGTCTCCCTGTCTCCCAGGCCTTCTCTTGGGTCCTACCTCCACTTTGTACTTTGAGACAGAGTCTCGCTTTGTAGCTTAGGCTGGCTTCAATTATTGATCCTCCTGCTTAGGTCTCCTGAATGTTGGGATTTCCATGTGTTAAGACTTTCCTTCCAGAAGGGAGGGGTGTTAACCAACATCTACTCCTAAAGGTCCAATGACAAACTAATGTTTGGTTCCACCAAAGTTCCTCTTGGGAAACCAATGAGTTTATTGGGCTTCCTCACAGAGCCTGGATGAGGGGGTCACTGACAGGATTATGTGTGAATACAAAGTAGCCACACTGGAAAGCCTGCCTGCAGAATGGGTGATAGCTCTCTGTGGTGTGTCGATGGAGCTCTCTTACTCCACTCTTCTCAGTCTATAAAGTCTGGCCTCTTCCTAAGACCTTAGAGCCACAGGTGGCTGGTTGAGAGCAGTTGCAAGATGCTCAGCTGAGGGCCCCATGACCCTCCCTCCTCCCTTGTTCTCTGAGGGAATCTCATCGGTCAACATCATCAGTCTACACAGGTGTGATGATGTTTTTCAGGCGGGCACAGCTGAACAGAAGAAGATGGTGGCAGCTTGGCTTAGAGGCTAGTCATGGACAACGTGTGCCTAGTTATTCTTGCTGGTTGGCTGTTTCCATGGCACCCTTTCCATCTCCCCTCTTCCTTCCTTTTCTTTTTTCTTTTGAGTTTATGAAATACCAGGGAGCCCATGAATGGGAGGAACTCTTGGCTCTGCCACCACAGAGCCAAGAGGAGGAAAAGATATTAGGAGATACTGAGACCTGAGCATGGAGCTGGTGAGAGGCCCATGAGCCTAGAAGAGCTTATTCTAGGGCAGTGAGTCTGGGGCAGTCAAGAAGGACTTGCTGAGGATGTGACATTGACATGAGTTCCTGTACCTCGTTCTGTCAAATTAACTTCCTTCCCACTTTGACCTGTGTGTGTGTTTATGTTTGTGTGTGTATCTGTGTATCTGTGTGTGTGTTTATGTTTGTGTGTGTATGTTTGTGTGTGTATCTGTGTATATGTGTGTTCATGTTTGTTTGTGTGTGTGTGTGTGTGTGTGTGTGTATATGTGTTTGCATGTGCATGTGTGCACTTGCACATGCTTGCCCAGGTGGCTGCAGGTTGTGTTTTAGGATGATGCTTCCCCAGTAAACACCAGTATTGTAATGAAACTGGAGGTGTGTTCCCTCTGCCCCTAATCCTGGTGTCCCTGGCTGACCTCTCACAGTCTTCTTTTCTGCTTCCTGCCAGGTGCACCCCAGACGTGGCTGTTGAGCTCAACATTCCTGTGCAGGAGCCAGTCCCCTCCTAGATGGCAGTGGCACGTCCTCTCCCTCCTCTCTTCCCAGCACCAGGGGTTTCAGCTGTTGACTTACAAGAGGGTATCTCTGTTACGAATCTGACCCCCAGCTCTCCTCTACCGCTCTCCCTTGCTGCTTGAACTAGGCAGGAATTCCCAGTCCAGCCTACTTGTTCCTTGGTGCCAATAAAGGAGTGTTTGTATTTGCTTGGTGCTGGTCTATGGGGTCCCATAGGCTTTCCCGGATATGTCATGGCAATGGCCTTTACTTAGGGTCAGGGTTAGGCTGCTGTGCTGATGGCATCTGGGAGAAGGGCTGGAGTACTGCCTCCCCTCATCTCCATGGCTTCCTTCTGGCCCAGCGGGAGCTCAGCTTCCCTTGTAGTTGGGAGCCTAGAACAGTTGAGGCCAGTGCTAAAGCAGAAGAGAGACTCCTTGAAATTCATTCACCTGAGCTTTCTGGTTGATGGCCATCTCTCTTCTGGCTTTGCGCCTCTCTCAAATGCATAGGTATATGGCCAGAACTCAGGCTATGTGCAGAGCTATTCACAGCAGTATACAGCAGTCCCTCATCTGTTAAGAGCCAGTTCCCCAAAGTAAGCCACCTCTGCCTCCAGGTGATGGCCTAAGTCTCAAAGCTCCAGACTTCTTTTTTTTTTTTTTTTTTTTTTTTTTTGGTTTTTCGAGACAGGGTTTCTTTGTAGCTCTGGCTGTCCTGGAACTCACTCTGTAGACCAGGCTGGCCTCGAACTCAGAAATCCGCCTGCCTCTGCCTCCCGAGTGCTGGGATTAAAGGCGTGCGCCACCACTGCCCGGCAGCTCCAGACTTCTTGGCTCAACTTGGAACTACTCTTCAGGGCTATTCTGTCTGGAACTCCTGGAGAAGCTGGGTGGCTAGAGCTGCCCAGGCCAGCACTGCGGCTGGACTGAGGAAGGAGTTGAGGAGGGCTGTGGAAGGGCAGAGGGTACTTGATACTCAATTCTGACACCACATTTCACCCATGACCTCCCTGGGACCCAGAGTGCTTCTGGCCACTCCCAGATCCATTTAGTGCTTCAAGAGACTTGGCTTCAGATAATAACAGCATAATTACCTTAAATTAGCAGCAAGACTGGGGGGGGCTCAAGCAAGTCCACAGGGAGGCTTCCTTCAGAAAGAATACCACCGGGACCCCTTTTCTGTTTCTCTACTGTGTTCTCCAAGGGTCAGCACTTCCTGTGGTCTCCCTGTGTACCAGCATTAGCATCTTCAGGGGGCTGAGGCTTCTTTGTACATATCCCACTGCGACAAGAGAGAGGCTTTGTCCCACACTCTTAACCAGAGCACGGCCTGCTTATATGACCTGTACCCCATCTTGAGCCAGTCTGGGGTGGAGAGCTGACTGGTTTAGTACTGGTCACATGCTCTACTTCAGGGTGGCGGGAAGAGGGCATGTGACCTAACATCAGCCAGTAGACACTCTCCAGAATCATTTGGCTCTTCAGATTGACAATGTTGGACACTATAAAATTTTTTACATAGAAATCACTCTGCTTTACATATTTGAGTGCATGAAGTCCTCATGAGAACACCCCTAAGAGGCAGGCATTGCTGTCACTCCCATTTTGTAGATGAAGAAATGAAAGAGATAGAAGTAAAAGTTTGTTTTTCCTGAAGTCATCAGGCCCGTCTGGCAGAGGCAGCCTTAGCCCCAGCCAGGCGCTCAGCTAAGTTGGACAGGCTCCTAATGTTAGCTCCTTACCATTGGGGTGATGCCGTGGTTTGAATGATTCTGACTCCCAAATCCATGTCAAAACTTAATTCCCCAACTCAGTAAACAAGGAGGTGTGGCCTTTTGGGAGGAGAACCCTTCCAAAGGTCTGCGGATGAGCTCACTCATTGCCTTTTGTTGTCCTGCCACAGACAGATACAGGGCTTGTCCAGTCCTCAGGAGGATGCACGGAGAGGGCCCCCGCTCAGAGGCAGAGTGCTAGTCCTTAAAGATACCGCCTGCTGCCACCTTCATTTTGCCCTTCTCAGCCTTTAGACTTCAAGAAGCAAATGCCTGTTTATATAAGTTACAGAGTCCAAAGCATTTTGTTTCAACAGCTTGACCCAACTTAAGACAGAGAAGCTATTTCCAGAACTGGTCTTGGATCCTTTTTGGCTGAGTTCTTCCCTTGGTCTCCTTGCCTGCTCTTTCTAAAAACGGGAAGAAGAAATCAGCCTTCACCTTCAACACATTTCTTGAAATCTACACAGCTGACACTCAAGTTCATTACTTGATCCTTTCCATAAACCTGGCCACAATTCTCATGCTTTGTCTCTCTATAAAAAGTTTTTTCTTTCTCAGTTCCCAGTACCAGGGCCCTCATCATCAGCCTTTGACCTTTTCGAGTCTCGAAGCTTAGCAACTTAGATATTCTTTGAGGTCATTTAGATCTCTGCTTCCAAATTCTAGCACTTTAAAAGTGTGTGTGTGTGTGTGTGTGTGTGCACACTTGTGTGTGCGCACGCCAGCCATTCAGTGTGTGCAGATGTCAGAGGATAACTTGCAGGTGTCTGTTATCTCCTCCTGCCTTGAAAGTCCTTGGTGTTATGCGTGTCTGGTTCCTTTAAGTGCTGAGCCATCTCACTGGCTTCCATGTTTAAGGCCACTCATGATGACACTGGGTCCCCAGGAAGTTCCAAATAATTTCCTTGTCTTGCAGACAGCTGACTAGCAAACTTAATGTCATCTGTAGCTGCAGTTCTTTTTTGCCACAAAACTTAAAGACCCTCGGTGAGTGTGAACATCTCAGGGTAATAATAGTTTGCTGCTCACATGCCTCCTGGCGAAAGCTAACCTCACCTTAGAAGAGGCACTCTGTCTAATTGAGGAATTCTTGTTTCCAAGACCAGCGTGCTGGAGAGCAAACCAGGCTTGCTGGCTCTGAGACACCATTTCCTTCTTTTCACTCTGCAGCTGCCCACACTCCCTATAAAGCAGAAATAGGACTTGGTCCCAGATGAAGCCTGTAGAGACAGGCTTGTCAAGTGGGGCTCATCTGACAGATGTATTACTTCCATGCCTCTTGGGCAGACAGGGCTGTACTGCTTTGCTTTGCCTAGTACTTGGGATGGGACTTAGGTGCCACACATATGAAGCAAGCAAGCAAGCAAGCAAGCAAGCAAGCATGCATGCATGCTAGCCACACAGCTTTCTTTCCTCTTTTACTTGTTGGCTGGGGATCAAACATCTTAAACAAGTCATCTACCACTGAACTGCAACCCCAGACCCCCGAAAAGTTAAAACCCTCCATAGGGGGTCAGGCTGTCTGGCTTGTTTTCTTTGTGTCAATGAGACTTTGGTGTGGACACTGTTTTCCAGTTGTGTGAGATGGGTGCTGTCTGAAAGGAAGCACCTTTGATGGGCACTGAGCACCTAGCCACTGGCTAACTGGAGAAGCCACTGTTTAAATGGGCAGTGATCTGACTCACCAGTGTCTCTCTATACCAGGCAGTGGGGCTGTAGGACAGTTGCACCCACACACGGCTTGTTTTGACTGAATGTATCTGTTGGTTATTGTAAGCACTGAGGGAAATCTAGATGACCTCATACTCACCCCTGAGTAATCTAATAGCTACAGTTGTCCTTGAGTGTTCCCTGGAAAGAAAGCACACCAGGCAGAAGATCCTATGAGGGAAGAGTGTACTGGATGGTTTTGTGTGTCAACTTGACACAAGCTAGAGTTCTCCCAGAGAAAAGAGCCTCCACTGAGGAAATGCCTCCACAAGATCCAGCTGTAAGACATTTTCTCAATTAGTGATTGGTGGGGAAGGGCCCAGCCCATTGTGAATGGTGCCATCCCTGGGCTGGTGGTCCTGGGTTCTATAAGAAGGCAGGCTGAGTAAGGCCAGGTGAAGCAATCAGCACCCCTCTATGGTCTCTGCATCAGCACTTGCCTCCAGGTTCCTGCCCTGGGTGGGTTCCTGTCCTGACTTACTTTGGTGATGAACAGCAATGTAGAAGTGTAAACGGAATCCTTCCCCCCTCCCCCCTTCTTGGTCATGGTGTTTATTGCAGCAATAGAAACCCTGACTAAGGCCGGGTAGTGGTCGCACATGCCTTTAATCCCAGCACTTGGGAGGCAAAGACAGGCGGATTTCTGAGTTCGAGGCCAGCCTGGTCTATAGAGTGAGTTCCAGAGAAACCCTATCTCAAAAATCCCCCCCCCCAAAAAAAACCCTGACTCAGCTTGCAAGAGTGGCTGGAAGGTCAGTGTCTTGGAGGGTCCCAAGAGCTGCTGTCTCACGAAGTTTTACAGGAGAGATGTTATCTTGGTGAAATCTGATGGGTGTTAAGTGTGGGCAGGTCCTCACTCCATGTCATTAGTGTATGAGGGATGTGGGGCAGGGTTGGTTTTCTGGATTGTCTTGTGGTACAGGGCCTGGCTAGTGAGAGAGGCACACGGACGCAAACATGTCTGCTGAGCATTTGGGTGAACTTCCCCTTTGGGGGGGCTTTCAGTTCTGTATTCAGGCTTGCTGGGAGATGTGCAGACTTACTAATAGGGTAACTGGACCCCTGTTTAATGGAGTCCTGACCCAATGACGCCTGATAGTAGGGTGAAGATGACCTCATGGCTTTGTGGTTTACATGGGGAGTGTCCTGTGCTGCTGAGAGAAACCACAAGAGTGCTAGTCAAGCTAGCCACAGGAACAGGCATGTGACTACATTTTCATGGTCTTGGTCACTGTAGTAGAATTCATCCTTTGTTCACTACTGGGCAGGGTATGTGCACCTTCACCTTTTGGGGAAGTTCACTGCTGTTCACAGCTGTGTGGGTGGCTCTTGTCCCATGGAATTCCTGCAAAGCTTCTGAGGTTCAGGTATTTCCAATCATTAAGCTTCCAAGTCACCCTTCTCCGACCCATCAATCACTTTTCTGGCTTGCTGTGATTGGATACCCTATCAAAAGCTGCCTTAGGGAGGCAGGGGCTTATTTGTGCTCACAGTTGCAGGGTACAGTCCATGACTGCAGGGATCACAGGGGCAGGAGCTTAGGCATCTGGCCACATCAGCCCACAGCTGGGAAACAATGATGCAGCTTACTGCCTATTTTCTGCAGTCCAAGATCCTGCTCCAGGATCAAGTTATATCCCGTCAAGTTGGCAATTAGCATTAACTATCACAGGGCCACTAGGGTAAAAGGTTCCTATCCCATTATCTGTCCATGGTCCATCCTTGGTCCATCTACCTTTCTTTATTGGGGTATACAGGTAGAAGAAGTGAGGAAAGACATGTAGAAAATCAGCACTCAGTGTGGCCTTTAATGACAGGAACAGGAAAACCTGGCATCTCCAGGGTATTTGAGAAGACAGAGAGTTGGAGTCTTGATTCAATGGTTAAGAGTTTTAGCTGAGCCGGGCAGTGGTGGCGCACGCCTTTAATCCCAGCACTCTGGAGGCAGAAGCAGGTAGAGCTCTGAGTTTGAGACCAGCCTGGTCTATATGGGGAATTTTTTAAAAGGATGTATGTATGTATGTATGTATTTATTTATTTATTTATTTATATTAATTATATGTAAGTACACTGTAGTTGTTTTCAGACACACCAGAAGAGGGCATCAGATGTCATTACAGACGGTTGTGAGCCACCATGTGGTTGCTGGGATTTGAACTCGGGACCTTCTGAAGAGCCATCAGTGCTCTTAACCGCTGAGCCATCTCTAGCCCTATATGGGGAATTCTTTTCTTTCTTTTCTTTTCTTTCTTTCTTTTTTTTTTGAGACAGGGTTTCTCTGTGTAGCCCTGGCTGTCCTGGAACTCACTCTGTAGACCAGGCTGGCCTCAAACTCAGAAATCCACCTGCCTCTGCCTCCCAAGTGCTGGGATTAAGGCGTGCACCACCACTGCCCGGCTATATGGGGACTTCTAAGACAGCCAGGGCTACATAGAAAAGCCCTATCTCAAAACAAGGAATTAGTGATTAATATTTGTACAAAATAGCAAGTTTCCATATGACTTTGTTTCTTTTTTCCCAGGCCCTTGCTGATTTGGAACTAGTGATCCCCCTGCCTCAGCCTCCAGAGTGCTGGTGTTACAGATGTGTTACCATGGCTGGTTCTTCCCTGCTTTCTTCTCCCTTTTCCCTCTCTCCCTTCCTTCTCCTCCTATAGCTCTTCTTGTCTTCTCCCAGGCCTCCCCATTCCCCCTTCTTTTTCTCCTGTACATCAAGGGTTTTTTATCTCTAGCAGGAGAGTTTGCAAAGACTCTCTGGGGTCAGTGAGCTGGACTAACTGGGAGACTGGACAGAACTCCCACATCTGAGGCTTCTGTCTGTGGACCTTGTGAGGTAAAGTGTGACCCTCCGTCTGACATCATATGTCTGGGACACATTGGAATAATTTTGTGAATGAATGCCTGAACAGCAGTTTTCAAGTCTTTGCCCACTAAGCCCATCTCCCTTGTGGTGATACCGGATTCCGCTGGCAGATGGCGATAAAGGCCGATCGAAAATAACCTGGGACAGGTTTGAGGCTGAGATGCAGGCTTTATGGCCTGTATCACTGCTACGGAAATAACATTTAGGCATCATCGTGGCTCTCATTGTTCTTGCCTGGGCCCTACATGCTAACTGGCCTCGATTCTGTTCTCTGGGGTCTGCCTTCCTCCTCCTACCAAAGCCTGGCCTGGGCGCTAGCTGGTCCCCTGCTTTGAACCCTGTTTTCGTGGTCTTCAAGTTAAAATAAGAACTTTGTATACAGACAGTGTTTTGTTGTTGTTGCTGCTGCTGCTGCTGTTGTTTTGTTTTGTTTTTTGTTTTTGTTTTTGTTTTTTAAATGCAGGGGACTGCACTCAAGGATTTCTGTACACCAGGCAAGCACTTACCAGTTGTGACACCTCCAGCCCCATACTATTTTTGTTTGTCTTCCTGCCCAGTCCCCTCCCTCCCTCTCCTTCCTGTGGCTCCCTTTCCCTCCCCAACTAACCTCTCTGCTTTCAGCCCAGGTTGGTTTAAAAACATACCTTTATCTGTCCGTTTTCTTCCTGCCCTCCTCTTTCTTAAACTTTTCTTTTACACTTCTTTTTCTCCACTTAGGGTCTTGCTTTGCAGCCCAGACCAACCTTCAACTCTTGATCCTCCTGCCTCAGCTTCCTCACAATCCTGGCTCCAGTTATTTTCATGAAGTACTTCACATTAAATCGTAGAATTCACACGTTCTTCCTAAACATTGCAGCAAAGTGTTTTCAAGTATTCAGTATATTTATGGTCTCCATCTTTAAATTATAGTTCATTTGTTGATTTATTCCTGTGTGTCCATGGTGGTACTGGACAGCCTGTGGGTGCCTGGTCTCTTGTTTCACTATTTGGGTCCCGGGGCTTGAACTGAAATAATCAGGCTTGGTGGCAGGTGCCTGTCTCATTAAGCCAGCTTGAGGCCTTTAGTCTTTAACTTTTGAGGTGAATGAACGAAACGCAGGAATGCAGGGGTATAGTCACTTGATTCTGATAATCACACTCACCTGTACTGAACGCCCATCAGACACCTGGTCAAGAAAGCCATGCAGACAATGGCTGAGCTCATGAACAGACAGGCCCAGTGGCATCATTGCCCCTTAGGGAAAGCCAGTTAAAACAACGACATACAGCTAAGTGTCTATCGTGGCTAAAACACAAATATAGAGTCTACCAAACTCTGCTGAGGATGTGAAGAAAGTCAGTCCTTATATGTGGCCGGTGGGACTGAATGGTCTGGTCATTCTGGGGGTCCCCTTGCAGTATCTTACAGAGTTAAACACACCCATATCATGTGACCAGCAGCCACACTTTTGGGCACGCCTCCCAGAGAAGTGAACTTTCCTGTTGTCGCAGAAGCCTGCCACAATATTCACAGCAGCTTCATGTGTAATGGTCCACATCTGGAAGCATCTCTGATGTCTTTAGAAGTGACTAAACTGTAGTGTGACAGAGCATCCCTTAGCCTAACAAGAAACACGCTGGGTTTGGTAAAGTATAACTCGGGAGGCCAAGGCAGGAGTCTTAAGAGTTGAGGCCTAGCCTGGTCTACATAGAAAGATGCTATAGCAAAAACCAAAGCAAATGAAAGAAAAACTTCACAGAAGAGGAAGAGCTGAGAATTTGGGAGATGGCTGGGTTGGTGATGTACGGGTGTCACAAGCACCTTGACATCTCAGTTGGTAAGGAGCTAGGTGTGGTGACTTTCAGTGCTGGGGACTGAGAGGCAGGAGAATCCCAGGGAGCTGTTGTCCAAACAGGCTAGCAGTTGATGAGGTTCAGTGGGAGACACTGTCAATAAATAAATAAATAATTGGAGACAATTGATTGAGGAGGACACTGCCTACATACACATAAGAACATGTACACGTGTGTATACCACACACATCGAAGAAGAAGGAAGAGAAATGAACTTGTAACATACACAGCTCCAACTCAGAGGGATCGTGGGCGTCACACTGAGAACGGTCTCAGAGGTGATCGGCTGTGTGCTTGGTGTCTGCCTGCCTTTCTTTTCTTTCCTTTTCTCTTTCTTCCTCCCCCCCCCCCCGAGTTTCTTTCTCTGTATATTTCTGGCTGTCCTGGAACTCACTCTGTAGAGCAGCATGGCCTCAAACTCACAGAGATCCACCTGCCTCTAAAGGCATGCACCTTGATGTATATATTTTTCTTTTCCCACAGAACATTTAAAATTTTTTAAATTGATTCTTTGTGAGTTTCCTATTATACACCCCAATCCCACTCATCTCCCCTTCCTTTCATATCCACTCTCTGCCACTGCAACCTCATCCCCAAAAGAAAATAAAAAACAAAAATAAAAAGTAAACAAAGCATAAAAACCATCTCGTCGTTGAAGCTGTGGTGTGTCGCAGTGTGTTTCACAGGACACCCCTTTGTCCACATATCTTTGCTTGCAAGTGTTTATTGCAATGAGTCATTGGTCAAGTTCGAGGTCCCTGGCTTCTGCTACACCATCGATACTGGATCCTCACCAGGACTCCTGCTATTGCCCTGTGTCATGGAGGTCCTGCAGCTTTGGCTCTGCAGGGCCGTACGCTTCAGCAGTTCATCGATGAGGTAGATGTTGGGGTGTGCCAACTCAGAGCCTTGGATCTGGGCCTGGGTGGTCAGCCTGCCAGCTCCCCCCACTTACATCTCTAGAGTGAGCTCTTCAGCACTGCCCAGGCTAGCTCACGCAATGCTTCAGCCAGCAAGGGGCAGGGCTAGCTCTCCTACTCTCCTGCCTTGTGCCTGGCTCACTGGCGCCTTTGCCATCAGGGCCAGCTCTACTGTGCTGCCAGAGCTGGGCCAAAGGCCAGATCTAAATGCTGCCTCCAGTGAGGGGTGGGGCAGCTCTCCCACTCTTTTTGTTTTGCTTTTTGTGTTTTCGAGACAGGGTTTCTCTGTGTAGTCCTGGCTGTCCTGGAACTCACTCTGTAGACCAGGCTGGCCTCGAACTCAGAAATCCACCTGCCTCTGCCTCCCAAGTGCTGGGATTAAAGGCATGGTTGCCGGGCTAGCTCTCCCACTCTTTTTTTTTTTTTTAAAAAGTCTCTTTTGTTTGTTTTAATTTATTTAATGTGAGTACATTGTTGCTATCTCCAGACAAACCAGAAGAGGGCATCAGATCCCATTACAGATGGTTGTGAGCCACCGTGTGGTTGCTGGGAACTGAACTCAGGACCTCTGGAAGAGCAGTCAGTGCACCTAACCACCGAGCCATCTCTCCAGCCTGCTCTCCCACTCTTATGACCTGGAGACCAACTCTCCCACCTGCTGCAGGACACGAGGGGTGAGGAGTGGGAGTATCTCCCCACAGCCATGCCACTTCACAGCAGACAAGTGGTGGAGCCAGCTCTGCAGTGTTCATGCCTTTGGCGCTGGATCACCATTGCTCCCACCACTATGGCCAGCTCTACTGTGCTGCCCAGTGAGGTACAGGCCTGATCTCCCAAGTGCTGCAGCTAATGAGAGGTGGGGCCAGAATTCCATAGCCAGCAATGGGTGGGGCCAGCTCTGCACAGCCCTTGACATCAACAAGGTCCTAGGTGGCAGCCCAGGCTAGGACTTCACCTTAGCCCCAGGTGGCAGGGCAGGCTAGGACTTCCCCGTGGCCCCAGGTGGCAGGGCAGGCTAGGACTTCCCCATGGCCCCAGGTGGCAGGGCAGGCTAGGACTTCACCATAGCCTCAGGTGGCAGCCCAGGCTAGGACTTCACCATGGCCCCAGGTGGCAGGGCAGGCTAGGACTTCACCATGGCCCCAGGTGGCAGGGCAGGCTCCTCAGAACAGGCTATTCCTCTTCACCTTCATGTCTCCAGTTCCATCTGTCTTTACGGTGCTCAAACTGTTCCTCTTCTTGTTCTCTCCCGTCTGCTCACCACACATGTGCATATCTTAGTGGCTCCCTGCTGTGGGTGGGCCTCAGGGCAGGCAGGCCTCTGGGTGTCCTCCCCTGCCTGAAAGAAAAGAAAGACACATGGTGGTTTGAGGGCCTCTGGGTGTCTTCATCCACCTCCCAAGTACTGGGATTAAAGACATATGCCACCACCTCTGGGATCCATACCAGGCTTTCAAGAAAAAAAATTAAAGATTTATTAATTTTAATTAAAATTGTATGTGTGTGTGTGTGTGTGTGTGTGTGTGTAACATGTACATGTGCCCGAGGAAGCCAGAAGAGGGTAATGGATCTCCTGGAACTGGAGTTACAGACGGTTGGTAGTTATCGTGTGGGTGCTTGGAATTGAACCTGGGTCCTATGCAAGAGCAACAAGTGCTCTTAACCAATGAGCCATCTCTCCAGCCCCAGCACCCCACCTCCCCTTTTTAAAGACTTAGCTTCACATTTTCTTTGCCCATTTTTTTATTTACAGATACTTAGACTGATTCTATACCTTGGCTACTGTGCTAATACATGTAGTTTTTATTTTAATTGAGGCTATATGTTCCTGTTTTTGCTAACCCTCTTTAAGTTGATCCTTTTTTCTTTGAAGATTTATTTTTATTTTTAATTTTTTTATTATTTATTTACTTAAATCTATCGATTTATTAGTCCATCTCTCTATTTATTTATTTTGATTTTTTGAGACAATTTCTTTGTGTGTCCTTGACTGTCCTGGAACTTGCTCTGTAGACCAGGCTGACTTTGAACTCACAGAGATTCACCTGCCTCTGCCTCCCAAGTGCTGGGACTAAAGGTGTGTGCCACCACTGCCTGGCCTTATTTTTATTTTAAACTAGGTTTGTGTGTGTGTGTGTGTGTGTGTGTGTGTGTGTGTGTGCGCGCGCATATGTGTGTATGTGAGTATGCATAAATGTTTATATATGTGTATCTGTGTGCATATGTGTGTATGCATATGTGTGTTTGTATGTGTATATGCATATATGCATCTGTGTGTACATGCATATATATGTATGCACATGTGTGTCTATATGTGTGTTTGTGTGATATGTGTATGTGCTTGCATGAGAATACATGAAATGCAAGTATTCAAGGATATTGGAAGAGGGAACTGCATTGCTTGGAACTGGAGTTACAGTCAGTTGTGAGATGCCCAGTGTTATTGCTGAGAACCAAACTCTGGTCCTCTGGAAGAGCAGCGAGTGTTCTTAACTGTTGAGACGTCTCTCCAGCTCTTCCTTTGTTCTTTAGATGTAACGTCAGATGCTTCTTCTCAAGTGTAGCAAAGTATTCAGTTATATTTAGTATATTTGCTTTAGGTCAAGAAATCATGATGACTTCCGTGAGACTTTGGGGAAATTGGGATTAGAGGCTCCAGTCATATAGACATTGTAACCAGTGCTTCTGGATGCTCAATATTTCTATGCCTGTTCACTGGACAAGGACAACAAAAAAATGTTTGAAAATGAGGTGTTGCTAGGTGTGGGATTATGACTCCGTACTCCAGAGTCCTGGGCTATATATAGCAAGAGACTGTCTCAGAGAGCGCCCTGCCCCCCATTATGAGTTTAAATTAGTATTGGATGGTTATAACTTCACCTTATGCTTCTTTTATCTGCCCAAGTGACTCAGGCGGGCAATCTGCAGTGCTGTCCCCAGGCTGCTCCAGAGCTGCCCTTCTAAGCCATTGCAAGCAGTTTCTCTGGTGTGACTAATGCCCCAGGCCCACTTACAATTTACTGTCTTCACCTCACCTTACTTCACCTTGTTTTTACTGGTTTTCAAGGCAGGGTTTCTCTGTGTACCAGATCCCTGGCTGTGCTGGAACTCATTTTGTAGTCCAGGCTGGCCTCGAGCTCACAGAGATCGACCTACCTCTGCCTCCTACATGGTGGGGCTAAAAGCATGGGCCAACACACCTGGCATTCTATTTTTTTGAAAGTAGGTCATGTTGAAAACTCACAACCCTCACCCTCAGCCTCTTGAGTGCTAGGATTATAAATGTGCACACCTATACTTGGCTAATTTGGGTTCCTTAATTTTTAAAGATATATATGCCTGAGGAGGTAAGAGGTGTCAGATCCTTTAGAGCCAGAGCTGCAGACAGTTGTGAGCTTCCCAACATGAATGCTGGGAACTGTACCAGAGAGAAGTATACACTCCTAACCACTGAGCCATCTCTCTAGCCTCTGCTGTTTGAATTTTAGTATTTTTATGTTAGGTACAAATATTGAAGTGGTTCTTAAATATTCAAATTTGAGCAAGACTGGAGTGGCCTCAGTTCCCATCTGTCCCCCTCTGCCTACAGATGTCCATTTGAAAATGTCTGCCCGCTAAAGCAGGTGTCTCTCATGGCCTCTCATCTCCATCCTTCACTTCCTGACAATGGGAGATTCTGGGTTCCTCAAGGTTCACTGAAGACAGGAATAAGAGAAGCAAAAGCCAAAGGCAAGAACATCACACCTGAGTGATGGGGACATGCCAGCGGCCAGAAGCAGTGGGCCGATGGGACAGAGCCACTGAGTTACTGCCTGAAGCACCCATCTTTACTGGACTTGAAATGAGATGATCCAGGATGAAGCAGAGCCTCCACGTTAGGCCGAATCACACTGAGTAGATTAGCGTGGTGCACACTAGCTGAGCACTCACAGAATAGAAGCCTGGCCCTCAGCTTAGCACAGCTCTGCGGGGATCAAATCCAGCCCTTCAGGAGCTAGGCAAGTGCTTTACCTCTGAGCTGCACCCCAGCCCTGTCATTCATGAGCCGTGCACTTAAGCAAGAGCTGTCTCAGCTACAAGCACTCCATGCTACTCTCTGCTGACTGTGGGGCTTGACCAGCGTATGACATTTTTCTCAGCTCTGTGTGTAACTGTGTAGACTGTGGGCTTCTTTACCTCCTGAACTCTGTCAAGGGTGCCTACCAGGATGTTTGTTACTAGCTGGTTTGA
>JADRCH010008382.1:0-19617 GCA_019843965.1 Rhynchomys soricoides
TGAAAATTAACCATTTTTTCTTTATCTATTCTTCAGTTGAGGGATATCTAATTGTTTCTGTTTCTGGATATTACAAATAAAGCTGCGATGAACATAGTTGAGAAAGTTGGTGGAAGATCTTTTGGGTATATGCTTGGAGTGGTATAAGTAGGTCTTCAGGTAGAACTATTCCCAGTTTTCTGAGAGACTGCCAAATTGATTTCCAGATTGGTTGTACCAGCTTGCAATCTCACCAGCAATGGAGGAGTGATCCTCTTTCTCTACATCCTCACCAGCTGCTGTCACCTGAGTTTTTTATCTTAGTCATCTGACTGATGTGAGGTGGAATCTCAGGGTTGTTTTGATTTCATTTCCCCAATGACTAAGGATGTTGAACATTTCTTTAGGTGCTTCTCAACCCTTTGAGTTCGCTCAGTTGAGAATTCTCTGTTTAGCTCTGTTCCCCCCTTTTAATATCTCTTTTTTGATACTTTATTTACATTTCAAATGTTCTCCCCTTTCCAGATCTCCCCTTTGGAAACTTCCTATTCCCTCCTCTCTCCACCTGCCTCTATGGGGGTATTCCCCCACCCACCCACCCACCCACTCTCATTTTCCTTCCTTTGCATTCTCCTGTATTGGGGCATCTAACACCCTCCGTCCCAAGGGCCTCTCCTCCCTCTGATGGATAACAAGACCCTCCTCTGCCACATATGTGGCCAGCACCATGGATCCCTCCATGTGTATTCTTTGGTTGGTGTTCCAGTCTCTGGGAGCATCGAGGGGTCAGGTCAGTTGACACTGTTGCTCTCTCCATGGGGCTGCAAACTCCCTCAGCCCCTTCAGTCCCTTCTCCAATTCTTCCATCTGGGACCTCACACTCAGCTCTATGGTTGCTGTAAAGTGATTCTTGGGTATTCTGAACGTTTGGGCTAATAACCACTTATCAGTGAGTACATACCATGTTCATTCTTTTGTGACTGCGTTACCTCGCTCAGGATGATATTTTCAAGTTCCATCTATTTGCCTTAGAAGTTCATGAAGTCATTGTTTTTAATAACTGAGTAGTATTCCATGTGTAAATGTACCACATTTTCTGTATCCATTCCTCTGTTGAGGGACATCTGGGTTGTTTCCAGCTTCTGGCTATTATAAATATGGCTGCTATGAACATAGTAGAGCATGTGTGTTTATTACATGTTGGAGCATCTTCTGGGTATATGCCCAGGAGTGGAATGGCTGGGTCCTCAGGTAGTATTATGTTCATTTTTCTAAGAGTCTGCCAAACCGATTTCCAGAGAGGTTGTATCTGCTTGCATTCCCACCAGCAATGGAGGAGTGTTCCTTTTTCTCCACATCCTCATCAATATCTGCTGTCACCTGAGTTTTTGGTCTTAGCCATTCTGACTGGTGTGAGGTGAAATCTCAGGGTTGTTTTGATTTGCATTTCCTGATGATTAAGGATGTTGAACATTTCTTTAGGTGCTTCTCCGCCATTCGAGTTTCCTCAGTTGAGAATTCTCGGTTTAGCTCTGTTCCCCATTTTTTGATAGGGTTATTTGGATCTCTGGAGTCTAGCTTCTTGAGTTCTTTGTATATGTTGGATATTAGCCCTTTATCGGATGGAGGATTGGTAAAGATCTTTTCCCAATCTGTAGGTTGCCGTTTTGTCCTATTTAGTGTCTTTTGCCTTACAGAAGCTTTGTAATTTCATGAGGTCCCATTTGTTGATTCTTGGATCTTAGAGCACAAGCCATTGGTATTCTGCTCAGGAACTTTTCCCCTGTGCCCATGTGTTTGAGACTTTCCCCCACTTTCTTTTCTATTAGAGTCAGTGTATCCAGTTTTATGTGGAGGTTCTTGTTCCATTTGGACTTGAGCTTTGTACAGGGAGATAAGAATGGATCAATTTGCATTCTTCTACATGTAGACCGCCAGTTGAACCAGCACCATTTGTTGAAGATGCTGTCTTTTTTCCACTGAATTGTTTTAGCTCCTTTGTCAAAGATCAAGTGACCATAGGTTTATGGATTTATTTCTGTGTCTTCAGTTTTAGTTCATTGATCTACTAGCCTGTCTCTGTACCAATACCATGCAGTTTTTATCACTATTGCTCTGTAGTACAGCTTGAGGTTGGGGATGCTGATTCCCCCAGAAGTTTTTTATTGTTGAGAATAGTTTTTGCTATCCTTGTTTTTTGTTATTCCAAATATATTTGAAAATTGCTCTAAGTATGTGAAGAATTGAGTTGGAATTTTGATGGGGATTGCATTGAATCTGGAGATTGCTTTTGGCTAGATGGCCATTTTAACTATATTAATCCTGCCAATCCACAAGCATGGGAGATCTTTCCATCTTCTGAGGTCTTCTTTGATTTCTTTCTTCAGAGACTTGAAGCTCTTTCACTTGTTTGGTTAGAGTCACACCAAGAAGCTTTATATTGTTTGTGACAATTGTGAAAGGTATCATTTCCCTAATTTCTTTCTCAGCCTGTTTATCCTTTCTGTATAGGAAGGCTACTGATTTGTTTGAGTTAATTTTGTATCTAGCCACTTTGCTGAAGTTGTTTCTCAGCTGTAGCAGTTCTCTGGTGGAGTTTTTAGGGTCACTTATGGATACGATCTTATTATCTGCAAGTAGTGATGTTCTGATTCCTTCCTTTCCAATTTGTACTGCTTTGACCTCCTTCTGTTGTCTAATTGCTCTAGGTAGAACTTTAAGTACTCTATTGAATAGATAGGAAGAGAGTGGGCAGCCTTGTCTAGTCCTTGATTTTAGTGGGATTGCATCAATTTTCAGTCCATTTAGTTTGATGTTGGCTAGTGGTTTGCTGTATATTGTTTTTACTATGTTTAGGTATGGGACTTGAATTTCTGATCTTTCTAAGGTTTTTATCATGATGAGATGTTGAATTTTGTCAAATGCTTTTTCAGCATCTAGTGAAATGATCATGTGAATTTTTTCTTTGAGTTTGTTTATGTAGTGGATTACATTGATGGATTTCTGGGTGTTGAACCATCCCTGCATCTCTGGGATCAAGCCTACTTGATAGTGGTGAATGATCATTTTCATGCGTTATTGGATTTGGTTTTATTGTATATTTTTGCATACCTATTCCTAAGAAAAATTGGTCTGTAGTTCTCTTTATTTGTTGGGTCTTTGTGAGGTTTTGGTATCAGTGTAACTGTGGCTTCATAGAACTAATTGGGTAGTATTTGTTCTGTTTCCATTTTGTGGAGTAGTTTGAAGAGTATTGGTATTAGGTCTTCTTTGAAGGTCTGATAGAATTCTGCACTGAACCCATTTGGTCCTGGGCTTTGCTTTTTTTTTTTTTTTTTTTTTTTTTGGTTGGGAGACTTTTAATGACTGCTTCTATTTCTTTACAGGTTATGGGAGTGTTTAGATGGTTTATCTGATCTTGACTTAACTTTAGTATTTGGTGTCTTTCTAGAAAATTGTCCATTTCATCCAGATTTTTCAATTTTGTTGAGTGTAGGCTTTTGTAGTAGCATCTGATGATTTTTTTGAATTTCCTCAATTTTTGTTGTTATATCTCCCTTTTCATTTCTAATTTTGTTAATTTGGATAGTGTCTCTGTGCCTTCTGGTTAGTCTGGCTAAAGGTTTATCTATCTTGTTGATTTTCTCAAAGAACCAGCTCCTGGATTTGTTGATTCTTTGTATAGTTCTTACAGAAAATGTGGTACATTTTCATAATGTTATACTACTCAGCTATTAAAAACAATGACTTCATGATGTTCTTAGGCAAATGGATAGAACTTGAAAATATCCTGAGTGAGCTAACTCAGTCACAAAAGAACAAACACAGTATGTATTCACTGATAAGTAGATATTAGCCTAAAAGTTTGGAATAAGCAAGATTCAATTCACAGACCAAATGAAGCCTAAGAAGAAGGAAGACCAAAATGTGGATGCTTCAGTGTTTTTTTTTAGAAGGGTGAACAAACTACAGGAGGAAATATGGAGACAAAGTATGGAACAGAGACTGAAGGAAAGGCCATCCAGGGACTGCCCCACCTGGGGATCCATCCCATATACAGCCACCAAATCTGAACATTATTGTGTATGCTGGGAAGTGCTTTCTGATAGAAGCATGATAAGCTGTCTTCTGAGAGGCTCAGGCAGAGCCTGACAAATACAGAGGCAGATGCTCGAAGCCAACTATTGGACTCAGTGTGGGGTTTCAGATGGAGGAGTTGGAGAAGGAACTGAAGGAGCTGAGGGTATTTGCAGCCCAATGGAGGGAGTAACAGTGTCAACTAACCAGACCCCCCAGAACTCCCAGGGTCTATACTACCAACCAAAGAATACACATGGAGGGACCCATGTTGCTGGCCACATATGTGGCAGAGGAGGGTCTTGTTGGCCATCAGTGGGAGGAGTGGCCCTTGGGTCTGAGGGTTTTAGATGCTCCAGTCTATGGGAATGCTAGGAAGGGAAGACGTGAGTGGGCAGGTGGGTGGGGCAGTGCCTTTATAGTGGCAGGACAGTATGGGATAGGAGATTTCCAAAGGGGAGAACTGGAAAGGGGAAAATATTTGAAGTGTAAATAAAGTAACTATTCAAAAAAAATTACATCATTGCATTCTAATGCTTTCCTTTACAAATTTTTCTTGTTGATTACCAGTTTTAGACTCCATTCCTAGAGTTCTAGACCTGCGGATACTGCTGTGAGCAATACAGATCTTTGCTCTCATGAGTTGACACCATGCAACCTTGGTGTCTGTTTCTAGTTGCAGCCACTATCCCAGGATATGCACCTCTCAGGGCTGAAAGTTCATTAGATCATTATAATATTTGTATTTTCAGTACAGTGTTTTCAGCCAATGAGATATGAAAAAATTAGAATAAGTATCTAGAGAGTGAACAATGTGAAAATTTCTGCCGAGGCAGTGAAGCAGGGCAGAGCAGAGATTGACATTTATTCTTTATCTCTCACTTCTCAGTTCATTACTGGAACCACAGGGACATGAATTTGTGAGGCCCTTATATATGGCCACTGGGCAGCTTTAGGGACATATCCTTTTAATCTCCAATAAACCCAAGGCTATTTCTCTTGGTGCAATGCATTCCCTCACTCTCAGCAGAGGATAAAGTCTTGATTAGACCTGACTATTGTGAAATTGTCTTTTTTGCCTTATTAATTCTGTGGGGTTGGTTTTTCTCCATTGAATTTCACTGTTCACTGAACTAGCTGATAATTGGAAATGGTTCCATTTCCTTTTGGTTCACATGACTACCATCTTAAAGTTGTTTTCATGTTACTAGTTTACTAGATAGAAGTTCACACCTTCCTTTCATTACACCTCACTGGAGCCAGATCACTTATTTATTTTAGTGCATCATTTTATACCTCTGCCATAACTGCACATGTGCATATAGAAAACTGCATAAGAAGCCAACATATGACTGTGTGCTGTTGCAATGATATGTAGAATAGGCTTCTCATAGTATGGGTAGTGGCATTCAGTCTCGGAAAGGCAACAGAATGCTTATTGGTGAAGGCCAACTTCAAATATCCTCAGGCCTTCAAATTGCTCACGCTGAAGAAATACAGATGCCACTTCTACAGTTTGATCAGACCTCAGATGCTATGCCTGCAGTTAATACACCACAACTCCAACTGATCCGCAATATGAGAAACATTTTTGCATGCTATGAACTGTGACTGTGTGTAATATCCAATTAAGGAATGGAGGATTTTGCTGGTAATGATAAGGGACAAACAAAGCAGCAATTATCCAGAGAGAAACTGGTAGCACATGATTACAAAGCACAAAATTTAAAATGTAGTGAAATGGTCATACCATAAATTATTCCCAAAACATTTGTTCCCAGAATTTATTTCTGAAAACCCCATGGCTCTATACTTGTCCATAAACATGTGCATATAGTGTATGGGATTCCTTGAAGGTATCTAAGTTTTCGGGAGCTACGTGTACATTCCAGAGTAAGAGTAAAATTGGTATGTAATTAAGAGTATACTTTTCTAATAAGATCAGGTGCCTACATCTGGACATATGTGTAGGCTTGGTACCAGATTTTCCATGCATTTCTTTGATCCTCCTTCCAACTTCAGACTGTCAGAGACAGCAACAACACACCCACGTGTAGGGTTTTCCACAACAAGGAAAAAAGGACAGCAGGTTTCTTTTTTTCCATTTGTACTCACACATTATGGACACAAAGACAATAATTTCCAGGGGTTCTTTCACTTTGCTCCACTGGTCCACAGCTCCCAGGTTTAGCTATGGGCAATTTTCCTTATGACTCCCAGAATTTCCTTGACCTTTTTCTTCTATTGTTGACCACAAACATAGTGAGTCCCATTTCAGACCCGTATCTCCTAGTCCCATGTTCTTGGTCTCTTGGGGACAATGTATTCAAAGAATTCCATAGACCTTCCTAATATGTCACAGGGATTGCTGTTGTCTTAATCCTGGCATGACACTTAGAGTGGCATATGAAGTCCCAGAATCCAACCTTCAGACAGCATGGCAGAGATCAATAAGTAGTCCTTAATTTTGCTTAGAAATTATCCTTGCAAATCTAACCAATAGGTTTCTGTCATGCTTGAGATAAATTTTAAGTAAAAACATTTAGCTCATAGCACAGAAATGAGGTCCCCAGAGATCCATTTCCAAGTAGAAAATTCAAACCTCAGGAGACTAGCTGGGTCTCATGAGTTCATGACTTTAATCAAGAAAACACAGAATCACATTGAGAGAAGAAACATATGAAACATCACAATGCACACATTGATTGATATTTCACTTGTTTTGATAAGTTGCAGCCCATTGGAACGGCTCAGAATTGCTTGTCACACTTTGTGATAGTCTTTTTCCTCATCTTCTATTAAAACTCTATGGCAATTATGTGAAATCAAAGATGCTACATACAGAACGTATTTCAAGAACCCCACTAACATGTAAATTTCTTCTTAACCATTTTAAGTTGATGAGTACTTACCTATGATGTACTATAAGCGTCTTTATGCCTTTCAAATGCTGAGCACCAATACTGTTTTGTCAGAGTTTCACATGACACTGCTCTGATTAGGACTGTGCATGGTGATTTATTTTCATCAAGGGTACATGGAACGAGGTGGCTTCATTATTCAGCATCTCATCTGAGCCCCGACAGACAGTGGCAACAATTATGCACAGGCAAGCTCTTAGCATATTTAATGTGCTTTCCCAACAGTTGATCGTCTTCATCACCACAAAACAATTTGAACTCCATAAAGGCTATGAACATGAATATATCACTGGCACCTTTTGCTTTCCTCTTTCCTTCAACATTTATTTTATCTTCTAGTATAAATTCTTTTCAGTTAGAGAAAGCGTATATAATTTTCTTTAGTTCTTAGGCATTGTCATTTTTGTGTGTTATAAAAAGAGGATAAAAGCGAAATGTCCTACCTCCCTGATGTCACTCCTTTGTTTTCCATACTGTTGGTAGGGAACATTGAACTTTAGTGTCATCCTGCTATGAGCTAGACATGTGATCTTGAGCAAGACAGTAGTTTTCGAGCATTTAATTTTATTAAATCAAAGCAAAAGTGTGATACCATGTGCTATGACACCATGAGTTGATTGACTATCATTTAAAAACCTATGAGGAGCAATGAAAACACAGGGGTCTTTTCATTCTTTCCACAATCTGTTCTTATCCCTTGAAAATATGTGTGTGTGTGTGTGTGTGTGTGTGTGTGTGTGTATGTGTGTGTATTTTACACATCCATGGAGAGGCTGGAAGTTAATGTCAGATGTCTTCCTCAATGATTCTCCACTTTAATTTCTTGGACAAGTTCTCTCACTAAACCTTCAGCTCACCAACTCAGCTAGGCTGGCTTGGCCAGTCACCTCCAGGAATCTTCACTTCTCTGTCTTCCCCACTTTCCCCACCTAGTGACAGGATTTTAGGCCTGTGGCATTATGCATGGCTTTTGAAATGGGTTTTACTGGACTGCACTCAAATTTTCATGTATGTGTGGTAAATACTTTACCAAGTTAGCTGTATCCTTCACTCCCTTTGAATGTTAAAAAACAAAACAAATGAACATATGAAAAACACTGCCCACCTATGGAGACCTTCTTGACTTTGTGTGTTTTGTGTTTTAATCCTTTTATATGTTTCTATCTATAAACCTTTAATCCCGGGTCTTTAAATCAATCCTTGACTGTCTCCCTGCTTCTTTTTTACTCACCTCCTGTTTCTTTCTCTCCCCTTTGTCCCAGATAGTCTTCCCCAGTCACATTTTATTTTCCCGTCACCAACCTCTTTTTTCCCAGCATGCATTTTGCAAATTAAAAAAATGAAAAACTCTGAAATTGATTCACTTCTCCTTCATGAATACATAACAGTGCTCACTACTGAAACTGCAGCAGTCCTCCACACGTCTTAGAGGCCAAGCTCATTGCTTGCATAACCATCATCTGCAGATCTAGTGACGTCTTCCTTGCCCTTCCACCTCTCAACCAGAACAGATGCTTTACTTGTATGTGATGAAATCAGTAAATGATCTCTTTTTCCCAAGTATAATAAGTAAGTTCATATGTCTTCATGTGGCAAGCACTGTGATAGACTTTCCCACTTCATAGCATTTTGTGTCTTACTGAGTATAGTATTTACAATTTCAGACACTGGTTTCCACACCAATTCTTTCATATGATCAAGAATATTATTATCTTGATACATATACATACATAAGCATACACACACACACACACACACACTAAACATCCATACATACACCATAGAGCACACACACACACACACACACACACACACACACAAAACACACATACATACACAGCATACACATACACACACGCAAGCACACACGCATGCGTGCATGCACCAAACCTAGCAGATACTGCCTAAGGTTATGACTGAACTGAAGTCTTATAGCTTCTAAGTGAGCAGGCTGTAACTTGAATTCATGACTTCTGCCTCTTTATCTGGTGGTGTATGTCACATAGATTCTTAAATTAGAAAGCAAATAGTTGCACTACGACATGCTTAGGGTGAAGGTTATAACATTTAGTTCCCATGTAATATTGAAATGGGCCTCAATGTTGACTTAGAGGGGCTGGCTTTGAATAGTGACATAATTCATAAGTTAGGGAAGCTGTAGAATGGGACACCCATTATATGGCTCCTAGTGGATTAATGAAACATGCTGGCAGTGTAAGGACTGGGAGCTTCTGAAGCCCCTCACTTCCATGATCACCCCACTGTCTTCTTTCTCCTGGTCTACTTTGTCACATCTAACCATCATCACTTGCTAGCCAGTAAGTGAATCAGGGATACTGTTCAGGTGACTGCTGCAGACAGTGGCCCATACTTTATTTAGTGGAGTAAGAGAAGAAATGAGCCATGGAGAAGGATACTTATGGCTACCTTTCCTTTGAGGAAAAGTTCAGCGTATTCCCAGATATATCATAATGCCAAGTATCTAGACTGACCTTTTGTCCTTGACCATATGCTTGGCTTCTGGGAGCAAATAGCATGGATATTCAGTTGCAAAGTAAACATCTTGAACAGTTTCCTAAGAACTACTAAACATGACTATTGCATATAAAGAATCAACTAAATATCATCTACCCCAATAACTCAGATAATATGATGGTACTGCTAGATCTGACTTAAATATTGCTGTAAGTCTATTTCAGACAAGATTCTAGTCCAATTATGACATGCTCTCCCTGTATCTTTTTCCAGCCAATTAATGAATCCCTGAGAATTTTCTTTAAATGGATGGCTGCCATCTGCCTGCTGCAGCATAAGCACTTTCATGTTCCACACTCTCTGATTTATTTTTAGAGCTATCAACAATTGTCATTTAGTTTCTAATGGGGAATGCATAATACTCATGCTTGGGTGGTAGCTTTTCTGCATTAATGTCTTAATAGGAGGCCACAGTTTTCTTTATTTACGTGCATTTGTCTAGAAGATTATAAGCTCTGGTGCAGAGCAAGAAGTCTGATGGAGGTGACAATCCTAAACAGGCTAAGAGTAGCAGTATTTCAAGGCTTCCTGTAACTACTGGTACACCTAAAAACAGGCTGCATTTTCTGAAAAGCATTAAATTCTGACAACCGTAAAAGTCACACACATTTACTCTTGCCTCACATCAAGATTTAGTGGACAGGTTTACGCTAACCATCATGTTGAGCTGGCTAAGCAACCAAGAGAAACAGGGGAAACACATTCGCCTCTTTCATGATCTAAAGGTGATGGCTTGAAAATATATGGACTTACTTCTTTTTTCAGGGTTCAATGAAAAAGTAGTGCCCCAAGGTAAACTAATGTTGTCATGGTGATTCCTCAACAAGTTTTCTTTATCTAGCAGTTGTAGATCAATTCTAACATACTGAGGAAGTCCCCAGGGAGCACTGTTCCAGGAGTATCAAGCTCAGGGCATTTCTTTGTTGCTGACATTGTCAGTTATTGTACTGTGAGCTTACGTGCTAGAGTATTTAGCCTCATTGAGATTGCAGGAGATAACAAGAGGTTGCTTGATGAAGGCAACCAGCTAAATCTAAACACCATTGAAAAAGAAGAAGAAGGAGAAGGAGGAGGAGGAGGAGGAGGAGGAGGAGGAGGAGGAGGAGGGAGGAGAAGGAGAAGAAGGAGGAGGAGGAGGAGGAGGAGGAGGAGGAGGAGGAGAAGAAGAAGGTGATGAGGAGGAAGGGGAAGAGGAAGAGGAGGAAGGGGAAGGGGAAGGGGAAAGGGAAGGGGAAGAAAGTCTGTTGCAAGATTTTGTTTTAAGTGACTGGAATCTTGATCAAGTTCACTATCCATGGTTTTGCGAGGACATTGATTTTGGTATTCTCAGCAATTCTTTGTGTCTGTGGCTCACCTGCCATCATTAACCTCAAGGAAAACCCTCTCAGATATTTGTATTCCTCAGAGAGACAAGAGTATCTTCATCATCATTGTGGAACTGGGAAAGCTTTGGGGTTTCCCTTCATGTGGGAATGCTGTGTGATCTTCTATACATGTGTGAGGTGTCGAATATGACTACTTGTTTGCACAGAACTCTTTTGAGGAATCTCACACTATTCTTACTCTCATAAACAAGGAGGAAGAATATTTACTTTTTCTTGTAGTAAATATGACTTTTCCCTAATAGTGAATAATATAGTGTTATTAACACTTTGGATTTAGGACACATTGATGACCATCAAGGTCATCATGTGAATTCCAAAAGAAAAGGGACAAGGTAGTTACTCAAAAAAAGTATGTGATATACTAATTTTCTAGAGGCACACCAGAAGTCTGTCACTCAATGTATTCACAGTGAAATTAGCAGTAAATATTCATATTGATAATATTGAGAAGGCTGGATGGTTCTGGAACCCCTCACTCCTTAACATGAATAAATAGTTAAAGACAAATAACTATTAACCACATGACCTAAAGGAGAAAGAAACCCTTTACTTAATAGATTTCTGTGAACAAGTTGTTTATAAACAGGCCAAGAAAAGAGCTGTGCCCTGTCAGACTTTCAATGAGAGACCTGTGGCAGTTGGGAGAACCAAGTGAAGCCAAATTTAATGTTCCCATTAAAGTGCTTGAAATTTTTATTCATGTAAGAAAAATGGCTTTGCTGAAAAATAGTTGGAGGCAATAAACAACAATCTGGAGAAAACTCTGAATTTAAAACAGTTTTTAAAGAGACTCGTTTCCACAGGCAACTTTGGCAGCATGTAGGAAAAAAATCCTGAGAGTTCAATTTAAGATCTGTAAAAGTGAACTGGGTCGTGAGTCCCAAAAGTCAGACAGTAAGTAGGGAGAGCTGATCCTGAGGAAGGGGGTGTGAGCCTGGAATAGTAGCCCTTCTGCTCTGTGACTGAAAAAAAATCTTTCAATTGGCATAGAGAGTGTCATGTCAAAAAACTTGAGTGGGTAATGAGAGTGTGGGAGAGGATAAGAGGCGCTGAGATCCTGCCTCAACATGAGGAGGGTCCAGAGAATGCACTAAGCTAATAGTGACTCAGACTCAGTATGGACACAGGCTGTCAATTCAAGTGCTCTCTCTTTGCCCAAGGATTCTCGTCATTCTTCTCTCTTCTCCTTTCTCCCTTCTCCTTTTTCATTCTTTTGTCTTCTCCCAAACAGAAAGCCTGAACTTAGTCTTTTATTGAGTAAAATTATATAATCAAGGCTTTGATCATTATTAATAATTATTCTAGAAATCTTAAATTTACATAAATTCTAAGAATCCCAGGTCATTAGTTCCAACCCCTGCTTCTTTAAAACAGAAACTAAACAAAGCAAAAGCCTGTTTCTGTATATGTTTACACAGCCTGTTCTTCACGGACAGCTCTTATGTTTTCCTGGTACAGCAGATAGCAGTCTTTACTAATACTTTCATGTAAGAACAGAAAGGTGACAGACCACTAGGGTTAAAATAATTTCTTACAAAGTTTTAAAATTTATGAGAGTAAAGTGGCTAGCTCTCTCCAATATCTTTCTAGGCATTATCATCTCCAACTCTTCAAGTAACTAGGAGAACAAAGTATTAACTTTTTATATGCATTTACATCATAGTTTAATTCTTAATCTTTATTTCTTTATCCTAGCATTTCCATGGCCTCATATATTCTCCTTATAAACTATTTGTTTCTATATTATAAACAAGCCTTTCTCCTATAAAATAAACCCAGCTATCATTTGCTTGTTTTCTACAAATTTTTTTTTTCCCTATCTATGCCTTTTCTTCTTGAGACCACTTAAACTCTATCTTTGATGTCCCCAAGTTCACCCTGGCTAATTAATTGCAGCAGTCATAGAAACAGAGGGTACATGTATCTCCTCATAATTCTAAATTCAGGGTCAAGTCTGGCAATGAACTATTTCTACAAAGGACCATGTAGGCTTTTGTGGCCTCTATTGTTATAATATATATATTTAGATTGTCTCTATATATATGGCCTAAAGGCCATGTGGAAGGTCTATACCTCATCCTCCACAGCCTCATGGCCACCTCCAGTCCTCATTCCTGAGAACAAAATCTGTTTCATTTATTGTAGCATGAATAGCTCTGAGTAATGGAGGAATTATATTCACCAGAAAGAAGGATTGAAAGTAAAATAGAAGCGACAGTCGATCAGTTTCAGGTCAACAGCTACCATTAGCACACATAGGGATTGTGGGGATGAAAGGCCTGAGATGCTGCAGGGGTAGGAACTATGTCACATCTCCCCTTACACAGCCATGCCAGATATGGCAATGAGACTCTAGAAGAAGCCGAGGCAGGGGAACAGAGAGCAATGAGATGAGATTATAAAAATGTAGGTCAGAGACCATAAGCATCAGTGACCATGAGGAATAGCTCAAGAGTAGAACTTGAATGATAGAAACAAGGTATGAGAAAAGGAAACACAGAAGGGGAACTTTCATATTGGTATAAGAGAGTGTCCCCTCATCAAATGCACATTTCCTAAAAAAGATATATGACCCATTTTCACTTTACACGAGGAGCTGTCCAGCAAGACCATATGTTCCCCAGGACCACATGTTTAGCAAGACCATATGTGCTAGGATCCTCAGTGAGCCAATGGTTGAAATCTAATACACATGTTTTTGGCAATTCAAATTCATCTTTTTTAAAGGTGCTGTGCTTTAAAGTACTGCTATAAAATTAGCTAGAGACAGGTCCAAGAATATAGTGGTGATGCCACTCAGAAAATTATTTAAAAGGCACTATCCATTACCTTCAAGTAGAAGTAGGACCCTGGGAGATAGGTTGCTTCATGTGTAGAAATACATGGGATAAAAGAAGTATCTAATCAGAAGTGACTGAAAAATAAGAAGTGACTGAAAAATTGTGAATTTTGCATCAGGCATTTGAATTTAAACCATGGAATGCATGGTTTAAAATTTGGGTTAGAATTTCTTTAAAGCACATGTAAAGGCTGCAACTTCTGTACTAACATAGGCAGTGGCCCAGTTGGGAAAAGAGTAGCTTAAGAAATTGTCAGGAAGCAATTAATATTTCAGTGGTAGAGAATAAACAGATTTTTTTGGCAGTAAAGATAATTTTATGTAATGTAATGTTGGTTGCTAGCAAAACAATCTTTCAGTCAACTGTCCTAAGCCATGCCTTTACAAGATCAAAGGAGATGATTTGTGTCTAGCCATGACAGATTTAAAAATAAAAATTTGCATCTATTTGAAATTTTTGTTTTGGCAGCAGGTTTCAAAAACAGTGCATGCTAATTGTTTGGGATGAAGATCTCCAAGGATAGTCCTCACAGTACTCCTGAGAAGAGTGGAGCTTGCTGTCTCCACTGTTGGCAATAACTTCTGGAGTTCATGACCTCCAGAAGCAGCAATTACTGCTCCACATCTAACCCAACTTATCAAAGCCTTTCAGTGCTGTTCTGTGTAATGTAGGCACCCCTCAGTATTTGCCTCAGACCATTTTCTATCTCCAAATCTCTGTTTCCTTTAAAGGCGTTCTAAAAAACAAAACAAACAAAAATGAGCAAAAAAACCAAAAACAACAACAAAAAACACACCAAAAACCCAAACCCACAAAAACAAACAAACAAACAAACAAACAACATTGTATTACTGCACATACCAACATCTCAATTTATTTCTAAACTCTGTACTAAGGCTCAATCCAATCCTTTGGCATGATCAGATGTCTGTGAGGAATTTTCTTGATTAGGATAATGGAAGGTAAACCAACAAATAACCACACTATTTCCTGGGCTTGGGTCCTGGACTTTGTACAAAGAAAAGAGCTGGCTGAGTAGGAACACTCATTGTTCTTTGCTTCCTAACTGCAGAGGCCCCTTGAACAGGTACCTCAAGCTCCCTCTACCAGGTCTGCTCCACCACAGCAGGACCGTACCCTTGAACGATGACCTGAAATAAGGCTTTTCTTTTTAAAATTGCCTTTGTAAGGATATTTTAGTATTTTTGTCAGAGCAACAGGAAAAGTAACCAAGACAATGAATTAGCCCTTCAGAAGAAATTGTTTGGTGGCAAGAAGGATAAGTTGTAAAGAGCTTGTGTTGAAAGCCAGAGACCAGTGATCAGGTACTCCAGGGATCCAAGGGAGCAGCGTCATAAGATCAAGGGTCCCGGTAGTGTAGGTGTAGGGAATCACAGTAGGGTGGGATTCAAGAGGGTAAATCAGAAGAGAATGATAATTGGCTTGATGTGGGCAATGGAAAGATCAAAGCTGACCACAATGTCTAACCAGGGGTATAAGGTGGGATTATTTCTCATCCAAAACAGAAACATATTAAGAACATGGATCTTGAGGAAGAGATGATGAATTCAGACCATCCTCATTTGTTCTCTCTCTCTCTGCCTCTCTTTCTCTCTCTGTCTCTCTCTCTCTGTCTCTCTCTGTCTCTGTCTCTCTCTGTCTCTCTCTGTGTCTCTCTCTCTCTCTCTCACACACACACACACACACACACACACACACACACACACACTAACACCATACAATGTTTTTGCTTGAGAAGAAGCAAGTTATATTCAAATAACTCAGTTCAATGTCTGTGACAGGCCCCTGTGAAAAGTAGTTATTTTTTTAATGGACTTCCCATGCACCATCTGGGATGCCCACACACTTCCTCGAACGTGTGGACTCTAGGCAGCTCTGTCACTTTGGTGGGGGAGGTTGCAGTAATGTTTTAGGTCTGTTGTTTACATCAGTGATTATGCTATTCCAACCTCAAAGTACTTGGGGTGTGGATATCTTATGAGGTAATCTTAAAAGGCCTCATACCAGAGAAGCTTTTTTCTGGAAGGAGATTATTCAAAACAGGATGTTTGGTTAAAGTTATTTTCACTGATAGTTCTCAATGTTGGCAAACTTCCATTACTACTCTGTTCTCCCCCTGAGCCAATACACTTACTTGATTTCCTTACAATTCTGTATTTTACTAAAGTCCCCACTAATCTCTCAACATAAGCTTGTTTCCCCTATCATCAATTCTTTCCTTAGAACTGTCTATTGGACACATAGTCTTTGCTATGTCAAGCTTTTTTGTATGTGTGTGTGTGTGTGGCCACTCCTCCTGTTTTGGGATGTGGTGTATGGTGACATCCAGTGTAGATGCTTACTGTGCCTCTGGCCAGCTCAAAGTTCCTATCTGTTTTGTGCATGCAATACTCCTATCATTGCTCTCTCTATGTCATTCTGAGTTTGAAGATGGCTAGACTCCAAAAACCCCTTCTCAGATGAGCCTTTTGAACTTATATATGATATTTCATATAGTTAAAATATTTCATCCTTACTGTATACATTATATTATGCCCATACTTATAAAAATGTAACTATGTACTAAATAAATAATACATTTACATATATGCATTTACAATAAATGCATAACCTAGTAAATGCAAAAATGAAGTAAATACAAATTTACTGTGGTACATATATAATAAATACAAATACAATTTGATATATGATAAGCAAAGAACAATGCATGCATATAAATTTACATATATACATTTATATTCACACACAAATTATGAACACATGTATGTATATGTGCACAGAGAGCAAGGTTTAGAAAAGAAGTGACACAGGCATTTTCTCTCCATGTACATGTGGTGTTGCAACCATTGAGTCATTGAGTTGAGGCAGAAGGATGATCTATGGAGGATACCATTGCTTGTGGTTCATCCATATGGATCTGAGTACTATCAAAACCTTATTTTAGTAGACATTGAGTAGAGCAACAGGTGGAGAGTAGATAGTGATGTGGGAAAAGTGAATGGGCCTGGCAGAGAGCTAAAAGCTGTGTTTTGGGGAGCCAAAGTCTTTGCATGAAGGCTCCTTTTAGATTTATCCTTTCAGCTGATTCTCTTGTGATAGTTGATAAATTCCACATTTGACAAAATGGGGATCGCATCTGCTACGAAGCATTGCTTCAAAAGTGAAAGATCTACCAGGAATGGCAGATGTTCAGATGTTCAACATGGTATGGTTTAGTTTTTTTCCATGTTAGGCTTGCAACCCACTTACCAGATGTATGGCTGGGAGGACTGTTAACCTCTCTAAACTGTGTTCCTTCCCTGACAGGTTGAGTAATGATATTGCTGTCCACACTATGTTCTTGGAGACTCAGGGATGGTTTGGAGAAGCCGAGGTGAGTTGGTTCCCTGTTGAGAGATTCTTGGGGAAGGAGAGTAGAGAAAGAATTCCTAGCAGAGAGAAGAGCATATGCAAGGATTGAGAAGTAAAGGGACTTGATATTCTTGGAGGGGTTGAATTCAAGACATTCACGGTGTGGTTTTTGGAAGTAGGGGATATCACAGTCACAAATACACATCTTTTAGGTTTGCTATGAAAATATTGTAAGAATCAGGGTCAGTAGGTGGCTACAAGAAAACAGTGTTTTCTGGACACAGCAAGGTACAAAAATGGCACATGTGTTTCAAACAGCATGCACAAAATCCACACAAACCCAAGCCAGACAAAAGTCTCAGCAAGAAGATGGGAGGTGGGCACAAAGTCTTGCTCTTATTCAAGGAGTTTTGGCAATTGATAGCTTCTGGGAGAGGGAGCACCAGTTTTCTTTAAGGGTGTGGCCCTTGGTAGATCCATGAAGTTCCGCTGGAAGGCCACAAATGCAAGAGTTTAATGGGCTGCAGCACAAATTGGACTTTGTGGATTACACACACACACACACACACACACACACACACACACACACAAAACGTTTGGTGGGTATGAAAGGAATGTATCTAGGAGAAGTTGAGATCAAGGAATGAATACAAGATACATTGTAAAATATTCTCAAAAAAACAATTTAAAAAAAGAAGAAATAAAACATTACAAAAAATACTTGATCAGATGCAAGAGGCACAGGTTGGAGCAACTTGAAAGGTGAAGCAGGACACTTACACTTGATTCTCCTGATTCATAATCTGCTTGATGCTGGTAGTGGTTAGGTGGCTTTATTTTTCATAGCTTTTGTTTTCTTGGAATTCACAAGGCTTCTGTTCTTGTGTGGTAACCAAGAAGACTAGATGAATTTATGTCTCTGAAGATACTTCAAAAACTCTTGCTTTTAAATAATGTAAAATTAAAGCATGGATTCAAATGCAACAGATTTTACAAAGAAATCCACCCATGTCTTGAGAATTTAAACCTTAAAATAATAATAATAATAATAATAATAATAATAATAATAATAATAGTGATAATAATTAATGTGTGTGTGTGTGTGTGGTGTGCTAACACATATGTGAACATATATATGGAGGACTGAGGTTGGTTATAGGTGACTCTTCAAACACTCTCAGTTGTAATTTTTGAAATAAGTTTTCTTTGACCCTAAAACCCACTGACCAAGCTAGACTGGCTATGCAGAGGACCAGAGAATTTTTTTTACAAGAATCCTCCTCCTGTCTCTTCCTCTGGAGCCCTAGGCTTACAGGTGCAGGTTATGTGACTCTTCTTTTCTCCTGTGGGTTCTACAGACTGAATTCAGGTCTTAAATGCTTGTGTGCCAAGTCTTTTACTGACTGGGCTATCTCCTCAGACCTGTAAATAATGATTTTTTTTTGTACATAAGAATGCTAGCTAATGATGAATCTCCCAAATTTGTTTATAGTCTAGGGTCTCTGAAGGTGGAAGCAAGATGGTGTGTTCTTCAGATTTCTAGACTATTTCTTTTTAATGTGGACCCAGGGTTCATTTTACTGGCTTCTATTCCTCAATCAAGAACTGTATGTACTTTTCTCCCTTGGAATTGGAAGAACAGACACTTAATTATAGCCTTCAATTGCTTGAAATTATAGGACTAAAGAGTGACTGGCATGTGTTTCAGAGAAAAATTATATTTTAAATCCCAAAATAGCCATCTCCAACTTTTACATTCAATAGGGGTGCAGGGAACCTGGCAGCATACACTATGGGCTCAGTGTTTCAGATGATGACTTGGAAAACAATATTTCTGGAAACATATGGTGGATTTTCATGTTATACTTTGTCATCCAATTATTTGGATTCTTATAGAAGCACATCCCCCATCCTTGAGAAAAGTCTTAGGGGACAGGATGCTAACATACAGCATTTTGTATTTTAGATGCAGTGAGAGCTGTGACCTCCTAGAGATGACTACAGATTGGAAGAGAAAGGCCATTAGGCATAGTACATGTGTCATTACTGCACCTCCAAAAACACATAAAGAGTTGTGCACAACAATATACCTCTATTTTGTCACAGTTTTAGAATACTGATGTCTGAGATCAAGTCACTGAGAGGACTGGGGAGTTGACCCAGTGGTTAAGAACACTTGTTGCTCTTGCAGATGACCCTGGTTCAATTTCTAGCACCCCCATGTTAGCTCCCAACTGTCTACAATTCCTGCCCTTGGGGATCCAATGACTTCTTCTGGCCTATGCAGGCACCAGGCATGTACCTAGCACACTATGTACATGCAGGCTGTCTTCAATCGCTGTGAAGAGACACTAATTAAAAGAAAGCATTTAATTGGTTGCTTGCTTACAGTTTCAGAAGGTGAGTTCATTATGACTATCACTGTGAGGATCATGCTAGTAGGCAGGCAAGCATAGCACTGGAGAGAGAGAGAGAGAGAGAGAGAGAGAGAGAGAGAGAGAGAGAGAG
>JADRCH010008384.1:0-19611 GCA_019843965.1 Rhynchomys soricoides
TGAAAATTAACCATTTTTTCTTTATCTATTCTTCAGTTGAGGGATATTTAATTGTTTCTGTTTCTGGATATTACAAATAAAGCTGCAATGAACATAGTTGAGAAAGTTGGTGGAAGATCTTTTGGGTATATGCTTGGAGTGGTATAAGTAGGTCTTCAGGTAGAACTATTCCCAGTTTTCTGAGAGACTGCCAAATTGATTTCCAGATTGGTTGTACCAGCTTCCAATCTCACCAGCAATGGAGGAGTGATCCTCTTTCTCTACATCCTCACCAGCTGCTGTCACCTGAGTTTTTTATCTTAGTCATCTGACTGATGTGAGGTGGAATCTCAGGGTTGTTTTGATTTCATTTCCCCAATGACTAAGGATGTTGAACATTTCTTTAGGTGCTTCTCAACCCTTTGAGTTCGCTCAGTTGAGAATTCTCTGTTTAGCTCTGTTCCCCCCTTTTAATATCTCTTTTTTGATACTTTATTTACATTTCAAATGTTCTCCCCTTTCCATATCTCCCCTTTGGAAACTTCCTATTCCCTCCTCTCTCCACCTGCCTCTATGGGGGTATTCCCCCACCCACCCACCCACCCACTCTCATTTTCCTTCCTTTGCATTCTCCTGTATTGGGGCATCTAACACCCTCCGTCCCAAGGGCCTCTCCTCCCTCTGATGGATAACAAGACCCTCCTCTGCCACATATGTGGCCAGCACCATGGATCCCTCCATGTGTATTCTTTGGTTGGTGTTCCAGTCTCTGGGAGCATCGAGGGGTCAGGTCAGTTGACACTGTTGCTCTCTCCATGGGGCTGCAAACTCCCTCAGCCCCTTCAGTCCCTTCTCCAATTCTTCCATCTGGGACCTCACACTCAGCTCTATGGTTGCTGTAAAGTGATTCTTGGGTATTCTGAACGTTTGGGCTAATAACCACTTATCAGTGAGTACATACCATGTTCATTCTTTTGTGACTGCGTTACCTCGCTCAGGATGATATTTTCAAGTTCCATCTATTTGCCTTAGAAGTTCATGAAGTCATTGTTTTTAATAACTGAGTAGTATTCCATGTGTAAATGTACCACATTTTCTGTATCCATTCCTCTGTTGAGGGACATCTGGGTTGTTTCCAGCTTCTGGCTATTATAAATATGGCTGCTATGAACATAGTAGAGCATGTGTGTTTATTACATGTTGGAGCATCTTCTGGGTATATGCCCAGGAGTGGAATGGCTGGGTCCTCAGGTAGTATTATGTTCATTTTTCTAAGAGTCTGCCAAACCGATTTCCAGAGAGGTTGTATCTGCTTGCATTCCCACCAGCAATGGAGGAGTGTTCCTTTTTCTCCACATCCTCATCAATATCTGCTGTCACCTGAGTTTTTGGTCTTAGCCATTCTGACTGGTGTGAGGTGAAATCTCAGGGTTGTTTTGATTTGCATTTCCTGATGATTAAGGATGTTGAACATTTCTTTAGGTGCTTCTCCGCCATTCGAGTTTCCTCAGTTGAGAATTCTCGGTTTAGCTCTGTTCCCCATTTTTTGATAGGGTTATTTGGATCTCTGGAGTCTAGCTTCTTGAGTTCTTTGTATATGTTGGATATTAGCCCTTTATCGGATGGAGGATTGGTAAAGATCTTTTCCCAATCTGTAGGTTGCCGTTTTGTCCTATTTAGTGTCTTTTGCCTTACAGAAGCTTTGTAATTTCATGAGGTCCCATTTGTTGATTCTTGGATCTTAGAGCACAAGCCATTGGTATTCTGCTCAGGAACTTTTCCCCTGTGCCCATGTGTTTGAGACTTTCCCCCACTTTCTTTTCTATTAGAGTCAGTGTATCCAGTTTTATGTGGAGGTTCTTGTTCCATTTGGACTTGAGCTTTGTACAGGGAGATAAGAATGGATCAATTTGCATTCTTCTACATGTAGACCGCCAGTTGAACCAGCACCATTTGTTGAAGATGCTGTCTTTTTTCCACTGAATTGTTTTAGCTCCTTTGTCAAAGATCAAGTGACCATAGGTTTATGGATTTATTTCTGTGTCTTCAGTTTTAGTTCATTGATCTACTAGCCTGTCTCTGTACCAATACCATGCAGTTTTTATCACTATTGCTCTGTAGTACAGCTTGAGGTTGGGGATGCTGATTCCCCCAGAAGTTTTTTATTGTTGAGAATAGTTTTTGCTATCCTTGTTTTTTGTTATTCCAAATATATTTGAAAATTGCTCTAAGTATGTGAAGAATTGAGTTGGAATTTTGATGGGGATTGCATTGAATCTGGAGATTGCTTTTGGCTAGATGGCCATTTTAACTATATTAATCCTGCCAATCCACAAGCATGGGAGATCTTTCCATCTTCTGAGGTCTTCTTTGATTTCTTTCTTCAGAGACCTGAAGCTCTTTCACTTGTTTGGTTAGAGTCACACCAAGAAGCTTTATATTGTTTGTGACAATTGTGAAAGGTATCATTTCCCTAATTTCTTTCTCAGCCTGTTTATCCTTTCTGTATAGGAAGGCTACTGATTTGTTTGAGTTAATTTTGTATCTAGCCACTTTGCTGAAGTTGTTTCTCAGCTGTAGCAGTTCTCTGGTGGAGTTTTTAGGGTCACTTATGGATACGATCTTATTATCTGCAAGTAGTGATGTTCTGATTCCTTCCTTTCCAATTTGTACTGCTTTGACCTCCTTCTGTTGTCTAATTGCTCTAGGTAGAACTTTAAGTACTCTATTGAATAGATAGGAAGAGAGTGGGCAGCCTTGTCTAGTCCTTGATTTTAGTGGGATTGCATCAATTTTCACTCCATTTAGTTTGATGTTGGCTAGTGGTTTGCTGTATATTGTTTTTACTATGTTTAGGTATGGGACTTGAATTTCTGATCTTTCTAAGGTTTTTATCATGATGAGATGTTGAATTTTGTCAAATGCTTTTTCAGCATCTAGTGAAATGATCATGTGAATTTTTTCTTTGAGTTTGTTTATGTAGTGGATTACATTGATGGATTTCTGGGTGTTGAACCATCCCTGCATCTCTGGGATCAAGCCTACTTGATAGTGGTGAATGATCATTTTCATGCGTTATTGGATTTGGTTTTATTGTATATTTTTGCATACCTATTCCTAAGAAAAATTGGTCTGTAGTTCTCTTTATTTGTTGGGTCTTTGTGAGGTTTTGGTATCAGTGTAACTGTGGCTTCATAGAACTAATTGGGTAGTATTTGTTCTGTTTCCATTTTGTGGAGTAGTTTGAAGAGTATTGGTATTAGGTCTTCTTTGAAGGTCTGATAGAATTCTGCACTGAACCCATTTGGTCCTGGGCTTTGCTTTTTTTTTTTTTTTTTTTTTTTTTGGTTGGGAGACTTTTAATGACTGCTTCTATTTCTTTACAGGTTATGGGAGTGTTTAGATGGTTTATCTGATCTTGACTTAACTTTAGTATTTGGTGTCTTTCTAGAAAATTGTCCATTTCATCCAGATTTTTCAATTTTGTTGAGTGTAGGCTTTTGTAGTAGCATCTGATGATTTTTTTGAATTTCCTCAATTTTTGTTGTTATATCTCCCTTTTCATTTCTAATTTTGTTAATTTGGATAGTGTCTCTGTGCCTTCTGGTTAGTCTGGCTAAAGGTTTATCTATCTTGTTGATTTTCTCAAAGAACCAGCTCCTGGATTTGTTGATTCTTTGTATAGTTCTTACAGAAAATGTGGTACATTTTCATAATGTTATACTACTCAGCTATTAAAAACAATGACTTCATGATGTTCTTAGGCAAATGGATAGAACTTGAAAATATCCTGAGTGAGCTAACTCAGTCACAAAAGAACAAACACAGTATGTATTCACTGATAAGTAGATATTAGCCTAAAAGTTTGGAATAAGCAAGATTCAATTCACAGACCAAATGAAGCCTAAGAAGAAGGAAGACCAAAATGTGGATGCTTCAGTGTTTTTTTTTAGAAGGGTGAACAAACTACAGGAGGAAATATGGAGACAAAGTATGGAACAGAGACTGAAGGAAAGGCCATCCAGGGACTGCCCCACCTGGGGATCCATCCCATATACAGCCACCAAATCTGAACATTATTGTGTATGCTGGGAAGTGCTTTCTGATAGAAGCATGATAAGCTGTCTTCTGAGAGGCTCAGGCAGAGCCTGACAAATACAGAGGCAGATGCTCGAAGCCAACTATTGGACTCAGTGTGGGGTTTCAGATGGAGGAGTTGGAGAAGGAACTGAAGGAGCTGAGGGTATTTGCAGCCCAATGGAGGGAGTAACAGTGTCAACTAACCAGACCCCCCAGAACTCCCAGGGTCTATACTACCAACCAAAGAATACACATGGAGGGACCCATGTTGCTGGCCACATATGTGGCAGAGGAGGGTCTTGTTGGCCATCAGTGGGAGGAGTGGCCCTTGGGTCTGAGGGTTTTAGATGCTCCAGTCTATGGGAATGCTAGGAAGGGAAGACGTGAGTGGGCAGGTGGGTGGGGCAGTGCCTTTATAGTGGCAGGACAGTATGGGATAGGAGATTTCCAAAGGGGAGAACTGGAAAGGGGAAAATATTTGAAGTGTAAATAAAGTAACTATTCAAAAAAAATTACATCATTGCATTCTAATGCTTTCCTTTACAAATTTTTCTTGTTGATTACCAGTTTTAGACTCCATTCCTAGAGTTCTAGACCTGCGGATACTGCTGTGAGCAATACAGATCTTTGCTCTCATGAGTTGACACCATGCAACCTTGGTGTCTGTTTCTAGTTGCAGCCACTATCCCAGGATATGTACCTCTCAGGGCTGAAAGTTCATTAGATCATTATAATATTTGTATTTTCAGTACAGTGTTTTCAGCCAATGAGATATGAAAAAATTAGAATAAGTATCTAGAGAGTGAACAATGTGAAAATTTCTGCCAAGGCAGTGAAGCAGGGCAGAGCAGAGATTGACATTTATTCTTTATCTCTCACTTCTCAGTTCATTACTGGAACCACAGGGACATGAATTTGTGAGGCCCTTATATATGGCCACTGGGCAGCTTTAGGGACATATCCTTTTAATCTCCAATAAACCCAAGGCTATTTCTCTTGGTGCAATGCATTCCCTCACTCTCAGCAGAGGATAAAGTCTTGATTAGACCTGACTATTGTGAAATTGTCTTTTTTGCCTTATTAATTCTGTGGGGTTGGTTTTTCTCCATTGAATTTCACTGTTCACTGAACTAGCTGATAATTGGAAATGGTTCCATTTCCTTTTGGTTCACATGACTACCATCTTAAAGTTGTTTTCATGTTACTAGTTTACTAGATAGAAGTTCACACCTTCCTTTCATTACACCTCACTGGAGCCAGATCACTTATTTATTTTAGTGCATCATTTTATACCTCTGCCATAACTGCACATGTGCATATAGAAAACTGCATAAGAAGCCAACATATGACTGTGTGCTGTTGCAATGATATGTAGAATAGGCTTCTCATAGTATGGGTAGTGGCATTCAGTCTCGGAAAGGCAACAGAATGCTTATTGGTGAAGGCCAACTTCAAATATCCTCAGGCCTTCAAATTGCTCACGCTGAAGAAATACAGATGCCACTTCTACAGTTTGATCAGACCTCAGATGCTATGCCTGCAGTTAATACACCACAACTCCAACTGATCCGCAATATGAGAAACATTTTTGCATGCTATGAACTGTGACTGTGTGTAATATCCAATTAAGGAATGGAGGATTTTGCTGGTAATGATAAGGGACAAACAAAGCAGCAATTATCCAGAGAGAAACTGGTAGCACATGATTACAAAGCACAAAATTTAAAATGTAGTGAAATGGTCATACCATAAATTATTCCCAAAACATTTGTTCCCAGAATTTATTTCTGAAAACCCCATGGCTCTATACTTGTCCATAAACATGTGCATATAGTGTATGGGATTCCTTGAAGGTATCTAAGTTTTCGGGAGCTACGTGTACATTCCAGAGTAAGAGTAAAATTGGTATGTAATTAAGAGTATACTTTTCTAATAAGATCAGGTGCCTACATCTGGACATATGTGTAGGCTTGGTACCAGATTTTCCATGCATTTCTTTGATCCTCCTTCCAACTTCAGACTGTCAGAGACAGCAACAACACACCCACGTGTAGGGTTTTCCACAACAAGGAAAAAAGGACAGCAGGTTTCTTTTTTTCCATTTGTACTCACACATTATGGACACAAAGACAATAATTTCCAGGGGTTCTTTCACTTTGCTCCACTGGTCCACAGCTCCCAGGTTTAGCTATGGGCAATTTTCCTTATGACTCCCAGAATTTCCTTGACCTTTTTCTTCTATTGTTGACCACAAACATAGTGAGTCCCATTTCAGACCCGTATCTCCTAGTCCCATGTTCTTGGTCTCTTGGGGACAATGTATTCAAAGAATTCCATAGACCTTCCTAATATGTCACAGGGATTGCTGTTGTCTTAATCCTGGCATGACACTTAGAGTGGCATATGAAGTCCCAGAATCCAACCTTCAGACAGCATGGCAGAGATCAATAAGTAGTCCTTAATTTTGCTTAGAAATTATCCTTGCAAATCTAACCAATAGGTTTCTGTCATGCTTGAGATAAATTTTAAGTAAAAACATTTAGCTCATAGCACAGAAATGAGGTCCCCAGAGATCCATTTCCAAGTAGAAAATTCAAACCTCAGGAGACTAGCTGGGTCTCATGAGTTCATGACTTCAATCAAGAAAACACAGAATCACATTGATAGAAGAAACATATGAAACATCACAATGCACACATTGATTGATATTTCACTTGTTTTGATAAGTTGCAGCCCATTGGAACGGCTCAGAATTGCTTGTCACACTTTGTGATAGTCTTTTTCCTCATCTTCTATTAAAACTCTATGGCAATTATGTGAAATCAAAGATGCTACATACAGAACGTATTTCAAGAACCCCACTAACATGTAAATTTCTTCTTAACCATTTTAAGTTGATGAGTACTTACCTATGATGTACTATAAGCGTCTTTATGCCTTTCAAATGCTGAGCACCAATACTGTTTTGTCAGAGTTTCACATGACACTGCTCTGATTAGGACTGTGCATGGTGATTTATTTTCATCAAGGGTACATGGAACGAGGTGGCTTCATTATTCAGCATCTCATCTGAGCCCCGACAGACAGTGGCAACAATTATGCACAGGCAAGCTCTTAGCATATTTAATGTGCTTTCCCAACAGTTGATCGTCTTCATCACCACAAAACAATTTGAACTCCATAAAGGCTATGAACATGAATATATCACTGGCACCTTTTGCTTTCCTCTTTCCTTCAACATTTATTTTATCTTCTAGTATAAATTCTTTTCAGTTAGAGAAAGCGTATATAATTTTCTTTAGTTCTTAGGCATTGTCATTTTTGTGTGTTATAAAAAGAGGATAAAAGCGAAATGTCCTACCTCCCTGATGTCACTCCTTTGTTTTCCATACTGTTGGTAGGGAACATTGAACTTTAGTGTCATCCTGCTATGAGCTAGACATGTGATCTTGAGCAAGACAGTAGTTTTCGAGCATTTAATTTTATTAAATCAAAGCAAAAGTGTGATACCATGTGCTATGACACCATGAGTTGATTGACTATCATTTAAAAACCTATGAGGAGCAATGAAAACACAGGGGTCTTTTCATTCTTTCCACAATCTGTTCTTATCCCTTGAAAATATGTGTGTGTGTGTGTGTGTGTGTGTGTGTGTATGTGTGTGTATTTTACACATCCATGGAGAGGCTGGAAGTTAATGTCAGATGTCTTCCTCAATGATTCTCCACTTTAATTTCTTGGACAAGTTCTCTCACTAAACCTTCAGCTCACCAACTCAGCTAGGCTGGCTTGGCCAGTCACCTCCAGGAATCTTCACTTCTCTGTCTTCCCCACTTTCCCCACCTAGTGACAGGATTTTAGGCCTGTGGCATTATGCATGGCTTTTGAAATGGGTTTTACTGGACTGCACTCAAATTTTCATGTATGTGTGGTAAATACTTTACCAAGTTAGCTGTATCCTTCACTCTCTTTGAATGTTAAAAAACAAAACAAATGAACATATGAAAAACACTGCCCACCTATGGAGACCTTCTTGACTTTGTGTGTTTTGTGTTTTAATCCTTTTATATGTTTCTATCTATAAACCTTTAATCCCGGGTCTTTAAATCAATCCTTGACTGTCTCCCTGCTTCTTTTTTACTCACCTCCTGTTTCTTTCTCTCCCCTTTGTCCCAGATAGTCTTCCCCAGTCACATTTTATTTTCCCGTCACCAACCTCTTTTTTCCCAGCATGCATTTTGCAAATTAAAAAAATGAAAAACTCTGAAATTGATTCACTTCTCCTTCATGAATACATAACAGTGCTCACTACTGAAACTGCAGCAGTCCTCCACACGTCTTAGAGGCCAAGCTCATTGCTTGCATAACCATCATCTGCAGATCTAGTGACGTCTTCCTTGCCCTTCCACCTCTCAACCAGAACAGATGCTTTACTTGTATGTGATGAAATCAGTAAATGATCTCTTTTTCCCAAGTATAATAAGTAAGTTCATATGTCTTCATGTGGCAAGCACTGTGATAGACTTTCCCACTTCATAGCATTTTGTGTCTTACTGAGTATAGTATTTACAATTTCAGACACTGGTTTCCACACCAATTCTTTCATATGATCAAGAATATTATCATCTTGATACATATACATACATAAGCATACACACACACACACACACACACTAAACATCCATACATACACCATAGAGCACACACACACACACACACACACACACAAAACACACATACATACACAGCATACACATACACACACGCAAGCACACACGCATGCGTGCATGCACCAAACCTAGCAGATACTGCCTAAGGTTATGACTGAACTGAAGTCTTATAGCTTCTAAGTGAGCAGGCTGTAACTTGAATTCATGACTTCTGCCTCTTTATCTGGTGGTGTATGTCACATAGATTCTTAAATTAGAAAGCAAATAGTTGCACTACGACATGCTTAGGGTGAATGTTATAACATTTAGTTCCCATGTAATATTGAAATGGGCCTCAATGTTGACTTAGAGGGGCTGGCTTTGAATAGTGACATAATTCATAAGTTAGGGAAGCTGTAGAATGGGACACCCATTATATGGCTCCTAGTGGATTAATGAAACATGCTGGCAGTGTAAGGACTGGGAGCTTCTGAAGCCCCTCACTTCCATGATCACCCCACTGTCTTCTTTCTCCTGGTCTACTTTGTCACATCTAACCATCATCACTTGCTAGCCAGTAAGTGAATCAGGGATACTGTTCAGGTGACTGCTGCAGACAGTGGCCCATACTTTATTTAGTGGAGTAAGAGAAGAAATGAGCCATGGAGAAGGATACTTATGGCTACCTTTCCTTTGAGGAAAAGTTCAGCGTATTCCCAGATATATCATAATGCCAAGTATCTAGACTGACCTTTTGTCCTTGACCATATGCTTGGCTTCTGGGAGCAAATAGCATGGATATTCAGTTGCAAAGTAAACATCTTGAACAGTTTCCTAAGAACTACTAAACATGACTATTGCATATAAAGAATCAACTAAATATCATCTACCCCAATAACTCAGATAATATGATGGTACTGCTAGATCTGACTTAAATATTGCTGTAAGTCTATTTCAGACAAGATTCTAGTCCAATTATTACATGCTCTCCCTGTATCTTTTTCCAGCCAATTAATGAATCCCTGAGAATTTTCTTTAAATGGATGGCTGCCATCTGCCTGCTGCAGCATAAGCACTTTCATGTTCCACACTCTCTGATTTATTTTTAGAGCTATCAACAATTGTCATTTAGTTTCTAATGGGGAATGCATAATACTCATGCTTGGGTGGTAGCTTTTCTGCATTAATGTCTTAATAGGAGGCCACAGTTTTCTTTATTTACGTGCATTTGTCTAGAAGATTATAAGCTCTGGTGCAGAGCAAGAAGTCTGATGGAGGTGACAATCCTAAACAGGCTAAGAGTAGCAGTATTTCAAGGCTTCCTGTAACTACTGGTACACCTAAAAACAGGCTGCATTTTCTGAAAAGCATTAAATTCTGACAACCGTAAAAGTCACACACATTTACTCTTGCCTCACATCAAGATTTAGTGGACAGGTTTACGCTAACCATCATGTTGAGCTGGCTAAGCAACCAAGAGAAACAGGGGAAACACATTCGCCTCTTTCATGATCTAAAGGTGATGGCTTGAAAATATATGGACTTACTTCTTTTTTCAGGGTTCAATGAAAAAGTAGTGCCCCAAGGTAAACTAATGTTGTCATGGTGATTCCTCAACAAGTTTTCTTTATCTAGCAGTTGTAGATCAATTCTAACATACTGAGGAAGTCCCCAGGGAGCACTGTTCCAGGAGTATCAAGCTCAGGGCATTTCTTTGTTGCTGACATTGTCAGTTATTGTACTGTGAGCTTACGTGCTAGAGTATTTAGCCTCATTGAGATTGCAGGAGATAACAAGAGGTTGCTTGATGAAGGCAACCAGCTAAATCTAAACACCATTGAAAAAGAAGAAGAAGGAGAAGGAGGAGGAGGAGGAGGAGGAGGAGGAGGAGGAGGAGGAGGGAGGAGAAGGAGAAGAAGGAGGAGGAGGAGGAGGAGGAGGAGGAGGAGGAGGAGAAGAAGAAGGTGATGAGGAGGAAGGGGAAGAGGAAGAGGAGGAAGGGGAAGGGGAAGGGGAAAGGGAAGGGGAAGAAAGTCTGTTGCAAGATTTTGTTTTAAGTGACTGGAATCTTGATCAAGTTCACTATCCATGGTTTTGCGAGGACATTGATTTTGGTATTCTCAGCAATTCTTTGTGTCTGTGGCTCACCTGCCATCATTAACCTCAAGGAAAACCCTCTCAGATATTTGTATTCCTCAGAGAGACAAGAGTATCTTCATCATCATTGTGGAACTGGGAAAGCTTTGGGGTTTCCCTTCATGTGGGAATGCTGTGTGATCTTCTATACATGTGTGAGGTGTCGAATATGACTACTTGTTTGCACAGAACTCTTTTGAGGAATCTCACACTATTCTTACTCTCATAAACAAGGAGGAAGAATATTTACTTTTTCTTGTAGTAAATATGACTTTTCCCTAATAGTGAATAATATAGTGTTATTAACACTTTGGATTTAGGACACATTGATGACCATCAAGGTCATCATGTGAATTCCAAAAGAAAAGGGACAAGGTAGTTACTCAAAAAAAGTATGTGATATACTAATTTTCTAGAGGCACACCAGAAGTCTGTCACTCAATGTATTCACAGTGAAATTAGCAGTAAATATTCATATTGATAATATTGAGAAGGCTGGATGGTTCTGGAACCCCTCACTCCTTAACATGAATAAATAGTTAAAGACAAATAACTATTAACCACATGACCTAAAGGAGAAAGAAACCCTTTACTTAATAGATTTCTGTGAACAAGTTGTTTATAAACAGGCCAAGAAAAGAGCTGTGCCCTGTCAGACTTTCAATGAGAGACCTGTGGCAGTTGGGAGAACCAAGTGAAGCCAAATTTAATGTTCCCATTAAAGTGCTTGAAATTTTTATTCATGTAAGAAAAATGGCTTTGCTGAAAAATAGTTGGAGGCAATAAACAACAATCTGGAGAAAACTCTGAATTTAAAACAGTTTTTAAAGAGACTCGTTTCCACAGGCAACTTTGGCAGCATGTAGGAAAAAAATCCTGAGAGTTCAATTTAAGATCTGTAAAAGTGAACTGGGTCGTGAGTCCCAAAAGTCAGACAGTAAGTAGGGAGAGCTGATCCTGAGGAAGGGGGTGTGAGCCTGGAATAGTAGCCCTTCTGCTCTGTGACTGAAAAAAAATCTTTCAATTGGCATAGAGAGTGTCATGTCAAAAAACTTGAGTGGGTAATGAGAGTGTGGGAGAGGATAAGAGGCGCTGAGATCCTGCCTCAACATGAGGAGGGTCCAGAGAATGCACTAAGCTAATAGTGACTCAGACTCAGTATGGACACAGGCTGTCAATTCAAGTGCTCTCTCTTTGCCCAAGGATTCTCGTCATTCTTCTCTCTTCTCCTTTCTCCCTTCTCCTTTTTCATTCATTTGTCTTCTCCCAAACAGAAAGCCTGAACTTAGTCTTTTATTGAGTAAAATTATATAATCAAGGCTTTGATCATTATTAATAATTATTCTAGAAATCTTAAATTTACATAAATTCTAAGAATCCCAGGTCATTAGTTCCAACCCCTGCTTCTTTAAAACAGAAACTAAACAAAGCAAAAGCCTGTTTCTGTATATGTTTACACAGCCTGTTCTTCACGGACAGCTCTTATGTTTTCCTGGTACAGCAGATAGCAGTCTTTACTAATACTTTCATGTAAGAACAGAAAGGTGACAGACCACTAGGGTTAAAATAATTTCTTACAAAGTTTTAAAATTTATGAGAGTAAAGTGGCTAGCTCTCTCCAATATCTTTCTAGGCATTATCATCTCCAACTCTTCAAGTAACTAGGAGAACAAAGTATTAACTTTTTATATGCATTTACATCATAGTTTAATTCTTAATCTTTATTTCTTTATCCTAGCATTTCCATGGCCTCATATATTCTCCTTATAAACTATTTGTTTCTATATTATAAACAAGCCTTTCTCCTATAAAATAAACCCAGCTATCATTTGCTTGTTTTCTACAAATTTTTTTTTCCCTATCTATGCCTTTTCTTCTTGAGACCACTTAAACTCTATCTTTGATGTCCCCAAGTTCACCCTGGCTAATTAATTGCAGCAGTCATAGAAACAGAGGGTACATGTATCTCCTCATAATTCTAAATTCAGGGTCAAGTCTGGCAATGAACTATTTCTACAAAGGACCATGTAGGCTTTTGTGGCCTCTATTGTTATAATATATATATTTAGATTGTCTCTATATATATGGCCTAAAGGCCATGTGGAAGGTCTATACCTCATCCTCCACAGCCTCATGGCCACCTCCAGTCCTCATTCCTGAGAACAAAATCTGTTTCATTTATTGTAGCATGAATAGCTCTGAGTAATGGAGGAATTATATTCACCAGAAAGAAGGATTGAAAGTAAAATAGAAGCGACAGTCGATCAGTTTCAGGTCAACAGCTACCATTAGCACACATAGGGATTGTGGGGATGAAAGGCCTGAGATGCTGCAGGGGTAGGAACTATGTCACATCTCCCCTTACACAGCCATGCCAGATATGGCAATGAGACTCTAGAAGAAGCCGAGGCAGGGGAACAGAGAGCAATGAGATGAGATTATAAAAATGTAGGTCAGAGACCATAAGCATCAGTGACCATGAGGAATAGCTCAAGAGTAGAACTTGAATGATAGAAACAAGGTATGAGAAAAGGAAACACAGAAGGGGAACTTTCATATTGGTATAAGAGAGTGTCCCCTCATCAAATGCACATTTCCTAAAAAAGATATATGACCCATTTTCACTTTACACGAGGAGCTGTCCAGCAAGACCATATGTTCCCCAGGACCACATGTTTAGCAAGACCATATGTGCTAGGATCCTCAGTGAGCCAATGGTTGAAATCTAATACACATGTTTTTGGCAATTCAAATTCATCTTTTTTAAAGGTGCTGTGCTTTAAAGTACTGCTATAAAATTAGCTAGAGACAGGTCCAAGAATATAGTGGTGATGCCACTCAGAAAATTATTTAAAAGGCACTATCCATTACCTTCAAGTAGAAGTAGGACCCTGGGAGATAGGTTGCTTCATGTGTAGAAATACATGGGATAAAAGAAGTATCTAATCAGAAGTGACTGAAAAATAAGAAGTGACTGAAAAATTGTGAATTTTGCATCAGGCATTTGAATTTAAACCATGGAATGCATGGTTTAAAATTTGGGTTAGAATTTCTTTAAAGCACATGTAAAGGCTGCAACTTCTGTACTAACATAGGCAGTGGCCCAGTTGGGAAAAGAGTAGCTTAAGAAATTGTCAGGAAGCAATTAATATTTCAGTGGTAGAGAATAAACAGATTTTTTTGGCAGTAAAGATAATTTTATGTAATGTAATGTTGGTTGCTAGCAAAACAATCTTTCAGTCAACTGTCCTAAGCCATGCCTTTACAAGATCAAAGGAGATGATTTGTGTCTAGCCATGACAGATTTGAAAATAAAAATTTGCATCTATTTGAAATTTTTGTTTTGGCAGCAGGTTTCAAAAACAGTGCATGCTAATTGTTTGGGATGAAGATCTCCAAGGATAGTCCTCACAGTACTCCTGAGAAGAGTGGAGCTTGCTGTCTCCACTGTTGGCAATAACTTCTGGAGTTCATGACCTCCAGAAGCAGCAATTACTGCTCCACATCTAACCCAACTTATCAAAGCCTTTCAGTGCTGTTCTGTGTAATGTAGGCACCCCTCAGTATTTGCCTCAGACCATTTTCTATCTCCAAATCTCTGTTTCCTTTAAAGGCGTTCTAAAAAACAAAACAAACAAAAATGAGCAAAAAAACCAAAAACAACAACAAAAAACACACCAAAAACCCAAACCCACAAAAACAAACAAACAAACAAACAAACAACATTGTATTACTGCACATACCAACATCTCAATTTATTTCTAAACTCTGTACTAAGGCTCAATCCAATCCTTTGGCATGATCAGATGTCTGTGAGGAATTTTCTTGATTAGGATAATGGAAGGTAAACCAACAAATAACCACACTATTTCCTGGGCTTGGGTCCTGGACTTTGTACAAAGAAAAGAGCTGGCTGAGTAGGAACACTCATTGTTCTTTGCTTCCTAACTGCAGAGGCCCCTTGAACAGGTACCTCAAGCTCCCTCTACCAGGTCTGCTCCACCACAGCAGGACCGTACCCTTGAACGATGACCTGAAATAAGGCTTTTCTTTTTAAAATTGCCTTTGTAAGGATATTTTAGTATTTTTGTCAGAGCAACAGGAAAAGTAACCAAGACAATGAATTAGCCCTTCAGAAGAAATTGTTTGGTGGCAAGAAGGATAAGTTGTAAAGAGCTTGTGTTGAAAGCCAGAGACCAGTGATCAGGTACTCCAGGGATCCAAGGGAGCAGCGTCATAAGATCAAGGGTCCCGGTAGTGTAGGTGTAGGGAATCACAGTAGGGTGGGATTCAAGAGGGTAAATCAGAAGAGAATGATAATTGGCTTGATGTGGGCAATGGAAAGATCAAAGCTGACCACAATGTCTAACCAGGGGTATAAGGTGGGATTATTTCTCATCCAAAACAGAAACATATTAAGAACATGGATCTTGAGGAAGAGATGATGAATTCAGACCATCCTCATTTGTTCTCTCTCTCTCTGCCTCTCTCTCTCTCTCTGTCTCTCTCTCTCTCTCTGTCTCTCTCTCTCTGTCTCTCTCTGTCTCTGTCTCTCTCTGTCTCTCTCTGTGTCTCTCTCTCTCTCTCTCTCTCACACACACACACACACACACACACACACACACACTAACACCATACAATGTTTTTGCTTGAGAAGAAGCAAGTTATATTCAAATAACTCAGTTCAATGTCTGTGACAGGCCCCTGTGAAAAGTAGTTATTTTTTTAATGGACTTCCCATGCACCATCTGGGATGCCCACACACTTCCTCGAACGTGTGGACTCTAGGCAGCTCTGTCACTTTGGTGGGGGAGGTTGCAGTAATGTTTTAGGTCTGTTGTTTACATCAGTGATTATGCTATTCCAACCTCAAAGTACTTGGGGTGTGGATATCTTATGAGGTAATCTTAAAAGGCCTCATACCAGAGAAGCTTTTTTCTGGAAGGAGATTATTCAAAACAGGATGTTTGGTTAAAGTTATTTTCACTGATAGTTCTCAATGTTGGCAAACTTCCATTACTACTCTGTTCTCCCCCTGAGCCAATACACTTACTTGATTTCCTTACAATTCTGTATTTTACTAAAGTCCCCACTAATCTCTCAACATAAGCTTGTTTCCCCTATCATCAATTCTTTCCTTAGAACTGTCTATTGGACACATAGTCTTTGCTATGTCAAGCTTTTTTGTATGTGTGTGTGTGTGTGGCCACTCCTCCTGTTTTGGGATGTGGTGTATGGTGACATCCAGTGTAGATGCTTACTGTGCCTCTGGCCAGCTCAAAGTTCCTATCTGTTTTGTGCATGCAATACTCCTATCATTGCTCTCTCTATGTCATTCTGAGTTTGAAGATGGCTAGACTCCAAAAGCCCCTTCTCAGATGAGCCTTTTGAACTTATATATGATATTTCATATAGTTAAAATATTTCATCCTTACTGTATACATTATATTATGCCCATACTTATAAAAATGTAACTATGTACTAAATAAATAATACATTTACATATATGCATTTACAATAAATGCATAACCTAGTAAATGCAAAAATGAAGTAAATACAAATTTACTGTGGTACATATATAATAAATACAAATACAATTTGATATATGATAAGCAAAGAACAATGCATGCATATAAATTTACATATATACATTTATATTCACACACAAATTATGAACACATGTATGTATATGTGCACAGAGAGCAAGGTTTAGAAAAGAAGTGACACAGGCATTTTCTCTCCATGTACATGTGGTGTTGCAACCATTGAGTCATTGAGTTGAGGCAGAAGGATGATCTATGGAGGATACCATTGCTTGTGGTTCATCCATATGGATCTGAGTACTATCAAAACCTTATTTTAGTAGACATTGAGTAGAGCAACAGGTGGAGAGTAGATAGTGATGTGGGAAAAGTGAATGGGCCTGGCAGAGAGCTAAAAGCTGTGTTTTGGGGAGCCAAAGTCTTTGCATGAAGGCTCCTTTTAGATTTATCCTCTCAGCTGATTCTCTTGTGATAGTTGATAAATTCCACATTTGACAAAATGGGGATCGCATCTGCTACGAAGCATTGCTTCAAAAGTGAAAGATCTACCAGGAATGGCAGATGTTCAGATGTTCAACATGGTATGGTTTAGTTTTTTTCCATGTTAGGCTTGCAACCCACTTACCAGATGTATGGCTGGGAGGACTGTTAACCTCTCTAAACTGTGTTCCTTCCCTGACAGGTTGAGTAATGATATTGCTGTCCACACTATGTTCTTGGAGACTCAGGGATGGTTTGGAGAAGCCGAGGTGAGTTGGTTCCCTGTTGAGAGATTCTTGGGGAAGGAGAGTAGAGAAAGAATTCCTAGCAGAGAGAAGAGCATATGCAAGGATTGAGAAGTAAAGGGACTTGATATTCTTGGAGGGGTTGAATTCAAGACATTCACGGTGTGGTTTTTGGAAGTAGGGGATATCACAGTCACAAATACACATCTTTTAGGTTTGCTATGAAAATATTGTAAGAATCAGGGTCAGTAGGTGGCTACAAGAAAACAGTGTTTTCTGGACACAGCAAGGTACAAAAATGGCACATGTGTTTCAAACAGCATGCACAAAATCCACACAAACCCAAGCCAGACAAAAGTCTCAGCAAGAAGATGGGAGGTGGGCACAAAGTCTTGCTCTTATTCAAGGAGTTTTGGCAATTGATAGCTTCTGGGAGAGGGAGCACCAGTTTTCTTTAAGGGTGTGGCCCTTGGTAGATCCATGAAGTTCCGCTGGAAGGCCACAAATGCAAGAGTTTAATGGGCTGCAGCACAAATTGGACTTTGTGGATTACACACACACACACACACACACACACACACACAAAACGTTTGGTGGGTATGAAAGGAATGTATCTAGGAGAAGTTGAGATCAAGGAATGAATACAAGATACATTGTAAAATATTCTCAAAAAAACAATTTAAAAAAAGAAGAAATAAAACATTACAAAAAATACTTGATCAGATGCAAGAGGCACAGGTTGGAGCAACTTGAAAGGTGAAGCAGGACACTTACACTTGATTCTCCTGATTCATAATCTGCTTGATGCTGGTAGTGGTTAGGTGGCTTTATTTTTCATAGCTTTTGTTTTCTTGGAATTCACAAGGCTTCTGTTCTTGTGTGGTAACCAAGAAGACTAGATGAATTTATGTCTCTGACGATACTTCAAAAACTCTTGCTTTTAAATAATGTAAAATTAAAGCATGGATTCAAATGCAACAGATTTTACAAAGAAATCCACCCATGTCTTGAGAATTTAAACCTTAAAATAATAATAATAATAATAATAATAATAATAATAATAATAGTGATAATAATTAATGTGTGTGTGTGTGTGTGGTGTGCTAACACATATGTGAACATATATATGGAGGACTGAGGTTGGTTATAGGTGACTCTTCAAACACTCTCAGTTGTAATTTTTGAAATAAGTTTTCTTTGACCCTAAAACCCACTGACCAAGCTAGACTGGCTATGCAGAGGACCAGAGAATTTTTTTTACAAGAATCCTCCTCCTGTCTCTTCCTCTGGAGCCCTAGGCTTACAGGTGCAGGTTATGTGACTCTTCTTTTCTCCTGTGGGTTCTACAGACTGAATTCAGGTCTTAAATGCTTGTGTGCCAAGTCTTTTACTGACTGGGCTATCTCCTCAGACCTGTAAATAATGATTTTTTTTTGTACATAAGAATGCTAGCTAATGATGAATCTCCCAAATTTGTTTATAGTCTAGGGTCTCTGAAGGTGGAAGCAAGATGGTGTGTTCTTCAGATTTCTAGACTATTTCTTTTTAATGTGGACCCAGGGTTCATTTTACTGGCTTCTATTCCTCAATCAAGAACTGTATGTACTTTTCTCCCTTGGAATTGGAAGAACAGACACTTAATTATAGCCTTCAATTGCTTGAAATTATAGGACTAAAGAGTGACTGGCATGTGTTTCAGAGAAAAATTATATTTTAAATCCCAAAATAGCCATCTCCAACTTTTACATTCAATAGGGGTGCAGGGAACCTGGCAGCATACACTATGGGCTCAGTGTTTCAGATGATGACTTGGAAAACAATATTTCTGGAAACATATGGTGGATTTTCATGTTATACTTTGTCATCCAATTATTTGGATTCTTATAGAAGCACATCCCCCATCCTTGAGAAAAGTCTTAGGGGACAGGATGCTAACATACAGCATTTTGTATTTTAGATGCAGTGAGAGCTGTGACCTCCTAGAGATGACTACAGATTGGAAGAGAAAGGCCATTAGGCATAGTACATGTGTCATTACTGCACCTCCAAAAACACATAAAGAGTTGTGCACAACAATATACCTCTATTTTGTCACAGTTTTAGAATACTGATGTCTGAGATCAAGTCACTGAGAGGACTGGGGAGTTGACCCAGTGGTTAAGAACACTTGTTGCTCTTGCAGATGACCCTGGTTCAATTTCTAGCAACCCCATGTTAGCTCCCAACTGTCTACAATTCCTGCCCTTGGGGATCCAATGACTTCTTCTGGCCTATGCAGGCACCAGGCATGTACCTAGCACACTATGTACATGCAGGCTGTCTTCAATCGCTGTGAAGAGACACTAATTAAAAGAAAGCATTTAATTGGTTGCTTGCTTACAGTTTCAGAAGGTGAGTTCATTATGACTATCACTGTGAGGATCATGCTAGTAGGCAGGCAAGCATAGCACTGGAGAGAGAGAGAGAGAGAGAGAGAGAGAGAGAGAGAGAGAGAGAGAG
>JADRCH010008394.1:0-14298 GCA_019843965.1 Rhynchomys soricoides
TTGCATTCTCATAATTGGGGGAATATGACAGATATGTTAATTCATTCTGGTGAAACACAGTTTTACAGGTATTATTGCTCATGTTAAGGGGTACTTGTAAAAGCAAATAACCCAATTAAGTAATGGGTACTGAGATAAACATAATTCTCCATAGAAGAATCTCTAATGGCTAAGAAGCACTTAAAGAAACGTTCAACAGCTTTAGTAATCAGGAACATGCAAATCAATAGGACTCGTCAGAATGGCTAAGATCAAAAACTCAAAGGATTGCTCATGTTGGCGAGGATGTGGAGCAAGTGGAACACTCGACCATTGCTGGTGAGAGTGCAAACTTGTACAATCGCTTTGGAAATCAATTTGGCTGTTTCTCAAAATATTGGGAATATTCTACCTCAAGACTCAACTCTACCAGGATGCATTAATATCACTCAGTAGGAGAAACAAAATAGTCATTGGGGTGGATGAAGAGAGGGAATTGGGTGGCAGAGGGGGAGAGGAACAATCAGGTGTGGAGAGAGGGGATGAGGGCAGGACTGGGAGTGAGAATGGAAATTGGTGGGGGCATCTCTGGGACTAGCTGGAGGCCTGGGATGGGAGAGGCTACAGAGAATTTATGGGGGTTTCCCTAGCTGAGATTCCTACCACTGTGGGGATATAGAGACTGAAGTGGCCACTGCTTGTAGCCAGGCAGGACTTCCAGTGGAGAGAAAGGGGCATAGACCCACCTACAAAACCGTCAATCCAAAATTTGTCCTACCTACAAGATGTGCAGGGATAAAGATGGTATAGAGTCTGATGGAACTGTCAACCAATGACTTTCCCAACCTGAGACCTATCCCAGAGAGGACTCTGACACTATTAATGATATTCTGCTATGCTTGCAGACAGGAACCTAGCATAACTGTGTCCTGAGAGACTTCATCTACCAGCCAATAGAAACTGAGGCAGGATCCCACATCCAAATATCAAGTGGAGCTCAGGATTCTTGTGGAAAAGTTGGGGATAGAATTGTGCAACCCAGAGGGGTTAAGAACACCACTAAAAGATCTACAGAGTCAACTAACCTGGACCCATGGGGGCTCACAGAGACTGAACCACCAACCAGAGTATACAGGGAGTGGACCTAGGCCCTTACACATTTGGAGCAGATGTGCAGCTTAGTCTTCATGTGAGTCCTCTACAATTAGATCAAGGCTGTCTCTGACTCTGTTCCCTTCTATTGGATCCTCTTCCCCTTAGTGGGCTACCTTGTTGGGCCTCAGTGGGAGAGGAAGTATATAGCAATACTTGTGACTTGGGAATAGATGTCACAGGGCAGGGTCCTACCCAAGGGAGGAGGCTTCCTTTTTCTGAGGAAAAGGGAAGGGGATAGGGGGGGAAGGATGTGTAAAAGAGGGACTGAGACAAGATGAGGGGGGACTGTGATCAGGATATAAAGTGAATAAAATATTAATCAAAAAAAGCTGCTTGTGAGAACATGAGAATAATTAACCAGTTAATTATGATAGTGACAAATGTAGGTATAACTCTAATTTCAAAGAGTGGTTTGGGTTTCCTCCACCTTCATCCTATTCTGTACTCTTGGCAGAGATAAGGGAATCTTCTAGATTTTGTCTCTTATTTAGCCATGTTTTCTTTTCCTTCTTTAATGTTCTTATGACACAGGTGCTAGCAACTGATCTCTGGTCCTCTGTAAGAGCAGCAGCTGCCCTTAAGCAATGAACATTTCTCTAGTCCTAAATGTATTTGATCTACTCCTCCACTCCATCCCTCCATCTCTCTTTGAATTTCATGTATCTTTTTAATCCTTTGTTTAATATTAGAGAATATCACCTCACATTACTCTGAAAGTTAGCTGACAAGAGATGAAGCTTCCAGGTCAGTTGCAGCTTGATTCAGTCATGTTCTATGACTCCTGTGTTGTGTCTTCAGTAATAGAGTCTTACTCTCAAGTGTTAAAGTGTAATCAAGAGCAATGGTAATAGCCTGATGACATTTGTAAAGGTGTAGAGTCATCTACTGGAGCATGAAAAACTATCAGTGAAAACCCACCAAAGAAAACTTACTGTCCTTGTCCCAGCAGCTATGAATTGCCAATAGCTCCTCAGCTAAGGATGGGGCCTCAGCAGTGCCTCTCTACTGTATGCTAGAAATTTTAACCTGCTTGGTCTCACACAAGTCCTAAGGACATAGCTACAGGTTCTGTGATTTAATGTGTGTAACAGCTATATGCTGTCCAGAGCACTGCATCCCGCAGCACTTCCAGGCTATTTCTTATCCTGAGGTTTTAGACATACAGGCTATTAAATCTGTGGGCAAAGCACATGCTGGGAAAGTATGAGCATCTGAATTTGGACACCCAGAACCTGTGCAAAAATGAACGTGACCCTTCTGTAAGCTCAATGCTTCCTGCAATAAGGTAAGAAGTGGAGGCAGAAGCCATGGAGACTTGTGGGGTCAGATAGCCTGAAATCTACAGCAGGAAACAGGAAATCCTGTGACAAGAAAAGCAGAAAATGAGGATCAATGTCTGAGGTTGTCCTTTGATCTTCACATATGTGGCATGTACATGTACAAATGTATGAACATGAACACAGACATGCACCACATACACAAACACAAAGATAAAATGAAAAAAGAAATTTCTAGCAGTTAAATTCATTATATAAGTTTAATTTAAAAAAAAAAAAACTCCCTAGAAGCTAATTAAACATTAGAGTTGATTTTTTAAATGGGTAAGATACTTACATGAATAAGAGAATCATATTTGAACTTTCCCACAAATTCAGGAGGTAACTTGAGTTTAAAATACTAGGCTTGGCCAACAGGTAATTGTTGATTACCCCTTAGAACATACATTTCTAATGGTTAGGTAAGAATCAGAGAAGTCACTCAAGGGTGGCAGGTTCCATTTATCTGTAGACAGGTATGGAAAATGACTGTTTAAGAGTTTTAGCTTGATTTGCCTCACATTTGTAACAAAAGCTCAAGTTTGAAGACTAAGATGGGGACCCACTATGGGACATGGCGTGCAAATATGCATCTATCAGTATCAACACGAATAATAGCTTCTATTGTTTGTTGTGCTCTGGACACTCTACTGAATATTTTATTGTACAGTCCATGCCAAACAGTCACTATGAGCTACCATCACTGTGTAGTGAAGGCTCTAGGCCTTCAAAGTGTCAGATACCAAAGCCAGGGTTGAGAAACAAACAATCTTCTCCGGAAGTGCATAGACAGGAGCCTAACCACTTTTCTTTTCTGATCTCAGTTTGACTTCCCTTACCTGACCACAGAAATGGGTGTTTCCATTCTGCCACTTCATATTGAGTTCTTTTCTAGGAACTGAGAGGGCTGTGAGAGTCACCTGCAGTGCCACTCAGGATCTGACAACTCACCACCTAGTGAGCCTGTGTTCAATGCTTTGAAGTATTTGCTCATTTCCTGTAATCATCTTCAGACTTTGTTTTCAAGTGTCATCTGTGAAATGTCACCTTTTTCCTTTTGATGTGGTACAGCTATACCAGTTGTGTGATCCTCTTAGCTTTGGTTTATGTAGTTTCTCTGCCTTATAAGAAACCTGGAAAAATATCTCCACAAGAGGTTTTTTTGCTTATGATAACTTTTTTGTTTCTTACAAATAAAGTTTTATTGAAACACAGTCACATTCATTCGTTTATGCAGTAACTATGGCTGTATTTATGCCATGAGGACAGAAGCAGGCAGTTATGACACAGACGACATAGCCTGTTAAGACCAGAGTATTTACTCTCAGGTCTTTTATAGAGCATGCGGGCTGACACCTAGCTGAGTGACAAGTGACACTAGTCTTGCTGTGTACTTGCATCATTTTCAGAGGAATCCAAAGAGCTAGAGTCTGAGAAAATATGTGGATGGAAGCTCAGTGTGGGCAGTGCAAACCTGTAAGCTAGCATTTGGGAGGTGGAAGCAGGAGGATTTAAGAGTTTGTAGCTAGCATGCTCTGCATGAAAACTGGTCTAAAAAATGTAGGAATAAATGAATGTGGCTTAAGGCTTTTATGACATTCCAGGCAGTTTAAAGAAGGAAATTTAAAATGCAAAACAATAGGCAGTATCACTAGGCAATAATTTCAATGAACTGAACTGTTACAGAGGAATCCGAGAGCCAATCCAGTACATAAAATTATCACTTTGTCAGTGAACATTCCTTGTGTTGGCAACAGTGTACCTCCTGCTGACAGAATTATAAGTGGCTGACAGACTGTATTTCATCTCTAAAAAATGTCCAGAAGAGATGATGGAGAGGCTAGGAACTACGAAGAAGCATTGCCTAGAGTCCTGTTGCGCAGGACTCAGAACTTCAGGGGAATGGCAGGCCAGTACTTCGTCTGCTTTCTCTCACAGTTTGTCACAGCTCAGCTGCACAGCAGCCTCCAAGGCCAGGATCTTGGGAGCACAGCTGCCATACAAGTGCTTCATTTCTGCTTGGTGCCACTCCCAGGGTTTCTCAGATGGGGGCTCCACTGACCTGTGGTGGTTGAAGTACAGGCCACAGTCTTTATTCACAGTCATTCGAATGCTATGAGTCCAGCTGCTGCTGTCACCGGCTCTCTTCTCTGTGCCTCTCTATCTGTGGGAAGTACTGGCAGAGCTCCTCAGTGATTTCCATCTTGCTCAGATGGAACTCTACTTCATCATCTGACCCCGACTCCTGCTCTTCCTCTTCACACAGTGCTTCATTTCCTCTTGTGGATGCCTGGGTTCTACTGCTGTTATGCAGAGGCTGCCCAGAGCTTTTGAGATGGGAAACACTGTAGGGAGACTCCTGCCAGGCCACGTGCTGGCCTTGAGAGTTCCAAGGATACCCAGCCTCATAAGCAAGAGAGTTTCAGGGAAGAACTCCATGAGGGAAGAACCATGGGGAAATGAAATAGGAATCCCTGAACTTTCTGTAGGAATTCTGGTGGATTTCCAGTCAAAGCATTGCATGGTGATAATGTTGCCAGTATCTTGCATATACTGGGTGAATATACCAAGATGCAGTAGTCCTTCATTTTCAGGTCATTGCTGTTATCTTTGATTGCAAAAATCCAAATGGGAACTGGTGGGCGCGCAGCTTGCAGATCTTGGGCGGTGGGCAATAAAGGACCTAGTTCTCGTAATGGGGAGGAGGAAGGGGCAGGAGAGGTGGCTTGCTTATGTTTTTCTTTTTCTGGTTTCATCATATTTACTTCAGGCACTGTTATTATGTATATTTCACATTCTTTCCTAATGATATTCCTCTATGATGCTTTATAAATATTTCGGTTTTTAAACAAGAATCTCTATTCAATTCTTAAACCATCAAATGCATATTTTAATTTAAATATACACACAATTTCTTTATAAAATGTTTTACTAGCTATCTTGCTGAATTTCTAATAGCTCTAATTAGTTTTAATTTAGTAACTTATAGAAGTCTGCCATGTAAGTTTTATTGATCTTTAAATAATAGTAATTTTAAGCACTTAGTTCAAATCTTTTCTTTAATATTTGAAGAGAACCATGGGATATCTCCATTCAACACTGATTTAATTTTAATAAAGCATACCTACTATTTCCCTTTAATTATTTAATTATAACAAAGGGATTCAGATAAAGACATATGCCAACAGCATGATTAATGCCATTCTCCATCTATTTTTATATGAAGAGTAATACAGAATAATAGTGAGAGTTTAATTAGCATTGTAAACAAGAATATCAGATTACATGTAATTTTTCCTTAATATCTTTTTAAAAGATTTATTCTTTATTTTTCTGTACGTGTGTGTGTGTGTGTGTGTGTGTGTGTGTGTGTGTACATGCATTCCTGTAGATGGCAGAAAAAGACAGATATGGTTCTATTGACATAGGTACTGGAAATTGAATTCTGATACTTTGCAAGAGCAGCTAATGGTCTCAAACACTGAGCCTACCTCTCAATAATATCCTTCATTTTATACATTTCAATTAGAGTTTCATATTATCAATATTTGTATGTTTACAGTTGCTGACTTTCTATCAGTATGACAAATAGCTATGACAATTAACTTATTTTTTGTTTTATTTTTTTCATACTTTCTTTATATTTTTAAATTTATTTATTTTTCATATTTCATTTACATTTCAAATGTTTCCCCCTTTCCAGATCTCCCCTTTGGAACTTCCCTATTCCCTCCCCCCTCCCCCTGCCACTATGGGGGTATTGTCCCAACCACCCACCCACCCACTCTCGTCTTCCCTCCTTGGCATTCTCCTATACTGGGGAATCTAACACCCTCAGGCCTAAGGGCCTCTCCTCCCCCTGATGGATAACAAGACCCTCCTCTGCTGCATATGTGGCCAGCACCATGGGTCCTTCCATGTGTATTCTTTGGTTAGTGGATCAGTCTCCAGGAGTATCGGGGGGAGGGGAAGGTCAGGCCAGTTGCCACTGTGACTGCCTCTCTGGGGATGAAAACTCCCTCAGCTCCTTCAGTCCTTTCTCCAAGTCCTCCATCTGAGACCTCACACATAGCGCTACTGTTGCTGCGAAGTGACTCTTGGGTATGTCAAACTTTTGGGCTAATAACCACTTACAGTGAATACATACTATGTTCATTCTTTTGTGACTGCATTACCATGCTCAGGATGATACTTTCATGATCCATCCGATTGTCTGTGAATTTCATGAAGTCATTGTTTTTAATAGCTGAGTAGTATTCCATTGTGTCAATGTACCACATTTTCTGTATCCATTCCTCTGTGGAGGGACATCTGGGTTGTTTCCAGCTTCTGGCTATTCTAAATATGGCTGCTATGAACATAGTGGAACATGTATCTTTATTACATGTTGGAGCATCTTCTGGGTATATGCCCAGGAGTGGGATAGCTGGGTCCACAGGTAGTATTATGTTCATTTTTCTGAGGATCCACCAAACTGATTTCCAGTGAGGTTGTATCAACTTACATTCCCACCAGCAATGGAGGAGTGTTCCTCTTTCTCCACATCCTCGCCAACATCTGCTGTCACCTGAGTTTTTGATCTTAGCCATTCTGACTGGTGTGAGGTGAAATCTCAGGGTTGCTTTGATTTTCATTTCCCTGATGACTAAGGATGTTGAACATTTCTTTAGGTGCTTCTCAGCCATTCGAGTTTCCTCAGTTGAGAATTCTCTGTTTAGCTCTCTTCCCCATTTTTTGATAAGGGTTATTTGGATCTCTGGCGTCTAGCTTCTTGAGTTCTTTGTATACATTGAATATTAGCCCTCTATTGAATGTAGGATTGGTAAAGATATTTTCCCAATCTGTAGGTTGCTGTTTTGTCCTATTTACAGTGTCCTTGGTCTTACAGAAGCTTTGTAATTTCATGAGGTCCCATTTGTCAATTCTTGATCTTAGAGCACAAGCGATTGTGTTCTGTTCAAGAACTTTTCCCCTGTGACTATATGTTTGAGATTCTTCCCCTTTCTCTTCTATTAGATTCAGTGAATCTGGTTTTATGTGAAGGTCCTTGATACACTTGGACTTGAGCTTTGTACAGGGACATAGAAATGGATCAATTTGCAATCTTCAACATGTAGACCTCCAGCTGAACCAGCACCATTTGTTGAAGATGCTGTCTTTTGTCCACTGTATGGTTTTAGCTCCTTTGTCAAAGATCAAGTGACCATAAGTGTGTGGGTTCATATCTGGGTCTTCAGTTCCATTCCATTGACCTACCTGTCTGTCACTGTACCAATACCATGTAGTTTTTATCAATACTACTCTGTAGTATAGCTTGAAGTCAGGGAGGCTGATTCCCCCAGAAGTCCTTTTATTGTTGAGAATAGTTTTTGCTATCCTGGTTTTTTTGTTATTCCATATGAATTTGAGAATTGCTCTTTCTAGGTCTATGAAGAATTGAGTGGGGATCTTGATGGCGATTGCATTGAATCTGTAGATTGCTTTCAGCAGGATGGCCATTTTAACTATATTAATCCTGCTGATTCATGAGCATCTTTCCATCTTCTGAGGTCTTCTTCGATTTCTTTCTTCAGAGACTTGAAGCTCTTGTCATACAGATCTTTCACTTGTTTGGTTAGAGTCACACCAAGATATTTTATATTGTTTGTGACAATTGTAAAGGGTGTCATTTCCCTAATTTCTTTCTCAGCCTGTTTATCCTTCAAGTATAGGAAGGCTACTGATTTGCTTGAGTTAATTTTGTATCCAGCCACTTTGCTGAAGTTGTTTATCAGCTGCAGCAGATCTCTGGTGGAGTTTTTTGGGTCACTTAAGTATACCATCATATCATCTGCAAATAGTGCTATTTTTATTTCTTCCTTTCCAATTTGTATCCCTTTGACCTCCTTTTGTTGTCTGGTGGCTCTAGCTAGAACTTCAAGTACTATATTGAATAGGTAGGGATTGAATAGAGAGGGCAGCCTTGCCTAGTCCCTGATTTTAGTGGGATTGCTTCGAGTTTCTCTCCGTTTAGTTTGATGTTGGCTACTGGTTTGATGTATATTGCTTTTACTATGTTTAAGTATTCTCCTTGAATTCCTGATCTTTCCAAGACTTTTATCATAAAGGGATGTTGAACTTTGTCAAATGTTTTTAGAGCATCTAAGGAAATGACCATGTGGCTTTTTTCTTTGAGTTTGTTTATGTGGTGTATTACATTGATGTATTTCTGGGTATTGAACCATCCCTGCATCCCTGGGATGAAGCCTACTTGATCATGGAGATTGATTGTTTTGATGTGTTCTTGGATTTGGCTTGTGAGAATTTTATTGAGTACTTTTGCATCGATATTCATAATGGAAATTGGTCTGAAGTTTTCTTTTATTGTTGGGTCTTTGCGGGGTTTTGGTATCAGTGTAACTGTGGCCTCAAAGAATGAATTGGGTAGTGTTCCTTCCATTTCTATTTTATGGAATAGCTTGAAGAGTATTGGTATTAGGTCTTCTTTGAAGGTCTGATAGAATTCTGCACTGAACCCATCTGGTCCTGGGCATTTTTTTTTTGGTTGGGCCACTTTTATTGACTGCTTCTATTTCTTTAGGGGTTATGGGACTGTTTAGATGGTTTATCTGATCCAGATTTAACTTTGGTAATTGGTATCTGTCTAGAAACTTGTCCATTTCCTCCAGATTTTCCAATTTTGTTGTGTATAGGCTTTTGTAGTAGAATCTGATGATTATTTTTTAATTTCCTCAGAATCTGTTGCTATATCTCTTTTTTCATTTCTAATTTTGTTAATTTGCATACTGTCTCTGTGCCCTATGATTACTCTGGCTAAGGGTTTATCTATCTTGTTGATTTTCTCAAAGAATCAGCTCCTGGTTTTGTTGATTGTTTGTATAGTTCTTTTCGTTTCTACTTGGTTGATTTCAGCCCTTAATTTGATTAATTTCCTGCCTTCTTCTCTTCTTGGGTGTATTAGCTTCTTTTTGTTCTAGAACTTTCAGGTATGCTGTTAAGCTGCTAGTATATGCTTTCTCCAGTTTCTTTTTGGAGGCATTCAGAGCTGTGAGTTTTCCTCTTAACACTGCTTTCATTATGTCCCATAGGTTTGGGTATGTTGTACTTTCATTTTCATTAAATTCTAGGAAGTCTTTAATTTCTTTCTTTATTTCTTCCTTGACCAAGTTCAGCTTCCATGTGTATGTGGGCTTTCTGTTGTTGTTGTTGCCACTGGAGACCAGCCTTATTCCTTAGTGATCTGATAGGAGGCATGGAATTATCTCAATCTTCTTTTATCTGTTGAGGTTTGTTATATGATCAATTTTGGAGAAGGTACCATGAGGTGTTGAAAAGAAGGTATATTCTTTTGATGTAAGATGAAATGTTCTATAGATATCCATTTGGTTCATATCATCTGTTAGTTTTACTGTATCTCTGTTTAGTTTATGCTTCCAAGATCTGTCCATTGTTGATAGTGGAGTGTTGAAATCTCCCACTATCATTGTGTGAGGTGCAATGTGTGCTTTGAGCTTTAGTTAAGTTTCTTTTATATATGTGGGAGCCCTTACATTTGAGGCATAGATGTTCAGAATTGAGAGTTCTTCTTGGTAGATTTTTCCTTTGATGGGTATGAAGTGTCCTTCTTTATCTTTTTTGATGACTTTTGGTTGAAAGTCGATTTTATCTGATATTAGAATGGCTACCCCAGCCTCTTTCTTGGGGACATTTGCCTGGAAGATTGTTTTCCAGTCCTTTACTGTGAGGTAGTGTTTGCTTTTAACATGGAGGTGCATTTCCTGTGTGCAGCAAAATGCTGGGTCTTGTTTGTGCATCCAGTCTGTCAGTCTATGTCTTTTTATTGGGGAGTTGAGACCATTGATGTTAAGAGACATTAAAGAATAGTGATTGTTGCTTCCTGTTATTTTTGATGTTGTTTATATGTTTGTGTAGCTATCTTCTTTTGAGTTTGTTGAAAGATACTTTCTTGCTTTTTCTTGGGTGTTGTTTCCCTCCTTGAGTTGGTGTTTTCCATGTACTATTCTTTGTAGGGCTGGGTTTGTGGAAACATACTGTGCAAATTTGGATTTGTCATAGAATATTTTTTTTCACCATCTATGATTATTGAGAGTTTTGCTGGGTATAACAGCCTAGGCTGCCATTTGTGTTCTCTTAGAGTCTGCACGAGATCTGCCCAAGATCTTCTAGCTTTCATAGTCTCTGGTGAGAAGTCTGGTGTAATTCTCATAGGTCTGCCTTTGTATGTTACTTGCCCCTTTTCCCTTATTGCTTTTAATATTCTTTCCTTATTTTGTGTATTTGGTGTTTTGACTATAATGTGATGGGAGGAATTTCTTTTCTGGTCCAGTCTATTTGGCGATCTGTAGGCTTCTTGTATATTTATGTTCATCTCTTTCTTTAGGTTAGGGAAGTTTTCTTCTATAATTTTGTTGAAGATATTTACTGGTCCTTTAAGTTGGGAATCTTCACTCTCTTCTATACCTATTATCCTCATGTTCTGTCTTCTCATTGTATCCTAGATATCCTGGATGTTTTGAGTTAGCAGGTTTTTGCATTTTGTGTTTTCTTTGACTGTTGTGTCCATGTTTTCTACGGTATCTTCTGCACCTGAGATTCTCTCTTCCATCTCTTGTATTCTGTTGGTGATGCTCGCATCTATGACTCCAGATTTCTTTCCTAGGTTCTCTAATTCCAGGGTTGTCTCTCTTTGTGATTTCTTTATTGTTTCTATTTCTGTTTTTAATTCCTGAATGGTTCTGTTCATTTGTTTGATTGTGTTTTCCTGTAATTCTGCCCATTTGATTGTGTTCTCCTGTAATTCTTTAAGGGATTTTTGTTTGTCCTCTTTAAGGGCTTCCAGTTGTTTACCTGTGTTCTCTTGTATTTCTTTAAGGGTGTTATTTATTTCCTTCTTAAAATCTTTTATCATCATCATGAGATGTGATTTTATGTCTGAGTCTTCCTTTTCTGGTGTGTTGGGCTATCCAGTTCTTGCTATGGTGGTAGAGCTGGGTTCTGATGATGCCAAGTCGTCTTGGTTTCTGTTCCTTGTGTTCTTGCCCTTGCCCTTGCCATTCACCATCTGGTTATCTCTGGTGTTAGCTGGTCTTACTCTCTCTGACTGTGGCTTGTCTTTCCTGCAAGCCTGGGTGTCAATACTCCTTGGAGACCAGTTCTCTCTGTGCTTAAAGGTGTGTTGGCACTCCTGGTATACCAGCTCCCTCCTGGCACTATTTGAGTTTGGAGCCTTGTGTCACAGGATCTGCTCTCCAGCCACCAAAAGAAACCAGATTCCTGTTTCTCAGTCCTTGTGACCTGGGTATTCCAGATGGGTCTCTCTGAGCAGTCATTCTGGGAGGCTAGCTTTCTCCCAGCTCTATTTGGCTATGGAGTCCTGTTGGCCCAGGCAGAGGTCTCCCTCCACAGATGGAAACTGGAAGCAACAATTAACTTATAAAGAGGAAAGTTTCACAGTCATGCACTTGCTCTAACTCTGTTCCATGTTCCACAGTGAATACTGGAAGAAGAGGGTGTGATATAGATATTCCATGTAGAGCTTGGAAGTCTTCAGTTCCTTATCATTTGCACACTAATCAGTGTTGGTCTCTGTGTTAACCATTATCTACTGCAAAAGGAAGCTTCCCTAATAAGGGTTGAGAAATGAACCTTTTTCTCCTTTATGTGGTAAACTACAAATATAAGAACAAGAACACAAAAGTCAGAGGGACTATCTGGGATAAGTGGGACCAGGAGGTGAATGTGATCAAAATACATTGTAAGAAACTCTGAAAGAACTAACAAAATGAAAAATAAAGTTTAGTGGGTTTGTTGTTTGTTTGTTTGTTTGTTTTGTTTTGAAATGATTCCCATTGTGCTCTGACTATTCATCATGGAGGAATACCATGGTGAAGCAAACTGTTGACCTCATGGTTGAGAAAACAGAGTGCTTCAGTGAAACAATTTCACATAACAAAAGAAGATTATTGTATTTATTTTTTGTCTGAGGGTAAGATGTACAAATGACCGTAAAAATCACTCTCAGGTATATGAAATTGGTGAAAATCCTATACAGAAAGTATTAATGTCAATTCACATGGAGTGTCCAGTTTATACTTTTAATCACTTATTTTCATCAAGGACTCAGGAGCAGATCAAATTTTCAAATAACCCAAAGGTAGGAGGCACAGCATGTGGACTCCCTGGACAAGATGGATGAAATCAATCTCCCCACCCCCCCTCCACCCAAGACAGAACAAACAAGACAAATGAAAACAAAAGAGGAAGAAGTGAGCATTCACATGTAGAGCAAAACTAAAGCTTACAAATGAGATTACTTGCAATAAACATGACTTTGGACTAGGATTTACTTAAATGACATTAACAGGAGCAAAGATTTTAGGACTTTTCTTTTTACCTAAAAGAGTAAAGGAGGAAGAAATTATCTCCATTAACCATTGTGTCTTAGTCCTGTCTGAGAAGTGGAATTTACCACCAAGAAAATTTAAAATGGGCTGATAGAGGGTATCCATCCCCAGGTACAGTGTATCATCCCTTGGTCCACTGCCACTACAATGGGCAAGTAAGTGGTGTGGAGACAGGAGTGAAAGAGGAGCTGAGCAGTTTATGTACTCTGAGAAGAGATGGGATTGGAGACACAAACAACTTGAGAAAACAGTCTGTGGTGGTTGACTTGCAGTACCACCTAATGCCATTGTGGTGTCTGAGCCTATGCCACTGGCAAGGCCATATCTGGGTCCATGGCCTTACCACAGCAGAGGTCTGGGTCAAAATCCATAGCTTGTGTTACCCCACCAATGTCTATATGTACAATTTTTATTTGGGTTGCCACCTGAGTTCATGTCAATGTTTGTGAGCTCTGCTGAGCTGGTCCCACCCCTAACTCACCACCACACAGTAGTGCCAGTTGTGGCATGGGTGCAGGAGGGTTGGCTGTACCCATCACCTGGGCAATGTGGGAGAGCTAGTCTTGGTGGTATGTGCCCAGGAGAACTGGCCTCACTCTGTGCCAAATCTGGCACTCAGAATACCTATCCCTGTCCCTTACCTGTGCATCCCCAGAGAGCTGGCCCTAGTGGTGTGGGTGCAGGAGACCTGGTGATCTGACCAGCTCAGCTACCACCCTAGGCCCAGATCCAGGGTTTTGAGCTGGCTTACCCCAACATCTACCCCACCTATGAGCTACTGGAGCATTTGAAGTGGCTGGTCCTGCAGAACTAAAGCTTCAGGATCCATGACTCAGGACAATAGCAGGATATCAGAGGGGAGTCTTGGTTCAGCAAGAGGTCTAGAATCAGATTATTGCAGTGGATCCATGATTCTTGGCCTTTTAAACACCTTTCTTGGGTGAGGAAATGTCCTAAAGGGCCCTTGGGTTCCCTGCTATGAAAGTATGAGGTACTGATGAATTGCATGTATCTTCTCTTTTTCTTTCAGAGGCAGTGCTAAATTCACCAGAAAGCTCATTGAGAAGTTTGATTCATGGCCACACAAACACACAATTTTTTCACTCACAAACACACACACACACACACACACACATACACATGCTTGTACGTATGATAACATGCACACATTCATACACACAAAAACACACACTCATATACACATAAACATGTGCTCATTTACACACAAGCACAGACACTCACACACACAAAAACACATGTACTCATATACACGCAAACACACACCCATAAACAAACACACACATTCATACACATACACTCATCCACACACAAACACACATGTACACTCATGTACACAAATACTCATACACAAATGCACATACGCACACACACCTTGTATGTAGAGGTGCTGGGACTAGGCTGTA
>JADRCH010008401.1:0-15603 GCA_019843965.1 Rhynchomys soricoides
TTGACACCACATGCCTTGGGTCCATCATGGTTTTTTTTTTTTTTTTTTGGTTTTTTTTTTGAAGTCATTTATATATTTTTAATTGGTTTTCTTTAGTTGAACTTGCAAAAACTTTCAGAATTTTTTATTGGAAAGCATATGCTTAGGCTGTGGGTGAAACATTTTTTTTGTATTTATATAGTTTGCACTCTGTATAATTTTTGTTTTTTTACAGATATTGATGATGCTCAAATCCTTCCCCGCTCAACCAGAGTCAGACATTTTTCACAAAGTGAAGACACTGGAAATGAAGTTTTTGGTGCTTTGAATGAGGAACAGCCACTGCCTCGAAGTAGCAGCACTTCTGACATTTTGGAACCATTCACTGTTGAGCGAGCCAAAGGTGCAGTTCCTGTCGTTGACAGTTCATCCCGTCATGCTCCAAGCTTGCAGAGTTCCACAGAGGCTTCGTCAATAACTAGATCCACTGAAAGCTACATCAGTGATACTCATAGTAGAGAGTCTTCTCTGGAAGTTGGTGATAGCATATATGACCATCTTTGCCATTTAATAGGTCCAGTAGAACTTGCAGATGCAGCTTTCGATCAAATCCAGTACATTGACCTTGAAGGAGATGATGATCTTCTTTCTTCTCTGAAAGAATACTTTAAGGAAAACCAGGAAAATCATAGTAAAAATGAGCTAGGTAAAGATACAGCTTCTCAGGAAGTGATTATTGAAGTAACTAGAGATGAAATACCATCCTTAAATAAATTAGAATACATAGGCCAGGAAATAAAATCAGAAAATCTCATGTCTTTTGATGGGACTCTTGAAAATATACCATTTCAAAAAGAACCAAGCTCAGCTGTCTTCACAAGTATTCTTGCACCTAACCATTCAGATAGCTATCCAAGATCACAGACTGCTGAAAAGACTAAGCACCTAAGTCTTGATGAACAGTCACCGGATCCTAGTTCAGATAGCCCATGTGATAAAGAAAAAAAGAAACATCTGTATAGACAAACAGCCACAGAAGTAGATGCCTGTGTAGATATGGCACTAGCTGAAAAGCTTAAGAGTATACAGGTTAATGAAAAAATTACGCCATATATAATGCATGCCAAGAAAACTGCATTAAAAACACCGGTAAGCCGCAGAATGCCTCATGTTTCAAACACTAGCAAGCTTTCTCCAACTAAGAGGAGCTTGTCTGAAACAGTAACTCATAGGGCCAAAATCATGAAAATTGCTGCTAAGAAACGAAATAGTGTTCATGTTACTTTTAGACCATCTACTGAGTCTGTCCAATTTTATAATCCTCTGGAAAACAAAGAGGCTCCATGGAAGATGAGACTACGGAAGCTCAGTGGCTTTAGCAGTAGTAGCAATAGCACTACGAGCAATACACAGACCAGCTCAACTAGTGGTACAGACCTTGTAAAACCTGGTGTGTACAGACCTCTAGATATGATTGGTGCAGCAGCAGTTAGCAAAGCAGTGAAGGAATCCACAGAGATTCCCACAACCACCTCACAGAAAGAAGGAATGGCAAGTAACCAGTCAGGTAGTCGCAGCACTCTCAGGTCATCAAGTCATGAGGCAGGACTACAGCAGGGCTCCCTGGGTGGCGTTTATAAAACTGTTGTACATGCTCTTTCGAAGCCGAAGGCAAATGTTTCCCCACAGAGGCAGAACAGAATGCCACCAGAGGCTCCACTGAGGGATCTGTACAGTCATGTAATGGGCTATTTTGGAAGGAAAGCTGCAGGTGAGCACTAACAGTGTGCAGAGCGCAAAAGGAGAAAGACAGCACCAGTTTGGCTTAATGCAACTGAAGCAAGCTATAAGCAATCAACAAAGCTTTGGGATGGTCACTGCTTTCTCTCTGTTTGGTTATGCATGCGCCTTTCCCCAGCTGTATTTTTCCCAGCATACATATTTATTTAAATTACTAATTTTCCTTTTGAGGCATTTAGTTAAACCTCTTTGCTGCTGAACAACAAAATAGAAAGGGGTAGTTAAGAGGGAAAAATGTAATGACCTTTGAAAGGTCAGGTATTTTCCTGAGTGTGTACCATGAGTCTTGAGGTTCACTGAGGAGTTGACCGTACTTTCTCTTGCCCCACTACTGTATGTCTAAAAGGGCATCATCTTTATCTAATCGAATTTGTGTATTCTTACTGCTAACTTCGTTGGTTTCCTTGGTAGACAGTTACTTTGACATCAAACGTAACTGAAATCAGACTCCTACAATCAGCACCAACATTATACTTAACTATAATTGAAGAGGAAATTCTTTCTTTAATCAATCAAAGATGATTTAGCTACTTTCCATTTAAGGCATTTCTGAAAAAAATGCTGTAGGCGTCTATTTTTTCATTCTTGTGCATAGAGTATAAGTTGAATCTTTGAAAAATTTAAAATTTTATTTGTGAGATTTTAAATGTGCATTAAGGTTTCATGATTAACGTATTATTTCAGTATGAAACCTAAATGTACAAATTAGCAAAAGGAAGAAAGATTGTAGTAACCATTTTATCTTGTCCCAAAATTAAAACAACTTGACTGATACAGAAACATAACTTTCAGCAGTAAGGTAGGTTTTGATTTCATTTGTTTTAACATGGTTTTGTTAGCATGATTAACAACGCTATATAATGCATCTTGCATTGAGCCATTAATGCCACTTGAGGGCAGTATATTACAGCTTAGCAAAGCCTGGCCAGCAATATAAAGATAATGGTATTTAACAGTCTGAAATTCTTGGTGATTCAGTAGAAATATAAATAGTGCTAGTTTTCATTCGACAGAGAAACAAACTTTTACAGCAGTATGATAGTGACATAAATGTCTATGTTCCACAAGTTAGTTTACCAAGTAAAAGTAATCTTGTTACTATAAAATTATATTTCAGTGGGAATGTTAAGCAAATCAAACAACTATTTTGATTTTATTTGTTCTTAATTCTAGTGAAAATTGAACCTATTTTTTTCAAGCATTGAGGTTATATTTTAGACTAACCCTAAAAAAAATTATATCAAATTGTGAGATTTTTATTTATTTCCATACTTAACTGTGTTTGTATCTCACTGAGATTTTCATGAATTGAAAGAATATATTCCTTGCAATTATTCTCTGGGGAAAGAGGGAGATTGTGAATTCTAAGACTCCAAAGCAGCATAGAGTAGGAAGAAAAATATACCAGTTTCTTTATAGGCAGCATTAACCTGACTTCAGCTAGTGCTTACCTCTAGCTTTCTTGCTGTTTAAGGTCATACTGAAGATTGACTAACATCTGCTTAGTTCAATAAAGTAAATACAATTTACTAATTCTTTAAAATTAAATCTGAAAGGAGGGAAATTATTCATTCGTGCATGTTTGGCAAATACTTGATATTGGCAGAGGTACTTTATTTTGGATTACCTTTGTTTCAAATTTAGAAAATACAGTTAAGTTGTTGCCTACTATATGTAGTTCTTTATTTGCTTCTAGTAAATAAAGAGGACGCGAGCCCCAAACTGCCTCCTCTCAATAGTGAGGCTGGCGGCAGCAGCGCCAATGTCCCTGACCTGATGGATGAGTTTATCGCAGAGCGGCTTCGAAGTGGCAATGCCTCGGTGAGCTCAAACTTAATTCATTGGGTGTTGAGACAAAAGTAGAAAACTAAACGATGAGAATGATGTATATGTGGAGATTTTTATTCAAAACTTCATTTTTTTCCCCTGAAACTTAACTCTTATTTGTAAAGTACTTAAAACATTTTAACATTATTTATTTTGTTATGTGTATACATGAAGGTGCATGTCTACCATAGCATGCATGTGCAGGTCAGATTAAGGGAGTTAGTTCTCTGCTTTACCCTGTCCATCAGTCTTTACAGTAAGCACGTTCACCCCTAACTGTCTTGCTAGCCCTTAAAACTTTTTAAAGCCGGACTTAGTGTTACAAACTTCTACCTAGCTGCTCAGGAGGCTAAGGCAGGAGGATAGCTAATTGAAGGCCTTGCCTGAGGTACAATGTAATTTCAAACCAACCTGTATAACTTTGTGTGGCCCAGTCTTATAAGAAGTAAAAAGCAAGCTGATAAAAAGCAAGCTGATTATCTCCCAGTGATACAGCGCTTGCCTGTCTACAAGTCCTTAGGTCAAATTCCCCGTGGGGGGTGTGTGTGTGTGTAAAAATTTTAAATCGTATTTTTTATTAAAAGATATAAAACATTGAGACTTTAGCTTTAACTAAAGAGGTACTGGATTATTTATTAGAAGTTGTAAGTCACCGCCTTCCTAGTCTAGTGCCCAAACTCTCTTTCCTAGTTTGGTTACCACTTGCTAACTGTCAGTAGGAAAGAACAATGGAAGGCACTTAGGCCAACTCCCATAGTCTGATAGCTTAAACAGTTCAGATAACTCTGGAATCAGTGTTAAAATGTGCCTTTTACCCTAAATAGTAAATATCAGATGAAAGTAGAAGCTAATGTATCTCTAACTCTGAGGTGCAGAATTGCTTTTTAAAAGCTGTTTTAACTTGTCTGTCACCGTTACTTTCCCTTTTATGTCCTTTTCTTTGAGCAACAGTTATTTTAGAACCCTAACATCTGTGCTGTCTTTTTACTTATTGTCTCCTCTGTTTGCTTCGTTGTTCCACTATAAACTTTATTTTTCTTCTGATTAAGAGCTTTAGACCCACTATCTCACCTGATATTTGGGTCTTTGCTTTAAATAGAGCTACAATAGCTTAGGTATCAGAGCCATGTCATTACATGCTATTTAGATACTTAATAAACACGTTTTTCCTTTCTGCTGAGGTCCTAAATATCAGCATTTATTCTGAGGATTATCTTGAAAACTAAAGCTTTCAGGTGCTTAATTAAAAAATATTTTAAATGTGAAATGTTTCTTGTTTTAGACTATGACAAGAAGGGGAAGTAGTCCAGGCAGCCTTGAAATTCCAAAAGACCTCCCTGATATTCTAAACAAGCAGAACCAGATGCGTCCTGTTGATGACCCTGGTGTGCCCTCAGAATGGACGTCTCCTGCCAGTGCAGGGAGCAGTGATCTCATGAGCTCAGATAGTCACTCGGATTCCTTCAGTGCCTTCCAATGTGAGGGCCGAAAATTTGACAGCAAGTATCTCTTACTGTTTGGGTCTTATGTTTTCTGTTGACTGCTTTCTGACTTGTGGATTGCACAGCCTTCACTTTGTTCTCCGTTATTAGGTAGTTGTTACTGTATATTTTTATTTTACTTTTTAGTAAAAGCTGAAGAAAGTTTTAGGAAATCATCTCAAGTTGAGACCATTTTATTTTGCCAAACAAAGGGCATTTAAAGAAACCAAAACTATTGTCCATCATAAGATAAATTACATTTTTAAGACAAAAAAGTGTGAAAATAAAAATGATGTAGAATGCTCTAGTGTCAGCATTGAGTACAAGATGCTGTTATTTAGTGGATTTGATATCCACTGTCTACCCAGACCCTCCCTTGACTGTTCCTCCATGTTCAGTTATCAGCAATTATTACTTTGTACCATATGTCACTATATCATTATGCTGCTGAAATTCTCTCTGCACTTAATATTCAGGTAATAAATTAGAAACAAAAATATGGAAACCAAGTTTGAAGAGCAAGGAGGAGGTACATTGGAGCATTGTATGTTTCCTTCCTTTATGGGTTCATGCTATACTAACCCGAAGCTCAAACAGATAAGATCTTAAGAGAGAAGAAGGAGGAGGAAGGGGGGAAGATGGAAGAAAAAGAAAAGGAGGAGGAGGAAGAGAAGAAAGTTGTGTGTGTGTGTGTGTGTGTGAATGAGAAGAGAGATAGACTGATTTATAAAATACTTTAAAAGTATTAAATGTATTACCAGCTATCAGAAACAACATAAGAATTGTGATTGAATATCATATGCCATTTTAAAACAATTATTGTTAATGATAAGCTGTGACAGTCTTAGAAATGTTTGTAATTGAGATCTTCAATTACTGCTTCTTACACTTTCGAGAATCTGATGCACAGAGTAGACTTGGAAGAGTGGGGTGTGTGTGATTAGTGACACTGTAGAACTAGCATGTCTTCTTCCTGCAGATTTTGGCTTTGGGACTGACGTTGGGATCCCATCTTCTGCTGATGTGGATTCAGGTTCTGGCCATCATCAAAGCACTGAGGAGCAAGAAGTGGCTAGCCTAAAAACACTTCATTTAGATTCAGAAACAAACAGCCTTAATCAGCAAGCCTTCTCTGCTGAAGTTGCCACCATTACTGGTAAAGTAATTCAAGGGAATATTACTTAAGCTTGGCTTCTGAACTTCCAAAGCATCTGGTTAAGTTTCTGCACCTTCTATGGCCTACTGCTGTTTTGGTGGTTTTGTTTGTTTGTTTGTGTTGTTGTTGTTGTTTTTATTTGAACAGTGTACAAAGCAAGTTAGTTTCTTGACAGTATGAAGTACATATAGGCAAGCATTGGTGCACCCTATGCGTATGCCCCAGACTAGAAGCAGTTATTAAATAGATAATCTAAAAGAAAATTACCTCACTGTATTTTTTCATTGTCATTTATAGTTAAGGTAGCTGTTTTGCATTTATTACAGGATATATAAAGCACTCTGCCAATAAGACATATTTGTTAATCTACTAGAATTTTGTAGCTAAACAGAAAATTAACCTTTTCAGATACATTTTATTTTTTTAATTTTTCTTCTAAATGTGACCAAACTTTAATATAGCAAGTGGAGTCCTAGAATTTGAGTCACATTAAATGCAGAGTCGTGTACTGCAGGAGTAGTGTAGAAATTAAAATGAACTTGAAGGTTGTACTGTGTGCTATAAACTTAGCCCACCTGGTTCCAGCGACACTCTGATGCACCTCACTTAGTGGTTAGCCATTCCTATTAACAAGTATGAGGTGGTAGCCAGTGAGTCTAAGCATCATAATCGCTTTTAAAAGGGAGGCATTTCCCCCATGTAAACTTGATTCTAATTTTAGTTATGCAGAACGTTAGGAAATCTACTATGTTTTTCAAAGGTTATCCCAATGTGAAAGAAAATGTCACCATGTTTTTTTCTTATGTCTCTGTATTCATCAAAAATAAAGTTGCAAGAGTTAGGGAGATAATTCCATTGTTAAAGTATTAGTTGAGCAAGCATGTGGATCTGAGTTTGGATAACAGAACCCCAGTAAAAGCCAGACGTGGCAGTGTACTTTTCCAATCCCAACTGCAGGATTACTAAGACAAGGATCGCTTGCTAGCCAGCCAGGCTATCCAAAACAGGAAGCTCCAGATTGAGAGTTGCTATCTCAAGTTAAAAGCTGGACAGCAGTAGAAAAAGACACCCTGACATCAACATCTGGCCTTTGCATGTTCCCACGGTGAAGAGTGTACCTGCATTCACATGTAATACACAAAAAAGTAAACAAGTCAGTTGAATGGATGAATGAATGAATGAATAATACTTCCAAACCAATAAAAATAAGGTTTTATGTTTATTTATGTCATCTTTTTTATGGTAACTAAACTTCTAAGAATTTTTAACATGTATACAGTCTCTATGTTCTGCACTGAATGACTGATTCTGTCACTCTATTGGGAGGTTTTATTAGGAATGCTAATTTTAATCACCAACATTATCAGCAGCACAGGAGTGGTTAAAAACAGCTATGTTTTTGTTCCCAAATATAAAATTCATCAGTGAGTATAACTTCATATGCTCAATAAGCAAAACCATTTTACGTAATATTATCTAATTGTCAAACATTATCACACTGATAACTGTTTTATCAGAGAGATGTTAGTTGGCCTGAAATCTTTCCTTCTGTTTAATACAGAAGTATTCAGATAACTCAAAAAAAACCTAGTGAGAAATATTAAGAGATGTAAGCTTACTACATACAGTAGGTACAAGTCTTACGCCTGTTTGGGGTATGGCTGGCACTATAGAAATGTTGGGGGTTTGCATTAGAAGGCTCGTTTAATGGGAAGCCGGCCATTATTGAATCGTGTTAACTCAGTTAAAGGTAATATTCTGTGGTCATGCATCTCTATATAAAGTGATTTTAAAATCTGAGATCTTAAAAGGAAATTAAGTAACAGCAAGATAGCTTATTGGGAAAAAATGTTTGCCGCCAACCCTGACAGCCTGAGTTGGATCCCAGAAATTTACATGGCGGAGGAAGAGAACCAACTCCTTCAAGTTGTCCTCTACCACACATATCCTGTGGTCACTGGACACACACACACACACACACACACACAGAGTAAATCTAAAATGTTCAATGTGTTTTTATGAAATAAGATAATACATGGAGATAAAGGAAGTAGACTAGCATTTCAAAACATTTGAGGAAAATATTGACGACTCTTGGCATATGTTTGAAGTTTCTGGTAAGTGTTCTGGTGATGATCTCCCATGTGCCTTTGTGTGGCAGAGCTTACGCTAAGCTTCGGAGTCCTCAGGCTTATGCCTTATCCTAGGAATTTTTCTTATGTCTCAAATAAAAGAAACATGCCACAACTAATTAATACTATAACTCCACCTAGGTTAACTAGTTAACTAATTATTATTCTGATGTATAATTATCATAGCACTGGTCTGTGTATGGCATTATGATGCATATACCATAGTTCTTAATTATCTTTTTAGGTATTTATTGTGCTACTTTAAAAATTACTCAAGTGATATGTGAAATCCTACTTTTGGAAAATAAATACAAATGTATAACTTGAATTGGTTTTTGCTTTACTGTATAGAAGTAAAGGGGGGGGGTTTACAATTATTGGGTATAGAACATTGTTATTTCTGAATTAGAAAGAAGTTAAACATAAGATGAAATACTATTATATATAACTTGTGTTTAGTACCAGTGGATACTGTTCTGTAGCTACCATTGACCATTCTGTATGGTAACGTATGCCGCACATTATTGCTCAGACCAGCAGGACCATGAGGTGTGTGTCACAAATGGTATTAGGCACTAGCAGTGCAGCAATATTTAAGGAGTGGCAAGCCTGTGCTTAGAAAAATGTTTGTACTCTACAGAGGGGTATTTCAAACTGAACATGTATGTTGAAGTCAGTTTGATAGTGGTATAAAGTGAAGATATGAAAGTCACCCAGGCCATGTAATGGGGACTTTCAGTTGGTAAGGTCAGAAGTAGGCTTCGGTAGGAAACAGTGTCTAAGCCAGTAAGTAGTTCAAGTAGTTCTCAACCTCCCTGACGCTGCAACACTTTAGTACAGTTCCTCATGTTGTGGTGGCCCTCAGCCATAACATTATTTTGTTGCTGTTTTATAACTGTAATTTTTCTACTGTTATGAGTCATAATGTAAATATCTGATATGCAGGAGATCTGATATGTGACGCTTGTGGAAAGCTAGTTCACCCACCAAAAGCGTCATGACCCATAAGCTAAGAAACACCAACTAAGACAAAAATTTAATCAGGATTCTGTGCAAATCGGAAAAACAAAAAACAAAAAACAAACATGAAAAAGGCCTAGATTATTATAAACCATAATTTATATATAAATATAATTATTTGGCTAGAATATAAAAATTGTATGCAGATTGTAGAGTTGTAATAGATTAACAAGGACACCTGAACACTAAGAAATTGGAAAGTTTGATAAGATCAGTGAGAAGACTTGGATGATGTTTGTTTGTGGGACAGAGTCTTAGGCTGTAGCCCAGGATAACCTTGAATTCATGCTCATCCTGCCTTAGCTATCCATGTGCAGGGTTACAGGCATGTGCCAACATACCTAGCAATTTGCAAGATTTTTGATTGGTCACTCTCTTGGGCAGTTTTTCTTGGTGGGTATATTTTTTTCACAATTATTTGTTTATGCTGTAAATGTGTGTGTGCATATGTGAGCCATGGTACATATCATATGTGAGCCATGGTACATATCGAGGTCAGAGGATGATTTACCAGAGTCACTTGCCTACCGCATAGGTTCTAGAGATCTCAGGTGGTCAGCTCTGGTAAGCAAGTGGGTTTGACTGACTGAGCCATCTTGCTGGCCCTATTTGTATGTGTATTGTAAAGACAAGGTTTCATTAATACCGGCTCGGCCTCAAACTGGTTATGTAGCTAAGGATGACAACCTTGAACTCCTGATCTTCTTGACACCTCAGTGCTGAGATTATAGGCATGTGTGCTGCCTTAAAAGAATTTTAACTAAGGAGGTAATCAAATTGCATTTTTATGAGTTTTTGTTATTTTATGAGAATGCATTGGTAGGAAAGAGTAGAGATGACGAATATTCTCTTCGCTATTGACTTTTCCCAATTTCAAGTGAGAGTAAAAGAACAGCAGTGAGTATGAGAGCTTCTATAGCTCGGCCAAGAATAGCAGTTGTCAGTGTCACTGATGGTCCTGTTAGTCCAATGTTAGACAATATTGTGACCTTGTTGGCACCTTTGGACAGTATATAGCCTGTTTTATCTTTTGATGTTTTAAAATTATGTCTTATTAGTATTTGAAATACTATGTCTTAAGTAGGATACTTAATACATTCTTCACAGTGATTGTATGAAATTATCTTTACAGGTTCAGGAAGTGCTTCCCCCGTTCCTTCAGCTCTGGGATCCAGGTCCCAGACACCTTCCCCTTCTACACTGAACATAGATCACTTGGAGCAGAAGGACCTACAGCTTGACGAGAAGCTCCACCACTCTGTCCTTCAGACACCAGATGATCTAGGCAATGTTTTATATTTCTGTTTTTTGAGAGTACTAGTGTCAGAAGAGCTTAAATAATCAAAGCTGCTATTATGTATACTTAAGTCTTTGACTTTTCTATGTCTTCTGCTGTTTTTTCTTGCCCTTAAAAAGGCTATTATTAAAATAACTGCTTTTTAAATATTTTATCATACTTTTATAGCTGTATAATTAGTAATTGTACTATTTTGTATTTGATTTTTATTTATTGATATGATATTTATTTTTTTCCTTTCCTTCTCCCTTTCTTCTCCCCCCTTTCTCTCTCTTTCTTTCTTTTTTTGAGGCAGGGGCTCGCTGTAGCCCTGGCTGGCCTGGCCTGGAACTCACAGCAATCTGCTGCCTCTGCCTCACAATTGCTGAGTGAAAGACAGGGTGTTTGACTGTAACCAGATTGGCCTCTAACTCCTACGTCTCCTGCTCAGTTTTCTCAATGCTGGGATTCTGTGTGTACTCACCATACTTCAGGCGTCCTAATATTGTACTTGAGTATTTTACTCATTCACAGGAGGAAGTAGCATCATTCCTGTTTCTCAGTCAAGCTTTCAGTAAAACAGTTTTGTCACATTAGTAATTTTGCCTATTCTTTTTTTTTCAGTGCATGTAACTGAAATCCTGCATGGTATAAAACATGTCAAATAAATACTTGGCACATTTTCTAATATTTGTCAAGGACATAGCTGACAAGATATTTATAAGTCATATAAAGTCTTACCACATTTACTCTTACCAAAGGAAGAAATGAAAGCTGTTTAACTCCTGGGCTACTTTGAAAGGCTTATTCCTTTTTCCTTCTCTCTATGTATCTGAAATTATTTTGGTTTTCCATATTTTGCTGGTATTCTTTTTATTGCTGTTGTTGAAAATAGATTGTTTTCTCATAAAATACATAAAATACATAAAATACATCCAAACTACAGTTTTCCCTCCCTCAATTCCCCAGCTCTCCCCCTTCTCCCCTTTACCCCAGATCTATTCCCCCTTCAGAAAAGAGCAGGCCTCCAGGAGACAACCAAACAGGACAAACAAGATACAATAAGACAAGGCAAAAGCCCTTATATCAATGCTGGACAAGGCAACCCAATAGGAGGAAAAGGGTCCCAGGAACAGACAAAAGAGTCAGAGACACACCTGTGCCCACTGTTAGGATTCCCACAAGAACACCAAAATACAGCCATAATGAACACACAGAGGACCTAGTGTAAATCAGTTCAGGACCCATGCTTGGTGCTTCAGTTCTGTGAGCCCATATGATCCCTGCTTAGCTGACTCAGTGGGCCATGTTATTCTGGTGTCCTCTGTCTCCTCTGACTCCTACAATCTTTTTTCCTCGTCTCCAAGGGGAGGAACTCAGTGGAGACCTCCAATTTAGATTCTCTGTATAAGGTCTGACTATGGGTCTTTGAACCTGTGGCCTGCTGTTGTCAGAGGAAGCCTCTTTGATAACAACTAGACATGGCGCCAATAGCAGAATATCATTAGGAATCATTTCATTTATTCTTTTTTTTTTTTTTAGTTGTGTTTGGTTCTACTATAGGTCTCTGGGCTATCCAGTCTCCTGTTCCTGGCCATCCAGGCCGTTTAAGGCATGGGCTTCCTTTCATGGAGTGGCCCTGAAGTTAAAACAAACGTTGGTTGGCCATTCTCATAAGTTGTGTGCCACAATTGCCCCAGTACATTTTGCAGGCAGGACAGATTGCAGGTTGAGAGTTTTGTGACTAGGTTGGTGTCAAGGTTTCTCTTTATGTAGCCTGCAGAATACCTTCTCATGCCAAAGCGACTAGAACATAGAGATCAAAGCTCCTTGGAGGCACCAATTCAACCTCTCTACATTCAGTGAGCTATATGGATGCTATCCTCATTTATGGGCCCTGCTGTCAGTTTTCCTAGTGACCTTCTGTCCTAGCATCAGCCTGGGTTATTTAGGGATCTCCACAGGACTTCCCTTGGCAGCAACTCAACTGAATGCAACCCAGCCCCACCACTGGAAGAAATTCTTGCCTGGCTACAAAAGATGGCCAGTTCTAAATCCGTATCCTTCATTTCTAGGAGTCTTCACTAGATTTACCCTCAAAAGTTTCCACTGCACTAGGTTTGCACACTGCCCCTCCCCCATATCCCCTGATTCCAGCTGTCTCTCCCCACATTCTCTCCTTCCACCCACCCCCATTCCTCCTCAACCACCACCACCACCACCTGCTCCCTTCCTGCCCCAGTCCACCTACAAAATCTATTTTAATTCTTCTTCTCAGGGAGGTGTATGCATACCCTACAGTAAAGGGCTCATTCCTTAACGTGCAGTTATAGAACTCTAAGTTTTTGCTTTGTGAATTGTTGGGACCTTTAAGATTTATTTATTTATTTATTTATTTATTTATTTATTTTGTATTCAATTTTCCCTCTATTTGAAAGAAAAATTTAAATTACAAAACAGTTAACAGGACTAGTTTTTAAAAAAATCCACATATAAGTTTTATCAGGCTGTTACCATTTTACTGGTTTCTATCTCTGTGCTTACATTTTTCTGTCACAGGCCAGCAAGATGGACCAAATGATAAAAGTACTTGTAGCACAAGCCCCAGCACTGCATTCACTCCCCAGAACCCACAGTATAAGGAAAGAGCCAGGCTGTGCCTGCGTATGTGTGTGTGCGTGTGCACATGTTCTAATTAATTAATTGCTGTTCTTAACAGCTGCACAATAAGTAGCAGTTACATAATATTTTTACTTCAGTTTTTACTTAGTAAAAACCCTATCAATAAGTAATCATTACCAACATAGGAAATTATGAATTGATAAGTTACTGGATATTATCAAAAATACCTACATTTACATTTCTTGTATCCACTTTTGTGGCTATTAAAGATGATTCGCTGCATTGGCTCTTTTAGCTGCTGACACTGTTGTGTTATTCTTTCCATAGAAATCAGTGAATTTCCATCCGAGTGCTGTAGTGTGATGGCAGGAGGCACCCTCACTGGGTGGCATGCAGATGTTGCTACTGTTATGTGGAGAAGGATGCTGGGCATTTTGGGAGATGTCAATGCTATTATGGACCCTGAAATACATGCTCAAGTTTTTGATTACCTCTGTGAACTTTGGCAGAATCTAGCCAAGGTAAGAAAGAAAAGAAAAGCTCTAAAAGGGAAGAAATAATGTATTAGTAAGTAGTGGGCCAGAAGTGGTCGTTTATCACCTATAATTCCAGCACTTGGAATATTGAGGCAGGGGGATCATGAGGGAGAAGCCATATTGGGTTACATAGCAGGGTCCAGGCCAGCCTGGTCTATTTTGTCTCAAGAAACAACAATAAGCACCTCCTCTGCACCCCACCCCACCACTCAAAAAAGAAGAAAAGGCCTTAGAGAACATTGTTACAACTGGATCATGCTTTAAATTACAAGAGTGTTCAGCATTTGGTCATAATTAGCCAGAATAAAATATGTCATTATGGTGGAGACAGGATTCAACTTCTGTTTAAGGTAAAACAACTGGAAGAGGAAATAGTTTTAATATATGTTACCTTTTATTTGAAAATTATAGATCAGAGATAATCTTGGCATTTCAGCCGATAACCTGACTTCACCTTCTCCACCTGTTTTGATTCCTCCATTAAGAATTCTTACACCTTGGCTTTTTAAGGTAAGCTTAATATATAAAACATTAATATATTTTCTTTAATAAGCTAGTTTTGAACATTGATAAAAATTTAACAATAATTTAACAATTATTTGGTCTTCAAGAACAGTTTCTTCCTAGCATCTTTAGGAAATGATTAGGTATTACATAAAAAGGAGAGTTAGGCATAGCAGAATTATCTTATTTAACTAAGCAAAAATAAATATAAAAAGTATGTCTTACATGTTTTTAAATGTATTACTTATTTTTATTCATTTTCCCCCTATTAAGGATCTAACCCATGGCCTTGCCTATGCTGAACAAATGCTATAGCACTGAGCTATACCCACAGCTCTGGAATAGTCTGTCTGCATTCATAAATATATTCATATTATATATTCACATATAGCATTCATGTTATATATGTAATTATTTTAAATAAAAAATAAAGTGGGAACTATACTTTTAGAGATTTCCTTTTTAGCTATTATTTGATGTTTGGTCTAGTTTTAAAAGTGAAACATTTGTGATTATTCATATGTACATTGAATCATTTCAGATAATAGTAGTTTCCCTAGCTCTGACTTCTAGTTCACGAAATTGGACCAACATAGAAATATATGAAAACAGCTCTTGCTTATTATATTCAATTCTTTAAATATTTACAAACATTATCTGGCTTTAGTATTAAAATTGATTTCTTAATTTTAGGCAACCATGTTGACTGATAAATATAAACAAGGTAAATTACATGCATATAAACTTATTTGTAATACAATGAAGAGAAGACAAGATGTATCTCCAAATAGAGATTTTTTAACACATTTCTACAATATAATGCATTGTGGATTGCTTCATATTGACCAGGTAAATATAATGTGCCTTCTAAGACGTTGTTTTATCAGTTGTGACAGTGTCAGTTTCAACTTTACAAAAATTAGAATCACCTAGGAGATTGGCTTTGGAGCATGTCTGAAAAATTGTCTTGATTGAGATAGGAAGACCTGCCCAATGGGGGTGGGCTCCATTTCCTATGCAGAGGGTCCTGGACTGTGTAAGAGTAGAGAGAGCAAGCTGAGAACTCTGTGAATACATTCATTGCTCTCTTCTGTCTGTGGACATGTGACCAGCTGCTTCAAGTTCTTCTCATTATGACTTCCCTGCAGTGATAGACTATAGCCTGGAGCTGATTCCTGCAGTGATAGACTATAACCTGGAGCTGCTCCCTGCAGTGATAGAGTATAACCTGGAGCTGATTCCTGCAGTGATAGACTATAACCTGGAGCTG
>JADRCH010008402.1:0-15604 GCA_019843965.1 Rhynchomys soricoides
TTGACACCACATGCCTTGGGTCCATCATGGTTTTTTTTTTTTTTTTTGGTTTTTTTTTTGAAGTCATTTATATATTTTTAATTGGTTTTCTTTAGTTGAACTTGCAAAAACTTTCAGAATTTTTTATTGGAAAGCATATGCTTAGGCTGTGGGTGAAACATTTTTTTGTATTTATATAGTTTGCACTCTGTATAATTTTTGTTTTTTTACAGATATTGATGATGCTCAAATCCTTCCCCGCTCAACCAGAGTCAGACATTTTTCACAAAGTGAAGACACTGGAAATGAAGTTTTTGGTGCTTTGAATGAGGAACAGCCACTGCCTCGAAGTAGCAGCACTTCTGACATTTTGGAACCATTCACTGTTGAGCGAGCCAAAGGTGCAGTTCCTGTCGTTGACAGTTCATCCCGTCATGCTCCAAGCTTGCAGAGTTCCACAGAGGCTTCGTCAATAACTAGATCCACTGAAAGCTACATCAGTGATACTCATAGTAGAGAGTCTTCTCTGGAAGTTGGTGATAGCATATATGACCATCTTTGCCATTTAATAGGTCCAGTAGAACTTGCAGATGCAGCTTTCGATCAAATCCAGTACATTGACCTTGAAGGAGATGATGATCTTCTTTCTTCTCTGAAAGAATACTTTAAGGAAAACCAGGAAAATCATAGTAAAAATGAGCTAGGTAAAGATACAGCTTCTCAGGAAGTGATTATTGAAGTAACTAGAGATGAAATACCATCCTTAAATAAATTAGAATACATAGGCCAGGAAATAAAATCAGAAAATCTCATGTCTTTTGATGGGACTCTTGAAAATATACCATTTCAAAAAGAACCAAGCTCAGCTGTCTTCACAAGTATTCTTGCACCTAACCATTCAGATAGCTATCCAAGATCACAGACTGCTGAAAAGACTAAGCACCTAAGTCTTGATGAACAGTCACCGGATCCTAGTTCAGATAGCCCATGTGATAAAGAAAAAAAGAAACATCTGTATAGACAAACAGCCACAGAAGTAGATGCCTGTGTAGATATGGCACTAGCTGAAAAGCTTAAGAGTATACAGGTTAATGAAAAAATTACGCCATATATAATGCATGCCAAGAAAACTGCATTAAAAACACCGGTAAGCCGCAGAATGCCTCATGTTTCAAACACTAGCAAGCTTTCTCCAACTAAGAGGAGCTTGTCTGAAACAGTAACTCATAGGGCCAAAATCATGAAAATTGCTGCTAAGAAACGAAATAGTGTTCATGTTACTTTTAGACCATCTACTGAGTCTGTCCAATTTTATAATCCTCTGGAAAACAAAGAGGCTCCATGGAAGATGAGACTACGGAAGCTCAGTGGCTTTAGCAGTAGTAGCAATAGCACTACGAGCAATACACAGACCAGCTCAACTAGTGGTACAGACCTTGTAAAACCTGGTGTGTACAGACCTCTAGATATGATTGGTGCAGCAGCAGTTAGCAAAGCAGTGAAGGAATCCACAGAGATTCCCACAACCACCTCACAGAAAGAAGGAATGGCAAGTAACCAGTCAGGTAGTCGCAGCACTCTCAGGTCATCAAGTCATGAGGCAGGACTACAGCAGGGCTCCCTGGGTGGCGTTTATAAAACTGTTGTACATGCTCTTTCGAAGCCGAAGGCAAATGTTTCCCCACAGAGGCAGAACAGAATGCCACCAGAGGCTCCACTGAGGGATCTGTACAGTCATGTAATGGGCTATTTTGGAAGGAAAGCTGCAGGTGAGCACTAACAGTGTGCAGAGCGCAAAAGGAGAAAGACAGCACCAGTTTGGCTTAATGCAACTGAAGCAAGCTATAAGCAATCAACAAAGCTTTGGGATGGTCACTGCTTTCTCTCTGTTTGGTTATGCATGCGCCTTTCCCCAGCTGTATTTTTCCCAGCATACATATTTATTTAAATTACTAATTTTCCTTTTGAGGCATTTAGTTAAACCTCTTTGCTGCTGAACAACAAAATAGAAAGGGGTAGTTAAGAGGGAAAAATGTAATGACCTTTGAAAGGTCAGGTATTTTCCTGAGTGTGTACCATGAGTCTTGAGGTTCACTGAGGAGTTGACCGTACTTTCTCTTGCCCCACTACTGTATGTCTAAAAGGGCATCATCTTTATCTAATCGAATTTGTGTATTCTTACTGCTAACTTCGTTGGTTTCCTTGGTAGACAGTTACTTTGACATCAAACGTAACTGAAATCAGACTCCTACAATCAGCACCAACATTATACTTAACTATAATTGAAGAGGAAATTCTTTCTTTAATCAATCAAAGATGATTTAGCTACTTTCCATTTAAGGCATTTCTGAAAAAAATGCTGTAGGCGTCTATTTTTTCATTCTTGTGCATAGAGTATAAGTTGAATCTTTGAAAAATTTAAAATTTTATTTGTGAGATTTTAAATGTGCATTAAGGTTTCATGATTAACGTATTATTTCAGTATGAAACCTAAATGTACAAATTAGCAAAAGGAAGAAAGATTGTAGTAACCATTTTATCTTGTCCCAAAATTAAAACAACTTGACTGATACAGAAACATAACTTTCAGCAGTAAGGTAGGTTTTGATTTCATTTGTTTTAACATGGTTTTGTTAGCATGATTAACAACGCTATATAATGCATCTTGCATTGAGCCATTAATGCCACTTGAGGGCAGTATATTACAGCTTAGCAAAGCCTGGCCAGCAATATAAAGATAATGGTATTTAACAGTCTGAAATTCTTGGTGATTCAGTAGAAATATAAATAGTGCTAGTTTTCATTCGACAGAGAAACAAACTTTTACAGCAGTATGATAGTGACATAAATGTCTATGTTCCACAAGTTAGTTTACCAAGTAAAAGTAATCTTGTTACTATAAAATTATATTTCAGTGGGAATGTTAAGCAAATCAAACAACTATTTTGATTTTATTTGTTCTTAATTCTAGTGAAAATTGAACCTATTTTTTTCAAGCATTGAGGTTATATTTTAGACTAACCCTAAAAAAAATTATATCAAATTGTGAGATTTTTATTTATTTCCATACTTAACTGTGTTTGTATCTCACTGAGATTTTCATGAATTGAAAGAATATATTCCTTGCAATTATTCTCTGGGGAAAGAGGGAGATTGTGAATTCTAAGACTCCAAAGCAGCATAGAGTAGGAAGAAAAATATACCAGTTTCTTTATAGGCAGCATTAACCTGACTTCAGCTAGTGCTTACCTCTAGCTTTCTTGCTGTTTAAGGTCATACTGAAGATTGACTAACATCTGCTTAGTTCAATAAAGTAAATACAATTTACTAATTCTTTAAAATTAAATCTGAAAGGAGGGAAATTATTCATTCGTGCATGTTTGGCAAATACTTGATATTGGCAGAGGTACTTTATTTTGGATTACCTTTGTTTCAAATTTAGAAAATACAGTTAAGTTGTTGCCTACTATATGTAGTTCTTTATTTGCTTCTAGTAAATAAAGAGGACGCGAGCCCCAAACTGCCTCCTCTCAATAGTGAGGCTGGCGGCAGCAGCGCCAATGTCCCTGACCTGATGGATGAGTTTATCGCAGAGCGGCTTCGAAGTGGCAATGCCTCGGTGAGCTCAAACTTAATTCATTGGGTGTTGAGACAAAAGTAGAAAACTAAACGATGAGAATGATGTATATGTGGAGATTTTTATTCAAAACTTCATTTTTTTCCCCTGAAACTTAACTCTTATTTGTAAAGTACTTAAAACATTTTAACATTATTTATTTTGTTATGTGTATACATGAAGGTGCATGTCTACCATAGCATGCATGTGCAGGTCAGATTAAGGGAGTTAGTTCTCTGCTTTACCCTGTCCATCAGTCTTTACAGTAAGCACGTTCACCCCTAACTGTCTTGCTAGCCCTTAAAACTTTTTAAAGCCGGACTTAGTGTTACAAACTTCTACCTAGCTGCTCAGGAGGCTAAGGCAGGAGGATAGCTAATTGAAGGCCTTGCCTGAGGTACAATGTAATTTCAAACCAACCTGTATAACTTTGTGTGGCCCAGTCTTATAAGAAGTAAAAAGCAAGCTGATAAAAAGCAAGCTGATTATCTCCCAGTGATACAGCGCTTGCCTGTCTACAAGTCCTTAGGTCAAATTCCCCGTGGGGGGTGTGTGTGTGTGTAAAAATTTTAAATCGTATTTTTTATTAAAAGATATAAAACATTGAGACTTTAGCTTTAACTAAAGAGGTACTGGATTATTTATTAGAAGTTGTAAGTCACCGCCTTCCTAGTCTAGTGCCCAAACTCTCTTTCCTAGTTTGGTTACCACTTGCTAACTGTCAGTAGGAAAGAACAATGGAAGGCACTTAGGCCAACTCCCATAGTCTGATAGCTTAAACAGTTCAGATAACTCTGGAATCAGTGTTAAAATGTGCCTTTTACCCTAAATAGTAAATATCAGATGAAAGTAGAAGCTAATGTATCTCTAACTCTGAGGTGCAGAATTGCTTTTTAAAAGCTGTTTTAACTTGTCTGTCACCGTTACTTTCCCTTTTATGTCCTTTTCTTTGAGCAACAGTTATTTTAGAACCCTAACATCTGTGCTGTCTTTTTACTTATTGTCTCCTCTGTTTGCTTCGTTGTTCCACTATAAACTTTATTTTTCTTCTGATTAAGAGCTTTAGACCCACTATCTCACCTGATATTTGGGTCTTTGCTTTAAATAGAGCTACAATAGCTTAGGTATCAGAGCCATGTCATTACATGCTATTTAGATACTTAATAAACACGTTTTTCCTTTCTGCTGAGGTCCTAAATATCAGCATTTATTCTGAGGATTATCTTGAAAACTAAAGCTTTCAGGTGCTTAATTAAAAAATATTTTAAATGTGAAATGTTTCTTGTTTTAGACTATGACAAGAAGGGGAAGTAGTCCAGGCAGCCTTGAAATTCCAAAAGACCTCCCTGATATTCTAAACAAGCAGAACCAGATGCGTCCTGTTGATGACCCTGGTGTGCCCTCAGAATGGACGTCTCCTGCCAGTGCAGGGAGCAGTGATCTCATGAGCTCAGATAGTCACTCGGATTCCTTCAGTGCCTTCCAATGTGAGGGCCGAAAATTTGACAGCAAGTATCTCTTACTGTTTGGGTCTTATGTTTTCTGTTGACTGCTTTCTGACTTGTGGATTGCACAGCCTTCACTTTGTTCTCCGTTATTAGGTAGTTGTTACTGTATATTTTTATTTTACTTTTTAGTAAAAGCTGAAGAAAGTTTTAGGAAATCATCTCAAGTTGAGACCATTTTATTTTGCCAAACAAAGGGCATTTAAAGAAACCAAAACTATTGTCCATCATAAGATAAATTACATTTTTAAGACAAAAAAGTGTGAAAATAAAAATGATGTAGAATGCTCTAGTGTCAGCATTGAGTACAAGATGCTGTTATTTAGTGGATTTGATATCCACTGTCTACCCAGACCCTCCCTTGACTGTTCCTCCATGTTCAGTTATCAGCAATTATTACTTTGTACCATATGTCACTATATCATTATGCTGCTGAAATTCTCTCTGCACTTAATATTCAGGTAATAAATTAGAAACAAAAATATGGAAACCAAGTTTGAAGAGCAAGGAGGAGGTACATTGGAGCATTGTATGTTTCCTTCCTTTATGGGTTCATGCTATACTAACCCGAAGCTCAAACAGATAAGATCTTAAGAGAGAAGAAGGAGGAGGAAGGGGGGAAGATGGAAGAAAAAGAAAAGGAGGAGGAGGAAGAGAAGAAAGTTGTGTGTGTGTGTGTGTGTGTGTGAATGAGAAGAGAGATAGACTGATTTATAAAATACTTTAAAAGTATTAAATGTATTACCAGCTATCAGAAACAACATAAGAATTGTGATTGAATATCATATGCCATTTTAAAACAATTATTGTTAATGATAAGCTGTGACAGTCTTAGAAATGTTTGTAATTGAGATCTTCAATTACTGCTTCTTACACTTTCGAGAATCTGATGCACAGAGTAGACTTGGAAGAGTGGGGTGTGTGTGATTAGTGACACTGTAGAACTAGCATGTCTTCTTCCTGCAGATTTTGGCTTTGGGACTGACGTTGGGATCCCATCTTCTGCTGATGTGGATTCAGGTTCTGGCCATCATCAAAGCACTGAGGAGCAAGAAGTGGCTAGCCTAAAAACACTTCATTTAGATTCAGAAACAAACAGCCTTAATCAGCAAGCCTTCTCTGCTGAAGTTGCCACCATTACTGGTAAAGTAATTCAAGGGAATATTACTTAAGCTTGGCTTCTGAACTTCCAAAGCATCTGGTTAAGTTTCTGCACCTTCTATGGCCTACTGCTGTTTTGGTGGTTTTGTTTGTTTGTTTGTGTTGTTGTTGTTGTTTTTATTTGAACAGTGTACAAAGCAAGTTAGTTTCTTGACAGTATGAAGTACATATAGGCAAGCATTGGTGCACCCTATGCGTATGCCCCAGACTAGAAGCAGTTATTAAATAGATAATCTAAAAGAAAATTACCTCACTGTATTTTTTCATTGTCATTTATAGTTAAGGTAGCTGTTTTGCATTTATTACAGGATATATAAAGCACTCTGCCAATAAGACATATTTGTTAATCTACTAGAATTTTGTAGCTAAACAGAAAATTAACCTTTTCAGATACATTTTATTTTTTTAATTTTTCTTCTAAATGTGACCAAACTTTAATATAGCAAGTGGAGTCCTAGAATTTGAGTCACATTAAATGCAGAGTCGTGTACTGCAGGAGTAGTGTAGAAATTAAAATGAACTTGAAGGTTGTACTGTGTGCTATAAACTTAGCCCACCTGGTTCCAGCGACACTCTGATGCACCTCACTTAGTGGTTAGCCATTCCTATTAACAAGTATGAGGTGGTAGCCAGTGAGTCTAAGCATCATAATCGCTTTTAAAAGGGAGGCATTTCCCCCATGTAAACTTGATTCTAATTTTAGTTATGCAGAACGTTAGGAAATCTACTATGTTTTTCAAAGGTTATCCCAATGTGAAAGAAAATGTCACCATGTTTTTTTCTTATGTCTCTGTATTCATCAAAAATAAAGTTGCAAGAGTTAGGGAGATAATTCCATTGTTAAAGTATTAGTTGAGCAAGCATGTGGATCTGAGTTTGGATAACAGAACCCCAGTAAAAGCCAGACGTGGCAGTGTACTTTTCCAATCCCAACTGCAGGATTACTAAGACAAGGATCGCTTGCTAGCCAGCCAGGCTATCCAAAACAGGAAGCTCCAGATTGAGAGTTGCTATCTCAAGTTAAAAGCTGGACAGCAGTAGAAAAAGACACCCTGACATCAACATCTGGCCTTTGCATGTTCCCACGGTGAAGAGTGTACCTGCATTCACATGTAATACACAAAAAAGTAAACAAGTCAGTTGAATGGATGAATGAATGAATGAATAATACTTCCAAACCAATAAAAATAAGGTTTTATGTTTATTTATGTCATCTTTTTTATGGTAACTAAACTTCTAAGAATTTTTAACATGTATACAGTCTCTATGTTCTGCACTGAATGACTGATTCTGTCACTCTATTGGGAGGTTTTATTAGGAATGCTAATTTTAATCACCAACATTATCAGCAGCACAGGAGTGGTTAAAAACAGCTATGTTTTTGTTCCCAAATATAAAATTCATCAGTGAGTATAACTTCATATGCTCAATAAGCAAAACCATTTTACGTAATATTATCTAATTGTCAAACATTATCACACTGATAACTGTTTTATCAGAGAGATGTTAGTTGGCCTGAAATCTTTCCTTCTGTTTAATACAGAAGTATTCAGATAACTCAAAAAAAACCTAGTGAGAAATATTAAGAGATGTAAGCTTACTACATACAGTAGGTACAAGTCTTACGCCTGTTTGGGGTATGGCTGGCACTATAGAAATGTTGGGGGTTTGCATTAGAAGGCTCGTTTAATGGGAAGCCGGCCATTATTGAATCGTGTTAACTCAGTTAAAGGTAATATTCTGTGGTCATGCATCTCTATATAAAGTGATTTTAAAATCTGAGATCTTAAAAGGAAATTAAGTAACAGCAAGATAGCTTATTGGGAAAAAATGTTTGCCGCCAACCCTGACAGCCTGAGTTGGATCCCAGAAATTTACATGGCGGAGGAAGAGAACCAACTCCTTCAAGTTGTCCTCTACCACACATATCCTGTGGTCACTGGACACACACACACACACACACACACACACAGAGTAAATCTAAAATGTTCAATGTGTTTTTATGAAATAAGATAATACATGGAGATAAAGGAAGTAGACTAGCATTTCAAAACATTTGAGGAAAATATTGACGACTCTTGGCATATGTTTGAAGTTTCTGGTAAGTGTTCTGGTGATGATCTCCCATGTGCCTTTGTGTGGCAGAGCTTACGCTAAGCTTCGGAGTCCTCAGGCTTATGCCTTATCCTAGGAATTTTTCTTATGTCTCAAATAAAAGAAACATGCCACAACTAATTAATACTATAACTCCACCTAGGTTAACTAGTTAACTAATTATTATTCTGATGTATAATTATCATAGCACTGGTCTGTGTATGGCATTATGATGCATATACCATAGTTCTTAATTATCTTTTTAGGTATTTATTGTGCTACTTTAAAAATTACTCAAGTGATATGTGAAATCCTACTTTTGGAAAATAAATACAAATGTATAACTTGAATTGGTTTTTGCTTTACTGTATAGAAGTAAAGGGGGGGGTTTACAATTATTGGGTATAGAACATTGTTATTTCTGAATTAGAAAGAAGTTAAACATAAGATGAAATACTATTATATATAACTTGTGTTTAGTACCAGTGGATACTGTTCTGTAGCTACCATTGACCATTCTGTATGGTAACGTATGCCGCACATTATTGCTCAGACCAGCAGGACCATGAGGTGTGTGTCACAAATGGTATTAGGCACTAGCAGTGCAGCAATATTTAAGGAGTGGCAAGCCTGTGCTTAGAAAAATGTTTGTACTCTACAGAGGGGTATTTCAAACTGAACATGTATGTTGAAGTCAGTTTGATAGTGGTATAAAGTGAAGATATGAAAGTCACCCAGGCCATGTAATGGGGACTTTCAGTTGGTAAGGTCAGAAGTAGGCTTCGGTAGGAAACAGTGTCTAAGCCAGTAAGTAGTTCAAGTAGTTCTCAACCTCCCTGACGCTGCAACACTTTAGTACAGTTCCTCATGTTGTGGTGGCCCTCAGCCATAACATTATTTTGTTGCTGTTTTATAACTGTAATTTTTCTACTGTTATGAGTCATAATGTAAATATCTGATATGCAGGAGATCTGATATGTGACGCTTGTGGAAAGCTAGTTCACCCACCAAAAGCGTCATGACCCATAAGCTAAGAAACACCAACTAAGACAAAAATTTAATCAGGATTCTGTGCAAATCGGAAAAACAAAAAACAAAAAACAAACATGAAAAAGGCCTAGATTATTATAAACCATAATTTATATATAAATATAATTATTTGGCTAGAATATAAAAATTGTATGCAGATTGTAGAGTTGTAATAGATTAACAAGGACACCTGAACACTAAGAAATTGGAAAGTTTGATAAGATCAGTGAGAAGACTTGGATGATGTTTGTTTGTGGGACAGAGTCTTAGGCTGTAGCCCAGGATAACCTTGAATTCATGCTCATCCTGCCTTAGCTATCCATGTGCAGGGTTACAGGCATGTGCCAACATACCTAGCAATTTGCAAGATTTTTGATTGGTCACTCTCTTGGGCAGTTTTTCTTGGTGGGTATATTTTTTTCACAATTATTTGTTTATGCTGTAAATGTGTGTGTGCATATGTGAGCCATGGTACATATCATATGTGAGCCATGGTACATATCGAGGTCAGAGGATGATTTACCAGAGTCACTTGCCTACCGCATAGGTTCTAGAGATCTCAGGTGGTCAGCTCTGGTAAGCAAGTGGGTTTGACTGACTGAGCCATCTTGCTGGCCCTATTTGTATGTGTATTGTAAAGACAAGGTTTCATTAATACCGGCTCGGCCTCAAACTGGTTATGTAGCTAAGGATGACAACCTTGAACTCCTGATCTTCTTGACACCTCAGTGCTGAGATTATAGGCATGTGTGCTGCCTTAAAAGAATTTTAACTAAGGAGGTAATCAAATTGCATTTTTATGAGTTTTTGTTATTTTATGAGAATGCATTGGTAGGAAAGAGTAGAGATGACGAATATTCTCTTCGCTATTGACTTTTCCCAATTTCAAGTGAGAGTAAAAGAACAGCAGTGAGTATGAGAGCTTCTATAGCTCGGCCAAGAATAGCAGTTGTCAGTGTCACTGATGGTCCTGTTAGTCCAATGTTAGACAATATTGTGACCTTGTTGGCACCTTTGGACAGTATATAGCCTGTTTTATCTTTTGATGTTTTAAAATTATGTCTTATTAGTATTTGAAATACTATGTCTTAAGTAGGATACTTAATACATTCTTCACAGTGATTGTATGAAATTATCTTTACAGGTTCAGGAAGTGCTTCCCCCGTTCCTTCAGCTCTGGGATCCAGGTCCCAGACACCTTCCCCTTCTACACTGAACATAGATCACTTGGAGCAGAAGGACCTACAGCTTGACGAGAAGCTCCACCACTCTGTCCTTCAGACACCAGATGATCTAGGCAATGTTTTATATTTCTGTTTTTTGAGAGTACTAGTGTCAGAAGAGCTTAAATAATCAAAGCTGCTATTATGTATACTTAAGTCTTTGACTTTTCTATGTCTTCTGCTGTTTTTTCTTGCCCTTAAAAAGGCTATTATTAAAATAACTGCTTTTTAAATATTTTATCATACTTTTATAGCTGTATAATTAGTAATTGTACTATTTTGTATTTGATTTTTATTTATTGATATGATATTTATTTTTTTCCTTTCCTTCTCCCTTTCTTCTCCCCCCTTTCTCTCTCTTTCTTTCTTTTTTTGAGGCAGGGGCTCGCTGTAGCCCTGGCTGGCCTGGCCTGGAACTCACAGCAATCTGCTGCCTCTGCCTCACAATTGCTGAGTGAAAGACAGGGTGTTTGACTGTAACCAGATTGGCCTCTAACTCCTACGTCTCCTGCTCAGTTTTCTCAATGCTGGGATTCTGTGTGTACTCACCATACTTCAGGCGTCCTAATATTGTACTTGAGTATTTTACTCATTCACAGGAGGAAGTAGCATCATTCCTGTTTCTCAGTCAAGCTTTCAGTAAAACAGTTTTGTCACATTAGTAATTTTGCCTATTCTTTTTTTTTCAGTGCATGTAACTGAAATCCTGCATGGTATAAAACATGTCAAATAAATACTTGGCACATTTTCTAATATTTGTCAAGGACATAGCTGACAAGATATTTATAAGTCATATAAAGTCTTACCACATTTACTCTTACCAAAGGAAGAAATGAAAGCTGTTTAACTCCTGGGCTACTTTGAAAGGCTTATTCCTTTTTCCTTCTCTCTATGTATCTGAAATTATTTTGGTTTTCCATATTTTGCTGGTATTCTTTTTATTGCTGTTGTTGAAAATAGATTGTTTTCTCATAAAATACATAAAATACATAAAATACATCCAAACTACAGTTTTCCCTCCCTCAATTCCCCAGCTCTCCCCCTTCTCCCCTTTACCCCAGATCTATTCCCCCTTCAGAAAAGAGCAGGCCTCCAGGAGACAACCAAACAGGACAAACAAGATACAATAAGACAAGGCAAAAGCCCTTATATCAATGCTGGACAAGGCAACCCAATAGGAGGAAAAGGGTCCCAGGAACAGACAAAAGAGTCAGAGACACACCTGTGCCCACTGTTAGGATTCCCACAAGAACACCAAAATACAGCCATAATGAACACACAGAGGACCTAGTGTAAATCAGTTCAGGACCCATGCTTGGTGCTTCAGTTCTGTGAGCCCATATGATCCCTGCTTAGCTGACTCAGTGGGCCATGTTATTCTGGTGTCCTCTGTCTCCTCTGACTCCTACAATCTTTTTTCCTCGTCTCCAAGGGGAGGAACTCAGTGGAGACCTCCAATTTAGATTCTCTGTATAAGGTCTGACTATGGGTCTTTGAACCTGTGGCCTGCTGTTGTCAGAGGAAGCCTCTTTGATAACAACTAGACATGGCGCCAATAGCAGAATATCATTAGGAATCATTTCATTTATTCTTTTTTTTTTTTTTAGTTGTGTTTGGTTCTACTATAGGTCTCTGGGCTATCCAGTCTCCTGTTCCTGGCCATCCAGGCCGTTTAAGGCATGGGCTTCCTTTCATGGAGTGGCCCTGAAGTTAAAACAAACGTTGGTTGGCCATTCTCATAAGTTGTGTGCCACAATTGCCCCAGTACATTTTGCAGGCAGGACAGATTGCAGGTTGAGAGTTTTGTGACTAGGTTGGTGTCAAGGTTTCTCTTTATGTAGCCTGCAGAATACCTTCTCATGCCAAAGCGACTAGAACATAGAGATCAAAGCTCCTTGGAGGCACCAATTCAACCTCTCTACATTCAGTGAGCTATATGGATGCTATCCTCATTTATGGGCCCTGCTGTCAGTTTTCCTAGTGACCTTCTGTCCTAGCATCAGCCTGGGTTATTTAGGGATCTCCACAGGACTTCCCTTGGCAGCAACTCAACTGAATGCAACCCAGCCCCACCACTGGAAGAAATTCTTGCCTGGCTACAAAAGATGGCCAGTTCTAAATCCGTATCCTTCATTTCTAGGAGTCTTCACTAGATTTACCCTCAAAAGTTTCCACTGCACTAGGTTTGCACACTGCCCCTCCCCCATATCCCCTGATTCCAGCTGTCTCTCCCCACATTCTCTCCTTCCACCCACCCCCATTCCTCCTCAACCACCACCACCACCACCTGCTCCCTTCCTGCCCCAGTCCACCTACAAAATCTATTTTAATTCTTCTTCTCAGGGAGGTGTATGCATACCCTACAGTAAAGGGCTCATTCCTTAACGTGCAGTTATAGAACTCTAAGTTTTTGCTTTGTGAATTGTTGGGACCTTTAAGATTTATTTATTTATTTATTTATTTATTTATTTATTTTGTATTCAATTTTCCCTCTATTTGAAAGAAAAATTTAAATTACAAAACAGTTAACAGGACTAGTTTTTAAAAAAATCCACATATAAGTTTTATCAGGCTGTTACCATTTTACTGGTTTCTATCTCTGTGCTTACATTTTTCTGTCACAGGCCAGCAAGATGGACCAAATGATAAAAGTACTTGTAGCACAAGCCCCAGCACTGCATTCACTCCCCAGAACCCACAGTATAAGGAAAGAGCCAGGCTGTGCCTGCGTATGTGTGTGTGCGTGTGCACATGTTCTAATTAATTAATTGCTGTTCTTAACAGCTGCACAATAAGTAGCAGTTACATAATATTTTTACTTCAGTTTTTACTTAGTAAAAACCCTATCAATAAGTAATCATTACCAACATAGGAAATTATGAATTGATAAGTTACTGGATATTATCAAAAATACCTACATTTACATTTCTTGTATCCACTTTTGTGGCTATTAAAGATGATTCGCTGCATTGGCTCTTTTAGCTGCTGACACTGTTGTGTTATTCTTTCCATAGAAATCAGTGAATTTCCATCCGAGTGCTGTAGTGTGATGGCAGGAGGCACCCTCACTGGGTGGCATGCAGATGTTGCTACTGTTATGTGGAGAAGGATGCTGGGCATTTTGGGAGATGTCAATGCTATTATGGACCCTGAAATACATGCTCAAGTTTTTGATTACCTCTGTGAACTTTGGCAGAATCTAGCCAAGGTAAGAAAGAAAAGAAAAGCTCTAAAAGGGAAGAAATAATGTATTAGTAAGTAGTGGGCCAGAAGTGGTCGTTTATCACCTATAATTCCAGCACTTGGAATATTGAGGCAGGGGGATCATGAGGGAGAAGCCATATTGGGTTACATAGCAGGGTCCAGGCCAGCCTGGTCTATTTTGTCTCAAGAAACAACAATAAGCACCTCCTCTGCACCCCACCCCACCACTCAAAAAAGAAGAAAAGGCCTTAGAGAACATTGTTACAACTGGATCATGCTTTAAATTACAAGAGTGTTCAGCATTTGGTCATAATTAGCCAGAATAAAATATGTCATTATGGTGGAGACAGGATTCAACTTCTGTTTAAGGTAAAACAACTGGAAGAGGAAATAGTTTTAATATATGTTACCTTTTATTTGAAAATTATAGATCAGAGATAATCTTGGCATTTCAGCCGATAACCTGACTTCACCTTCTCCACCTGTTTTGATTCCTCCATTAAGAATTCTTACACCTTGGCTTTTTAAGGTAAGCTTAATATATAAAACATTAATATATTTTCTTTAATAAGCTAGTTTTGAACATTGATAAAAATTTAACAATAATTTAACAATTATTTGGTCTTCAAGAACAGTTTCTTCCTAGCATCTTTAGGAAATGATTAGGTATTACATAAAAAGGAGAGTTAGGCATAGCAGAATTATCTTATTTAACTAAGCAAAAATAAATATAAAAAGTATGTCTTACATGTTTTTAAATGTATTACTTATTTTTATTCATTTTCCCCCTATTAAGGATCTAACCCATGGCCTTGCCTATGCTGAACAAATGCTATAGCACTGAGCTATACCCACAGCTCTGGAATAGTCTGTCTGCATTCATAAATATATTCATATTATATATTCACATATAGCATTCATGTTATATATGTAATTATTTTAAATAAAAAATAAAGTGGGAACTATACTTTTAGAGATTTCCTTTTTAGCTATTATTTGATGTTTGGTCTAGTTTTAAAAGTGAAACATTTGTGATTATTCATATGTACATTGAATCATTTCAGATAATAGTAGTTTCCCTAGCTCTGACTTCTAGTTCACGAAATTGGACCAACATAGAAATATATGAAAACAGCTCTTGCTTATTATATTCAATTCTTTAAATATTTACAAACATTATCTGGCTTTAGTATTAAAATTGATTTCTTAATTTTAGGCAACCATGTTGACTGATAAATATAAACAAGGTAAATTACATGCATATAAACTTATTTGTAATACAATGAAGAGAAGACAAGATGTATCTCCAAATAGAGATTTTTTAACACATTTCTACAATATAATGCATTGTGGATTGCTTCATATTGACCAGGTAAATATAATGTGCCTTCTAAGACGTTGTTTTATCAGTTGTGACAGTGTCAGTTTCAACTTTACAAAAATTAGAATCACCTAGGAGATTGGCTTTGGAGCATGTCTGAAAAATTGTCTTGATTGAGATAGGAAGACCTGCCCAATGGGGGTGGGCTCCATTTCCTATGCAGAGGGTCCTGGACTGTGTAAGAGTAGAGAGAGCAAGCTGAGAACTCTGTGAATACATTCATTGCTCTCTTCTGTCTGTGGACATGTGACCAGCTGCTTCAAGTTCTTCTCATTATGACTTCCCTGCAGTGATAGACTATAGCCTGGAGCTGATTCCTGCAGTGATAGACTATAACCTGGAGCTGCTCCCTGCAGTGATAGAGTATAACCTGGAGCTGATTCCTGCAGTGATAGACTATAACCTGGAGCTG
>JADRCH010008450.1:0-11483 GCA_019843965.1 Rhynchomys soricoides
CCAATGCAGCTTCTTCAGTCCTTCCCCTAATTCAACCATAGGAAGAAAACACAAGAAACAAAATAGTTCACAACAATCCCCCCCCCGAAAAAGAATAATACACACATAATACCACCTCCAGCAACAAAAATAACAGTAACTAATAATCATCTGTCTTTAATACATTAATGCACTCAATTCCCCAATAAAAAGATACAGGCTAACAGACTGGATACATAAACAAGATGCAGCATTTTGCTGCATACAAGAAACACACTTCAGTAACAAAGACAAACATGACCTCAGAGTAAAAAACTAGAAAAAAAGTTTTCCAAGCAAATGGTCCGAAGAACAAGTTTGAGTTGCCATTCTAAAATTCAATAAAATGGACTTTCAACCAAAAGTGATCAAATGAGATGGGGAAGGACACATCCTATTCATCAAAGGAAAAATCCACCAAGAGGAAGTCTCAGTCCTGAACATCTATGCCCCAGATGCAAGGGCACCCACATTTGTAAAAGAAACTTTACTAAAATTCAAAACATACATTGAACCTCACACAATAATAGTGGGAGACTTCAACACCCCACTGTCATCAATGGACAGCTCATTTCTGTCTAAACTGAAACTTAACAGAGACAGTGAAACTAACAGCAGCTATGAAATAAATGGATTTAACAGATAGATATCTCATCCCAAAATAAAGATCATACCTTCTTCTCAGCACTTCATGGTGACGTTCTCTAAAGTTGACCATACAGTTGGACATAATACAAGCCTCAACCTCAACAGGTAAAAGAAGATTGAAATAACCCCACATATTCTATCAGATCACCATGGACTAAGGCTATACTTCAATAACAACAAAAGAACAACAGCAGCAGCAGCAGCAGCAATAACAACAAAACAAAACCAACAAAACAAAACAACAAAAAAAATCGAATGTCCACATACTCATGGAAATTGAACAACACTTCACATAATCATAATGTGGTCAGGGAAGAAATAGAGAAATCAAAGACTTTATAGAATTTAATGAAAATGGAGACACAGCTTACCCAAACTTATAAGACATAAAGAAAGCAGGGTAAAGAGGTAAAGAAATAACTACCTTCATAAAGATATTGGAGAGATCCCATCAAGCAACTTAACAGAACACCTGAAAGCTCTAGAACAGAAAGAATCAAACACACCCAAGAGGAGTAGGTGGCAGGAAATAGTCAAATTCAGGGCTGAAATCAACCAGTTAGAAACAAAGAGAACTGTACAAAGAATCAAGAAAACCAAGAGCTGGTTCTTTGAGAAAATCAACAAGATAGATAAACCCTTAGCCATATTAACTAAAGACATTTTCTAAATTAACAAAATCAGAAATGAAAAGGGAGACATAACAACAGAACCTGAGGAAATTCAAAATATTATCAAAACATACTACAAAAGCCTGTATGCTACAAAACTGGAAAATCTAGATGCAATGGATGATTGTCTAGACAAACACCATGTACCAAAGTTAAATCAAGATCAGGTAAACTATCTAAATAGTCCCATTACCCCTAAATAGAAATAGTCATCAAAACCCTCCCAATGGGTTTAGTGCAGAATTCTATCAGACCTCCAAAGAAGAGCTAATACCCCTAAAGCTATTCTACAAAATAGGAATTAAAGAAACACTACCTAATTCATTCTACGAGGCCACAGTTACTCTGACACCTAAACCACACAAAGACCCAACTAAGAAAGAGAACTTCAGAACAATCTTGCTTATGAATATTGATGCAAAAATATTTAATACTTTTTTTTGAGGGGTCTTTATGTGATATCCTTACTATCTAATATGTGTGTACAGATGTGTGGAGGACAGAGCACCAATTCTGGTGTTGTGCCTCAGGGGCTGCTTGTGTTGTTGTGTGAATTAAGATCTTTTTGTAGTCTTGAGCTCACCAATTACCCTTGCTGGCTGGCTAGGGAACCATGCAGATCTGCACTACTTATGTCCTATACTAGGATTATAAGTATGATCTCTCATGCCTGGTTCTCTTATGTGGTTTCTGGAGATAAATTCACTTTCTTGTGCTTGTGTGGCAAGCATTTTAGCAACTCAGCTATCTCCATAGCCTCCACTGTCATTTGATTAATCAGTGTTTTTTCCCAAGATCTCTATCTCAAAACAATATAAAAAAGGGTCAAGAATCTGGCAAAAGATTGGAGATTCTCCTCAAAGGCCCCTTTCTACTTCTTGTATATAAACATTGTAAATACAGTAATATCATGAATTATCTTCTAGCTCATCCTGAATTTGTGTCTACACTGAAGAGAGTATTGATAGATATTAGCTCCATATCACAAAAGCAGGACCTCCAATGCTCTTTCAGGCCATCTCAAACATGGATGCATCTGGAAAGATTTTTACAGGCTAGGCACTACCTCACATCTAGATAACTAAAAGTTCCCCAGATAGCAATAGTATATAGCTAAAGTGAAGAACCACATTGTGAATCTGTCATAAATTCTCCAGATTCTCCCTGATGGAAGAAGGCTACCAGATACCCTGTTTTAAAACTCACAGGGCTAGGGAAATTAATCAGCATATAAAGTGCTGTCCCAGAGACTTTGCTAGACAATACCATATAATGTTCCACTGAGATTTTATTTCTCTTTTATATTATCCATTAGATGCTGATGTCTGGCTCTGACCTCTACAAATGGAAGTTGAATTTCACTCAGATTTGGGGCACGGTGTCTATTCCCACCAGACACTACATCTAGTCAATTATTGGGGGAATTTTGGTGGAATATTTACCCTCTTAACTTAGCAAGCAAGCAGCTGCTTGGCAAACTTGGACATAGAGAAACACTCACTCAGGTTAGACTGATGATATTACCACATACACTTAAAGCTGGGCATTTCATTATCCTTTTGCTTTCAAAGACAGTATGGATGATGTTCTTAAGACAATGATATTCTGCTCTCGGTAATTTATTCCAAAATTTTCCTCAAAGCTGTGGTATATGCTATCATTGGTGCTTTTGTGTCTGATTTACTCTGTCATGGATTATCCAGTAATGGGTCTGTTATGTTCTTGCTAATGTTGGTTTTCAATAGTCACCTCTGTGAAGTCACTGGAATAATACTTATCTTTTGAATTTTATGTTTATTTTAAAATGTGTGACAGTTAATATGTTGATTCTGTTTTACTAATGAACCATGTATTGAGGGAGGAACTGTATCTAGATAGTAGTATGGCAATAAGAAAGATTGATAGTTATTCTTTTCCTCTTGTCAAAGATAAAGCTGTGGAACCAATTGCCCAGATTTCATTTATCACATGGGCGTCTCAGCTCATTTGATCTGAGAGTGAGAAAGGAAGATTTAGCAAGAATAGCAATGCCCCCTGTAAACACTGAGGATGACTACAAACAAATAATGAAGAGTTAGGGAACAAAGAGGAAGTGACAAAACAAACCTGCTGCCTGAGAACATTTAAAGCTCTTTAATGAAAATCACTCATTAACTGATTGGAGATAGTATCTAATGCCAAATAAAAGGATGCTAAGCAAATCCTGGATTCCGGGGCATCTTTGCCTTTTAGCTAACCAGACCACCAGCATCACAAGCTTGTACAGAGAGGGAAAAAAAAGATTAAAGAACAGTCTATGAATAAACAGTCTTGCCCAAATCTCTCAGAGCTATTTGGAGACTTGGATTTTCAGCGAAACTGAAGAACTGTTTTATGGCCACCAAGGGAGAGTAAACTGATCTCAGAGCAGAGGGTGGGATGGGCAGCTGGCAAGGACTGAGACCTCCTTGTACCATCGCCTAGCACTTGAATGCACTATGAGTCATGCTGGACACACTCTACACTTCTGCATTAGCAGTCAGTGCTGGTGGTAGAAGAGAAGGGGATGAAATCTGAGGGTGCCCGGACACCCCACCTTCCTGTGCTCTGTGAGGACCACAAAGGCATTCCATTCCTTCAAGACCTGACTTAGATTATTACCTGTGAGTGAAAACATGGCAGCCACCACCAGGCTGAGACATTATGAACAAGATAAACCGAAGGGGTTTTTGAGGTTATTTTATTCTATCCAAGCCAACACAGAATTACAGAATTTAGTTTCAGATAACAGCCATATATGCATTCCTGAAGATTAGCTTAAGAGTACTTAAAATAAAACCTTTTTATTTTTTTTCCTGTCAGTGGCAATGTAGAAAGATGTAGCCTTACTGACTACTGCTATTGCAGACTAAGAGCTTTCCTCTCAAACAGGCCTGCTCTTCACAGACATTGTTCTTTTCCTACTCATCAGAGTGGGGATGGCATCCTGACAGCCTGGTTCTGGCTTGATTCCAGGTTCTGCAGTCACTTCTAGGTGCTTCCTCCAGGGCCTTCAGCCTAACCTTTACCACTGACAGTTTTAAGCAGTTTTGAAGACACAAGCTTTTTATTTCAACCAACAACCTTTAATCAAAATTAATGAAACAGTAAAGCTCTCAAACCTCTTGTGTACATATGCATATAATATATCTACATTATCTTATATATCTATTTATTGTATACATATATATGTCATGTTATCTTATATATTCTGTATGCCTATAATATATATCCATATTTTCTTATATATTCATTCTGTGTACATATGTATACAAATATGTAAGCAAGCTATTTTACAGAGGAACTTGTTAAAGGAATGAATCTTCATTCAATGTTATTAAGTAAGTATATATACATAAACAATACATATAAAGCTTACAATGTTTCTAAAGTTAGTTCCTTTAAATAGATGTCATAGTATAAACTTTTATAGGCTATTACATACAAAACAAGTAAATAAAAAATTAACTTTTGAAATGCTTAACAAAAAAGATTATAACCCTAAGTAACCATATCATCAATGAGAATATGGCAAAGATACTTTCAACAATATTATCTCTGGAAGAATATATTTCATTTCATATTTGCTTTCAGCATTACACTTCTACAAGCCACTTAACCATGAAATATTTTTTTCAATCTAAATCTCATAACCCAATCTTCATGTAATTGTTTCTGAAATACCATGTAATTCCTTCATTGAATTAATACATAGTGATAAAAGTGGAGTGACAACTTGAAGATGATTTTGATGTGCTCTTGCATTCAGTTTGAGAGAATTTTATTGAGTATTTTTTGCATCGATATTCATAAGTGAAATTGGTCTGAAGTTCTCTTTCAGTGTTGGGCCTTTGTGAAGTTTAGGCATTGGAGTAACTGTGGCTTTATAAAATGAATTAGGTAGAATTCCTTCTGTTCTATTGTATGGAATAGTTTGAAGAGTGTTGCTATTATCTCTTCTTCAAAGGTCTGATAGAATTCTGCACTAAAACCATCTAGTCCTGGACCATTTTTGGTTGGGAGGTTTTTAATGACTGCTTTTATTTCCTCAGGCGTTATGGGACTGTTTAGATAGCTCACTATCTAAGATTAAAAACACAAGCTACAGTACATGCTGGCAAGGGTGTAGAGAAAAAAGAACTCCTTCATTGCTGGTGGGAATGCAAGCTGGTACAACCACTCTGGAAATCAATCTGGCAGTTCCTCTGAAAATTGGAAATAGTTCTACCTGAGGACCTACACCACTCCTAGGAATGTACCCAACAGATGCTCCACCATACCACAAAGCACATGATCCACTATGTTCATAGCAGCCTTATTTGTAATAGCCAGAAGCTGGAAACAACCAAGATGTCCCTGAATGGAAGAATGGATACAGGAAATGTGGTTCTCTCATACAATGAAATACTATTCAGCTACTAAAAATGAGGACATCATGAATTTTGCAGGCAAAGAGATGGAACTGAAAAATATCATCCTGAGTGTGATAACCCAGACCCAAAAGGACATGCATGGTAGGTACTCACTGATAAGTGGATATTAGCTAAAAAGTTCAGAATACCCATGATCCAACTGTATCATGATCACAGACTGTAGGAAGCTTAACAAAAGGAAGGTCCAAGTGTGGATACCTGAAACCCACTTGGAAGGGAAACAAAATAATCATGGAAGGCAGAGAGAGGGAGGAACATGGGTGGGACAAGGGAGGGGAAAGGGGACAGGATCAGGTATTAGGGGGAGACAGGAGAGAAGTCCAGAGGAAGAAATAACTGAAATTTGAAGCAGTATGGGGTGAGGAGGAAGGAAAACCTCTAGAATATTCCAGAGACCTGGGATGTGAGAGGCTGTTAGGACCCAGTGGGGATGACATTAGCTGAAATGATCAACAGTGGGGAGATGGAGCCTGAAGATACCACCACCAGTAGATAGGCAGGGGGCCACATACCCATCTTCAAAATTTTAGACCCTGAATTGTTCCTGTCCAAAGGAAATGAAGGGACAAAATTGGAGCAGAGAGTGAAAGAAAGGCTACCCAGTGACTGACCCAAATTAGGATCCAGCTCCTGTATGCACAGCAAACCCTATCACTATTACTGATGCCATATTGTGTATGCAGACAGGAGCTTGGCTCCTGTGAGGCTCTACCAGCATCCGACTGTAACAAATAGAGGTCAGAAACCCTATGGAAGAGTTAGAGAAAGGACTGAAGGAGCTGAGAAGGATTGCAACCCTATGGGAAGAACAATGGTGTCAACTAACTGGACCCCTGAGAGTTCCCAGAGACTAAGCTATCAACCAAAGAGCACACTAAGGCTGGTCCATAGCCCCAGGGAATATGTGTAGCAGAGGACAACCATGTCTGGCTTCAGTGAGAGAGGTTGCGCTTAAACCAGTGGAAACTTAATGTCCCAGGGAAGAAGGATGTTGGTGGGGCGAGGTAGAGGTGAGTGGGCAAGTAACAGAGCACCTCCTCAGAGGCAGCGAAGTGAGGGGGATGGGGTGAACAACTTGGGGGAGGGAACCAGGAAGTGGGGTAACTTTTAGAATGTGAATAAATAAAATATTTTAATAAAAAGTTAACTTATAAATTATCAAACATATGAAAAGACAATTAACATGATTTTATTTGAATCATAAAAATCTTCAAATGTATTTTGCTCTTGATCCTGAACTTTAGGTCATCTACTGCTGTATGTAATGCAGCTCCCTGGTTCTGGTACAATAATATAGTCACTAAGTAGGTTGTGGTAAACATGTAAATAAATCATGTAATAACCTATTCAGTTACCAGAAGCTATTACCGTACTTGGCCTTTTAATGTAGTCACAGTAGGTATGTTCTCTCTGCTTCTTTATGAAATGAAACACTCTACAGATTCTAACCCTCAGCCCATATCTTTCCTGTATTGTTATTTGAACTGCATCATAATTTCTTCTTCTTAGGTACCTCTTGGCTATTATTATAAAATTTCTATACTCTGAATAACGTTATCTAGATCATATATTTACTTGTAATTACATCTTCCTCATATTAAAAAACCATTAGCCTATAACTTTTGTGTGTGATGAATGGAACAACGTTGTGTCCTCCAGCAAACCATACACAAGGCCATGATCATCTAAAAACCTTATGTGTGGGGGATGCAGTTCTTCTTGAGGACATTAAGAAAATGGATTGAGTTTCGCATCTGGGTCCATGTAATGCTAAGCAGGAAAAACACTTGGGGGCAGCAAGATAATCTATACTGTAAGCCAATTAAGTATAAGCTGGAAAAGGACCAGAAGGGACCATGATGATATAAAGTCCTCTGGGGATCTTTACAGAAATGTGGAAAAATAAATATTCAGAATGCAACCTAAGTCTTTGGGGAGAAGGGTGCAAGCTAATTTCTAGATTACATATTCACATTTGTATTCAGAGTCTGTTGTCAGCAAGGATAGAACGTGACATGAGAGCCTGATGTGAAATCAAATATTTGCATATTTATAGTAATTCATTTATATTCAATATATGCATGTATAAACAGAAAGTAGAGATGAAACTCAATATGGAGAAATGAACAAAAATAAATTTCTCATGAATTTTTTTACTTGGCATCTAATAAAACATGATGCCATTCACAAAAGCAATTGCCAAACAGTCCTCAGAGTCAAATCACTTGGCCTCAATTACACTTCCTACTTGGATTTGCATAAATTAAGTTTCTTTAGAGTAATGTACAAAAGAATATGCAAAATACCACAAAAATGTTCCAAGCGAATAGATTTTTGAACTGAGGACACCTAGAAATTAATCAACTTCAATTGCTTTGCCTTAGATTTGCCTTAGATTTTACTAGTGTGTCATAATATCATGAATTTTTCATATAATAGGTGAATGCCAGGTTAATAAAGTGGCATGCATGTTGTCTCTAAAATTTCTTATCAAAATTCTATCAGTATGCAGTATGTCAAGACAGTAGAGTCATAAAAGAGGAAACCTTAATTTCCTGTCTTTCTATGTCTCTGATATCACATGACAATGACCATCATATTCTGACCTGATGCACAAGCTACTCAGAGCTGCTTGTAGTGTTTGCCAAAATTAGACTCAGTCTGTACAGCTAAGGATATATCTTATAAGGATACAGCTTTTATTTCTAGGAATCCAGAGGCCCTTACCTCCATGACTGGTCTAGTGTTTTGTGTTCAAGTCAATAAAAGCATCGAGGTACTTTTGTTTAGTTTTGGACTTTAAATTTATTTTTCTGTTCATGTAGAATTTCTTACTAGATTAGCAACGGGAGGAATTTAGTGAACCATTTACCAATTCAAACAGAAGCTAAATAATTCAGAATGAAGAACAAAATAATTCGTCCTTGGATCCTGTTCTTATTTCAGGTAATATCCCTTTATAATTTAAGTGTGAGGAGATCCCAGAAGGCTGAGTAGAGCTGCTTCTCTAAACCATGCTCATAACTCCCAGCCTAGATTAGCAGCTAGTTGGGGACTACTTTCCCCAGATATCTCAAGCTCCATTTTCAGGTAAACATTTTCCTGTGAGATCTTTAATGGAATATAAACTGTTGTTAAAGCCCAGCTAGTCCCTGGAGCTTCTTAAAAATAATGAGCTGTCTAGATCATCTCATAGGTAAGAGTAATGTTTATCTCTAGAAGTTTCTCTAGTTGCCTTCTTCCTTTGATTTCTCAGGCTTTCAGAATTTGGGTGCATAGAATGAAATCACCCAAATAAGCTATACTGCTGTAAAGGCCTCCTGGTGAATGCCATTTGACATGTGCATTGCTTTGTACTATCATCAAAGTTACTGTCAGCAATTTAATTGCTGGAATTTAGAACAAAATTTTAAAAGTTACACAAAACTAAATAATTTACAAAGAAACATTGCATTTGTTTCCAACAAATTACCATGAACTTGGTGATGTAAACAATAAGCTTTATTCTCCAGACTCCCCCAGGAAAATGAAATTCATCAAGGCCATGCTCCATATTGCGTCCAGGGGCTCTAAGACAAATATATTTCTATTCTAACATAGGTACCTTTTTCTCTAAATAAGTTAATTTTTTTTCATACTCTGTTTACATTTCAAATGTTTCCCCCTTTCCAGATCTCCCCTTTGGAACCTCCCCATTTCCTCCCCTCTCCCCCTGCCACTATGGGGGTATTCTCCCATCCACCCACCCACCCACTCTCATCTTCCCTCCTTGGCATTCTCCTCTACTGGGGGATCCAACACCCTCAGGCCCAACAGCCTCTGCTCCCCCTGATGGCTAACAAGACCCTCCTCTGCCGCATTTGTGGCCAGCACCATGGGTCCCTCCATGTGTATTCTTTGGTTGGTGATCCAGTCTCCTGGAGTATCGAGGGGTCAGGCCAGTTGCCACTGTTGCTGCCTTTCTGGGGCTGCAGTTCCTTCAGTGAGCATACTATATTGATCTTATTTTTACGGATTCCGTCTTATTTTTATGTATATGCTACCTATGTATTGTGTACATATGTGCATGTATGAAGATAAGAGATTGATAACAGGCATCTTCTACTGCTTGCCATTTTATTTTTTTAAAGTCTCATTGAACTCAAACTTCTTGGAACTAGCTGGTCAGTGAATCCCCATCATCTTCCTGGGACCTCTCCTGGGCTACAGTTACAGGCGTGCCCTACTTCCTACAGCACTTTACCTGACTGCTGTGTCCTTATGTTTCCGTGGCAAGCACTTTGCCAATGGAAACATCTCTTCTAGAACCTCTGACGTTATAAATTAAGAGAACGTGAAATACATGTCTCCAGAAACTTTCTAACATTCTTCATTCCTTCTCATGACTCCAGATTTTAATTATTACTTTTCTTCGGATCCAAAATCTTTGATTTTACTCTTCACTTAAGTCTTCCTGTGAGAGACTCTTCCGTGTTATGCCTGTGTTCTTCCACTTTGAATCTGGCCGAGCATGCTCTTGGCATTTTCCTCTGATAGTAGATCCTTCTTCTGTGTTGTGTCTTCCTTGGTGCCATCTCCTTATTGTTGTCTGTAGATCCTGCACTTGTTCTTTTGAAAGTAACATTTTTTTTCTTTTTACCAATTATTTTTCTCTTTGTTGTTGTTATTAAGGGCCTTCTTTATAACATATGTCTGTAAGAATATCCTTATGTTTGCTATTGTTGAGATTTATTCAACGTCTTCAATCTCAGGATTTATTGTGTGGATTAAAGTTGGGGAAGTTTGGATAAATAATTTCACATTTTTCCACTTTCTCTTCTTTCTTCTGCCCTTTGATGGTGTGAATTACGTATACATTAAAGTGTATCAAATCGTTCTCAGTTCACCAAAGAACTTATTTTTGTTTGTTTGGTGTTTCTAATTAATCTGCCTTTTGTCCTTCATGTTGAATTGGGTTGTTGTTTTGTTTTGTTATGTTTTTTTCTGCCATTAGCCTTTATAGTTTATTCTGTCATCTAACAAAATTAAGGATCAAGATTAAGATTTTTTTTCTGGGAAGATTACAAGTTCATTATACTGAACATGAATGAAACAAAATGAAAATAGATACTGTACACCTTGGAAAACTCAAAGCTCAAATACTCATTGAGTTTCTAGAAGCATACAAAAAAAAAAAGAAAGAAAGAAAGAAACAAAGAGGTGAGAAATGTGCTCAAATAATATTCCCATTATGCCATCATTACGTTGAGGGAAACAACCAAAAACTATTATAGCAATTCGTAGACTTTAATATTTAAAGAAAATTTACGTCATTTTATACATTAAAAATATAGGAAATTTCATGCAGACATGAAGCTTCTAATTCAACCTTTCTGGTGACGTTTAGAATGTGAATTACATATAAATCCTATACACTTTACAGTTCCCAAATATGATTACTTCATACTGTGAGTTCGGTAGCCTCCCTGTATTTTATATGCCCTATCTTGTTCACTGATCAGAACCTAAATCTTTACCACCTCAGAAAATGTAAATTTAAAAACAGCAAGCACATGATCACTTTATGAAAATGAGAACATTTGTGTATAGCACTAATTTAAGAAGAAAATTTCAAGGCTTACACACTTCAATAGCTAGACCTAAATATAAAAAAAAAAAACAAAATTAAAACTCCTCTATTTCTATTATTTATTTA
>JADRCH010008451.1:0-11481 GCA_019843965.1 Rhynchomys soricoides
CCAATGCAGCTTCTTCAGTCCTTCCCCTAATTCAACCATAGGAAGAAAACACAAGAAACAAAATAGTTCACAACAATCCCCCCCCGAAAAAGAATAATACACACATAATACCACCTCCAGCAACAAAAATAACAGTAACTAATAATCATCTGTCTTTAATACATTAATGCACTCAATTCCCCAATAAAAAGATACAGGCTAACAGACTGGATACATAAACAAGATGCAGCATTTTGCTGCATACAAGAAACACACTTCAGTAACAAAGACAAACATGACCTCAGAGTAAAAAACTAGAAAAAAAGTTTTCCAAGCAAATGGTCCGAAGAACAAGTTTGAGTTGCCATTCTAAAATTCAATAAAATGGACTTTCAACCAAAAGTGATCAAATGAGATGGGGAAGGACACATCCTATTCATCAAAGGAAAAATCCACCAAGAGGAAGTCTCAGTCCTGAACATCTATGCCCCAGATGCAAGGGCACCCACATTTGTAAAAGAAACTTTACTAAAATTCAAAACATACATTGAACCTCACACAATAATAGTGGGAGACTTCAACACCCCACTGTCATCAATGGACAGCTCATTTCTGTCTAAACTGAAACTTAACAGAGACAGTGAAACTAACAGCAGCTATGAAATAAATGGATTTAACAGATAGATATCTCATCCCAAAATAAAGATCATACCTTCTTCTCAGCACTTCATGGTGACGTTCTCTAAAGTTGACCATACAGTTGGACATAATACAAGCCTCAACCTCAACAGGTAAAAGAAGATTGAAATAACCCCACATATTCTATCAGATCACCATGGACTAAGGCTATACTTCAATAACAACAAAAGAACAACAGCAGCAGCAGCAGCAGCAATAACAACAAAACAAAACCAACAAAACAAAACAACAAAAAAAATCGAATGTCCACATACTCATGGAAATTGAACAACACTTCACATAATCATAATGTGGTCAGGGAAGAAATAGAGAAATCAAAGACTTTATAGAATTTAATGAAAATGGAGACACAGCTTACCCAAACTTATAAGACATAAAGAAAGCAGGGTAAAGAGGTAAAGAAATAACTACCTTCATAAAGATATTGGAGAGATCCCATCAAGCAACTTAACAGAACACCTGAAAGCTCTAGAACAGAAAGAATCAAACACACCCAAGAGGAGTAGGTGGCAGGAAATAGTCAAATTCAGGGCTGAAATCAACCAGTTAGAAACAAAGAGAACTGTACAAAGAATCAAGAAAACCAAGAGCTGGTTCTTTGAGAAAATCAACAAGATAGATAAACCCTTAGCCATATTAACTAAAGACATTTTCTAAATTAACAAAATCAGAAATGAAAAGGGAGACATAACAACAGAACCTGAGGAAATTCAAAATATTATCAAAACATACTACAAAAGCCTGTATGCTACAAAACTGGAAAATCTAGATGCAATGGATGATTGTCTAGACAAACACCATGTACCAAAGTTAAATCAAGATCAGGTAAACTATCTAAATAGTCCCATTACCCCTAAATAGAAATAGTCATCAAAACCCTCCCAATGGGTTTAGTGCAGAATTCTATCAGACCTCCAAAGAAGAGCTAATACCCCTAAAGCTATTCTACAAAATAGGAATTAAAGAAACACTACCTAATTCATTCTACGAGGCCACAGTTACTCTGACACCTAAACCACACAAAGACCCAACTAAGAAAGAGAACTTCAGAACAATCTTGCTTATGAATATTGATGCAAAAATATTTAATACTTTTTTTTGAGGGGTCTTTATGTGATATCCTTACTATCTAATATGTGTGTACAGATGTGTGGAGGACAGAGCACCAATTCTGGTGTTGTGCCTCAGGGGCTGCTTGTGTTGTTGTGTGAATTAAGATCTTTTTGTAGTCTTGAGCTCACCAATTACCCTTGCTGGCTGGCTAGGGAACCATGCAGATCTGCACTACTTATGTCCTATACTAGGATTATAAGTATGATCTCTCATGCCTGGTTCTCTTATGTGGTTTCTGGAGATAAATTCACTTTCTTGTGCTTGTGTGGCAAGCATTTTAGCAACTCAGCTATCTCCATAGCCTCCACTGTCATTTGATTAATCAGTGTTTTTTCCCAAGATCTCTATCTCAAAACAATATAAAAAAGGGTCAAGAATCTGGCAAAAGATTGGAGATTCTCCTCAAAGGCCCCTTTCTACTTCTTGTATATAAACATTGTAAATACAGTAATATCATGAATTATCTTCTAGCTCATCCTGAATTTGTGTCTACACTGAAGAGAGTATTGATAGATATTAGCTCCATATCACAAAAGCAGGACCTCCAATGCTCTTTCAGGCCATCTCAAACATGGATGCATCTGGAAAGATTTTTACAGGCTAGGCACTACCTCACATCTAGATAACTAAAAGTTCCCCAGATAGCAATAGTATATAGCTAAAGTGAAGAACCACATTGTGAATCTGTCATAAATTCTCCAGATTCTCCCTGATGGAAGAAGGCTACCAGATACCCTGTTTTAAAACTCACAGGGCTAGGGAAATTAATCAGCATATAAAGTGCTGTCCCAGAGACTTTGCTAGACAATACCATATAATGTTCCACTGAGATTTTATTTCTCTTTTATATTATCCATTAGATGCTGATGTCTGGCTCTGACCTCTACAAATGGAAGTTGAATTTCACTCAGATTTGGGGCACGGTGTCTATTCCCACCAGACACTACATCTAGTCAATTATTGGGGGAATTTTGGTGGAATATTTACCCTCTTAACTTAGCAAGCAAGCAGCTGCTTGGCAAACTTGGACATAGAGAAACACTCACTCAGGTTAGACTGATGATATTACCACATACACTTAAAGCTGGGCATTTCATTATCCTTTTGCTTTCAAAGACAGTATGGATGATGTTCTTAAGACAATGATATTCTGCTCTCGGTAATTTATTCCAAAATTTTCCTCAAAGCTGTGGTATATGCTATCATTGGTGCTTTTGTGTCTGATTTTACTCTGTCATGGATTATCCAGTAATGGGTCTGTTATGTTCTTGCTAATGTTGGTTTTCAATAGTCACCTCTGTGAAGTCACTGGAATAATACTTATCTTTTGAATTTTATGTTTATTTTAAAATGTGTGACAGTTAATATGTTGATTCTGTTTTACTAATGAACCATGTATTGAGGGAGGAACTGTATCTAGATAGTAGTATGGCAATAAGAAAGATTGATAGTTATTCTTTTCCTCTTGTCAAAGATAAAGCTGTGGAACCAATTGCCCAGATTTCATTTATCACATGGGCGTCTCAGCTCATTTGATCTGAGAGTGAGAAAGGAAGATTTAGCAAGAATAGCAATGCCCCCTGTAAACACTGAGGATGACTACAAACAAATAATGAAGAGTTAGGGAACAAAGAGGAAGTGACAAAACAAACCTGCTGCCTGAGAACATTTAAAGCTCTTTAATGAAAATCACTCATTAACTGATTGGAGATAGTATCTAATGCCAAATAAAAGGATGCTAAGCAAATCCTGGATTCCGGGGCATCTTTGCCTTTTAGCTAACCAGACCACCAGCATCACAAGCTTGTACAGAGAGGGAAAAAAAGATTAAAGAACAGTCTATGAATAAACAGTCTTGCCCAAATCTCTCAGAGCTATTTGGAGACTTGGATTTTCAGCGAAACTGAAGAACTGTTTTATGGCCACCAAGGGAGAGTAAACTGATCTCAGAGCAGAGGGTGGGATGGGCAGCTGGCAAGGACTGAGACCTCCTTGTACCATCGCCTAGCACTTGAATGCACTATGAGTCATGCTGGACACACTCTACACTTCTGCATTAGCAGTCAGTGCTGGTGGTAGAAGAGAAGGGGATGAAATCTGAGGGTGCCCGGACACCCCACCTTCCTGTGCTCTGTGAGGACCACAAAGGCATTCCATTCCTTCAAGACCTGACTTAGATTATTACCTGTGAGTGAAAACATGGCAGCCACCACCAGGCTGAGACATTATGAACAAGATAAACCGAAGGGGTTTTTGAGGTTATTTTATTCTATCCAAGCCAACACAGAATTACAGAATTTAGTTTCAGATAACAGCCATATATGCATTCCTGAAGATTAGCTTAAGAGTACTTAAAATAAAACCTTTTTATTTTTTTTCCTGTCAGTGGCAATGTAGAAAGATGTAGCCTTACTGACTACTGCTATTGCAGACTAAGAGCTTTCCTCTCAAACAGGCCTGCTCTTCACAGACATTGTTCTTTTCCTACTCATCAGAGTGGGGATGGCATCCTGACAGCCTGGTTCTGGCTTGATTCCAGGTTCTGCAGTCACTTCTAGGTGCTTCCTCCAGGGCCTTCAGCCTAACCTTTACCACTGACAGTTTTAAGCAGTTTTGAAGACACAAGCTTTTTATTTCAACCAACAACCTTTAATCAAAATTAATGAAACAGTAAAGCTCTCAAACCTCTTGTGTACATATGCATATAATATATCTACATTATCTTATATATCTATTTATTGTATACATATATATGTCATGTTATCTTATATATTCTGTATGCCTATAATATATATCCATATTTTCTTATATATTCATTCTGTGTACATATGTATACAAATATGTAAGCAAGCTATTTTACAGAGGAACTTGTTAAAGGAATGAATCTTCATTCAATGTTATTAAGTAAGTATATATACATAAACAATACATATAAAGCTTACAATGTTTCTAAAGTTAGTTCCTTTAAATAGATGTCATAGTATAAACTTTTATAGGCTATTACATACAAAACAAGTAAATAAAAAATTAACTTTTGAAATGCTTAACAAAAAAGATTATAACCCTAAGTAACCATATCATCAATGAGAATATGGCAAAGATACTTTCAACAATATTATCTCTGGAAGAATATATTTCATTTCATATTTGCTTTCAGCATTACACTTCTACAAGCCACTTAACCATGAAATATTTTTTTCAATCTAAATCTCATAACCCAATCTTCATGTAATTGTTTCTGAAATACCATGTAATTCCTTCATTGAATTAATACATAGTGATAAAAGTGGAGTGACAACTTGAAGATGATTTTGATGTGCTCTTGCATTCAGTTTGAGAGAATTTTATTGAGTATTTTTTGCATCGATATTCATAAGTGAAATTGGTCTGAAGTTCTCTTTCAGTGTTGGGCCTTTGTGAAGTTTAGGCATTGGAGTAACTGTGGCTTTATAAAATGAATTAGGTAGAATTCCTTCTGTTCTATTGTATGGAATAGTTTGAAGAGTGTTGCTATTATCTCTTCTTCAAAGGTCTGATAGAATTCTGCACTAAAACCATCTAGTCCTGGACCATTTTTGGTTGGGAGGTTTTTAATGACTGCTTTTATTTCCTCAGGCGTTATGGGACTGTTTAGATAGCTCACTATCTAAGATTAAAAACACAAGCTACAGTACATGCTGGCAAGGGTGTAGAGAAAAAAGAACTCCTTCATTGCTGGTGGGAATGCAAGCTGGTACAACCACTCTGGAAATCAATCTGGCAGTTCCTCTGAAAATTGGAAATAGTTCTACCTGAGGACCTACACCACTCCTAGGAATGTACCCAACAGATGCTCCACCATACCACAAAGCACATGATCCACTATGTTCATAGCAGCCTTATTTGTAATAGCCAGAAGCTGGAAACAACCAAGATGTCCCTGAATGGAAGAATGGATACAGGAAATGTGGTTCTCTCATACAATGAAATACTATTCAGCTACTAAAAATGAGGACATCATGAATTTTGCAGGCAAAGAGATGGAACTGAAAAATATCATCCTGAGTGTGATAACCCAGACCCAAAAGGACATGCATGGTAGGTACTCACTGATAAGTGGATATTAGCTAAAAAGTTCAGAATACCCATGATCCAACTGTATCATGATCACAGACTGTAGGAAGCTTAACAAAAGGAAGGTCCAAGTGTGGATACCTGAAACCCACTTGGAAGGGAAACAAAATAATCATGGAAGGCAGAGAGAGGGAGGAACATGGGTGGGACAAGGGAGGGGAAAGGGGACAGGATCAGGTATTAGGGGGAGACAGGAGAGAAGTCCAGAGGAAGAAATAACTGAAATTTGAAGCAGTATGGGGTGAGGAGGAAGGAAAACCTCTAGAATATTCCAGAGACCTGGGATGTGAGAGGCTGTTAGGACCCAGTGGGGATGACATTAGCTGAAATGATCAACAGTGGGGAGATGGAGCCTGAAGATACCACCACCAGTAGATAGGCAGGGGGCCACATACCCATCTTCAAAATTTTAGACCCTGAATTGTTCCTGTCCAAAGGAAATGAAGGGACAAAATTGGAGCAGAGAGTGAAAGAAAGGCTACCCAGTGACTGACCCAAATTAGGATCCAGCTCCTGTATGCACAGCAAACCCTATCACTATTACTGATGCCATATTGTGTATGCAGACAGGAGCTTGGCTCCTGTGAGGCTCTACCAGCATCCGACTGTAACAAATAGAGGTCAGAAACCCTATGGAAGAGTTAGAGAAAGGACTGAAGGAGCTGAGAAGGATTGCAACCCTATGGGAAGAACAATGGTGTCAACTAACTGGACCCCTGAGAGTTCCCAGAGACTAAGCTATCAACCAAAGAGCACACTAAGGCTGGTCCATAGCCCCAGGGAATATGTGTAGCAGAGGACAACCATGTCTGGCTTCAGTGAGAGAGGTTGCGCTTAAACCAGTGGAAACTTAATGTCCCAGGGAAGAAGGATGTTGGTGGGGCGAGGTAGAGGTGAGTGGGCAAGTAACAGAGCACCTCCTCAGAGGCAGCGAAGTGAGGGGGATGGGGTGAACAACTTGGGGGAGGGAACCAGGAAGTGGGGTAACTTTTAGAATGTGAATAAATAAAATATTTTAATAAAAAGTTAACTTATAAATTATCAAACATATGAAAAGACAATTAACATGATTTTATTTGAATCATAAAAATCTTCAAATGTATTTTGCTCTTGATCCTGAACTTTAGGTCATCTACTGCTGTATGTAATGCAGCTCCCTGGTTCTGGTACAATAATATAGTCACTAAGTAGGTTGTGGTAAACATGTAAATAAATCATGTAATAACCTATTCAGTTACCAGAAGCTATTACCGTACTTGGCCTTTTAATGTAGTCACAGTAGGTATGTTCTCTCTGCTTCTTTATGAAATGAAACACTCTACAGATTCTAACCCTCAGCCCATATCTTTCCTGTATTGTTATTTGAACTGCATCATAATTTCTTCTTCTTAGGTACCTCTTGGCTATTATTATAAAATTTCTATACTCTGAATAACGTTATCTAGATCATATATTTACTTGTAATTACATCTTCCTCATATTAAAAAACCATTAGCCTATAACTTTTGTGTGTGATGAATGGAACAACGTTGTGTCCTCCAGCAAACCATACACAAGGCCATGATCATCTAAAAACCTTATGTGTGGGGGATGCAGTTCTTCTTGAGGACATTAAGAAAATGGATTGAGTTTCGCATCTGGGTCCATGTAATGCTAAGCAGGAAAAACACTTGGGGGCAGCAAGATAATCTATACTGTAAGCCAATTAAGTATAAGCTGGAAAAGGACCAGAAGGGACCATGATGATATAAAGTCCTCTGGGGATCTTTACAGAAATGTGGAAAAATAAATATTCAGAATGCAACCTAAGTCTTTGGGGAGAAGGGTGCAAGCTAATTTCTAGATTACATATTCACATTTGTATTCAGAGTCTGTTGTCAGCAAGGATAGAACGTGACATGAGAGCCTGATGTGAAATCAAATATTTGCATATTTATAGTAATTCATTTATATTCAATATATGCATGTATAAACAGAAAGTAGAGATGAAACTCAATATGGAGAAATGAACAAAAATAAATTTCTCATGAATTTTTTTACTTGGCATCTAATAAAACATGATGCCATTCACAAAAGCAATTGCCAAACAGTCCTCAGAGTCAAATCACTTGGCCTCAATTACACTTCCTACTTGGATTTGCATAAATTAAGTTTCTTTAGAGTAATGTACAAAAGAATATGCAAAATACCACAAAAATGTTCCAAGCGAATAGATTTTTGAACTGAGGACACCTAGAAATTAATCAACTTCAATTGCTTTGCCTTAGATTTGCCTTAGATTTTACTAGTGTGTCATAATATCATGAATTTTTCATATAATAGGTGAATGCCAGGTTAATAAAGTGGCATGCATGTTGTCTCTAAAATTTCTTATCAAAATTCTATCAGTATGCAGTATGTCAAGACAGTAGAGTCATAAAAGAGGAAACCTTAATTTCCTGTCTTTCTATGTCTCTGATATCACATGACAATGACCATCATATTCTGACCTGATGCACAAGCTACTCAGAGCTGCTTGTAGTGTTTGCCAAAATTAGACTCAGTCTGTACAGCTAAGGATATATCTTATAAGGATACAGCTTTTATTTCTAGGAATCCAGAGGCCCTTACCTCCATGACTGGTCTAGTGTTTTGTGTTCAAGTCAATAAAAGCATCGAGGTACTTTTGTTTAGTTTTGGACTTTAAATTTATTTTTCTGTTCATGTAGAATTTCTTACTAGATTAGCAACGGGAGGAATTTAGTGAACCATTTACCAATTCAAACAGAAGCTAAATAATTCAGAATGAAGAACAAAATAATTCGTCCTTGGATCCTGTTCTTATTTCAGGTAATATCCCTTTATAATTTAAGTGTGAGGAGATCCCAGAAGGCTGAGTAGAGCTGCTTCTCTAAACCATGCTCATAACTCCCAGCCTAGATTAGCAGCTAGTTGGGGACTACTTTCCCCAGATATCTCAAGCTCCATTTTCAGGTAAACATTTTCCTGTGAGATCTTTAATGGAATATAAACTGTTGTTAAAGCCCAGCTAGTCCCTGGAGCTTCTTAAAAATAATGAGCTGTCTAGATCATCTCATAGGTAAGAGTAATGTTTATCTCTAGAAGTTTCTCTAGTTGCCTTCTTCCTTTGATTTCTCAGGCTTTCAGAATTTGGGTGCATAGAATGAAATCACCCAAATAAGCTATACTGCTGTAAAGGCCTCCTGGTGAATGCCATTTGACATGTGCATTGCTTTGTACTATCATCAAAGTTACTGTCAGCAATTTAATTGCTGGAATTTAGAACAAAATTTTAAAAGTTACACAAAACTAAATAATTTACAAAGAAACATTGCATTTGTTTCCAACAAATTACCATGAACTTGGTGATGTAAACAATAAGCTTTATTCTCCAGACTCCCCCAGGAAAATGAAATTCATCAAGGCCATGCTCCATATTGCGTCCAGGGGCTCTAAGACAAATATATTTCTATTCTAACATAGGTACCTTTTTCTCTAAATAAGTTAATTTTTTTTCATACTCTGTTTACATTTCAAATGTTTCCCCCTTTCCAGATCTCCCCTTTGGAACCTCCCCATTTCCTCCCCTCTCCCCCTGCCACTATGGGGGTATTCTCCCATCCACCCACCCACCCACTCTCATCTTCCCTCCTTGGCATTCTCCTCTACTGGGGGATCCAACACCCTCAGGCCCAACAGCCTCTGCTCCCCCTGATGGCTAACAAGACCCTCCTCTGCCGCATTTGTGGCCAGCACCATGGGTCCCTCCATGTGTATTCTTTGGTTGGTGATCCAGTCTCCTGGAGTATCGAGGGGTCAGGCCAGTTGCCACTGTTGCTGCCTTTCTGGGGCTGCAGTTCCTTCAGTGAGCATACTATATTGATCTTATTTTTACGGATTCCGTCTTATTTTTATGTATATGCTACCTATGTATTGTGTACATATGTGCATGTATGAAGATAAGAGATTGATAACAGGCATCTTCTACTGCTTGCCATTTTATTTTTTTAAAGTCTCATTGAACTCAAACTTCTTGGAACTAGCTGGTCAGTGAATCCCCATCATCTTCCTGGGACCTCTCCTGGGCTACAGTTACAGGCGTGCCCTACTTCCTACAGCACTTTACCTGACTGCTGTGTCCTTATGTTTCCGTGGCAAGCACTTTGCCAATGGAAACATCTCTTCTAGAACCTCTGACGTTATAAATTAAGAGAACGTGAAATACATGTCTCCAGAAACTTTCTAACATTCTTCATTCCTTCTCATGACTCCAGATTTTAATTATTACTTTTCTTCGGATCCAAAATCTTTGATTTTACTCTTCACTTAAGTCTTCCTGTGAGAGACTCTTCCGTGTTATGCCTGTGTTCTTCCACTTTGAATCTGGCCGAGCATGCTCTTGGCATTTTCCTCTGATAGTAGATCCTTCTTCTGTGTTGTGTCTTCCTTGGTGCCATCTCCTTATTGTTGTCTGTAGATCCTGCACTTGTTCTTTTGAAAGTAACATTTTTTTTCTTTTTACCAATTATTTTTCTCTTTGTTGTTGTTATTAAGGGCCTTCTTTATAACATATGTCTGTAAGAATATCCTTATGTTTGCTATTGTTGAGATTTATTCAACGTCTTCAATCTCAGGATTTATTGTGTGGATTAAAGTTGGGGAAGTTTGGATAAATAATTTCACATTTTTCCACTTTCTCTTCTTTCTTCTGCCCTTTGATGGTGTGAATTACGTATACATTAAAGTGTATCAAATCGTTCTCAGTTCACCAAAGAACTTATTTTTGTTTGTTTGGTGTTTCTAATTAATCTGCCTTTTGTCCTTCATGTTGAATTGGGTTGTTGTTTTGTTTTGTTATGTTTTTTTCTGCCATTAGCCTTTATAGTTTATTCTGTCATCTAACAAAATTAAGGATCAAGATTAAGATTTTTTTTCTGGGAAGATTACAAGTTCATTATACTGAACATGAATGAAACAAAATGAAAATAGATACTGTACACCTTGGAAAACTCAAAGCTCAAATACTCATTGAGTTTCTAGAAGCATACAAAAAAAAAAAGAAAGAAAGAAAGAAACAAAGAGGTGAGAAATGTGCTCAAATAATATTCCCATTATGCCATCATTACGTTGAGGGAAACAACCAAAAACTATTATAGCAATTCGTAGACTTTAATATTTAAAGAAAATTTACGTCATTTTATACATTAAAAATATAGGAAATTTCATGCAGACATGAAGCTTCTAATTCAACCTTTCTGGTGACGTTTAGAATGTGAATTACATATAAATCCTATACACTTTACAGTTCCCAAATATGATTACTTCATACTGTGAGTTCGGTAGCCTCCCTGTATTTTATATGCCCTATCTTGTTCACTGATCAGAACCTAAATCTTTACCACCTCAGAAAATGTAAATTTAAAAACAGCAAGCACATGATCACTTTATGAAAATGAGAACATTTGTGTATAGCACTAATTTAAGAAGAAAATTTCAAGGCTTACACACTTCAATAGCTAGACCTAAATATAAAAAAAAAAACAAAATTAAAACTCCTCTATTTCTATTATTTATTTA